>CM038047.1:165136025-165561718 GCA_021397845.1 Areca catechu
AAAAGATTTGACTCGCCTTTGAGTATCAGCCAACTTCTTATAAGTTTCATTACTTAAATTTATTTTGGCATGAATTTCTTTATGCAAGTCTTTTACATGCTGTGCAAAATTCTCAGCAGATTCGGAGACTCGAGTGTGGACAGGTAAAGGGACTAGGTCAAGAGGTGTGTGAGGTTTGTACCCATGTACAATTTCAAATTGACTCTTACCCGTAGACCTATTGGCCGAGTCATTGTACGCAAATTCTGCCCTTGGTAGGTATAAATCCCAATTTCTGGTGTTTTCACCAACAAGACATCTCAGCAGATTTCCTAGGCTACGGTTCACTACTTCAGTTTGGCCATCAGTTTGGGGATGATAGGCAGTTGAAAACTTAAGTTTTGTCCCTAACTTATGCCAAAGGGTCTTCCAAAAGTAACTGGTGAACCGGACATCCCTATCTGAAACGATTGTCTTAGGTAGGCCATGGAGTCTAACTATCTCATTGAAGAAAAGTGTGGCTACCTTAGACGCATCAAACGTTTGGGAACAAGGCAAGAAGTGGGCCATTTTAGAGAATCGGTCGACTACGACACAGATAGAATCATGTCTCCTCTGGGTCTTAGGTAAACCTAACACAAAATCCATACTCACATCTTGCCAAGGACGATCTGGGACAGGGAGTGGGGTATAAAGGCCAGTGTTCTGTTTTCGCTGTTTGGCAACAGCGCAGGTTCGACATCTAGCTACAATATTAGCTACATCCCTTTTCAAGCTAGGCCAGAAAAAGTGGTCTTCAATAGCTAGAATGGTCTTGTCTTTTCCAAAATGGCCGGCTAAACCTCCAGCATGGATTTCCCAAATCAAAAATTCCCTAAGAGAAGTTCTAGGGATGCAAAGCCTATTTTTGAAGAACAAAAAACCATCTACAAGGGTATAATCCTGGTGATTACTAGATGGTCCTTGAACTAGATCCTGATACACAGTTGTGAAATCCGGACAAGACTCATATTCCTCTTTGATTTGCTCAAACCCTATGACCTCAGTTCTAACAGAAGTTAATAACAGGGATCGGCGACTAAGGGCATCAGCTACCTTATTCTCAACTCCAGCCTTATGTTTCAGGACAAAAGTATAGGACTGGATATATTCTACCCACTTAGCATGCCTAGGGTTAAGCTTCTTTTGGGAGTTCAGAAATCTAAGAGCCTCATGGTCCGAAAATAGTACAAATTCCTGCGGTAGCAAATAATGTCTCCAGTAACGCAAAGCTTGCACCACCGCATAAAATTCCTTATCATAGGTAGAATACCTAAGCTTAGCATCATTAAGTTTTTCACTAAAGAATGCTATGGGATGATTCTCTTGGCTTAGGACTCCACCTATTCCTACACCTGAAGCATCACAGGCAACCTCAAATACTTTAGAAAAATCGGGTAATCTCAGAATGGGTGCCTGGGTCATTTTCTCCTTAAGATCTAGGAAGGCTTTATGGGCTGACTTAGTCCAATGAAATTCTCCCTTCCTAATACAATCAGTGATAGGAGCAGCTAAAGTACTAAACCCCTTGATGAATCGCCTATAGAAGGTAGCCAAGCCGTGGAAACTTCTAACTTCATGCACATTGGTTGGCTCTGGCCAGTCTACTATGGACCTAATCTTCTCAGGATCGGCTGCCACGCCGTCAGGGGTTACTACAAAACCAAGAAAGATAACTCTACTAGTCATGAATTCACACTTCTTAAGATTACCGTAGAGTCTCTCATTCCTCAAAACTTGGCAGACTGCTCTAAGGTGGCCTAGGTGATCTGCTGGGGTCTTACTATAGATCAGGATGTCATCAAAATAGACCACCACAAATTTTCCTATGAAAGCTCTAAGTACCTGGGTCATAATTCTCATGAAGGTACTAGGGGCATTGGACAACCCAAAAGGCATAACAACCCATTCATAAAGACCATCCTTAGTTTTGAAAGCAGTTTTCCATTCATCCCCGGGTCTAATCCTAACCTGATGATAGCCGCTTTTGAGATCAATCTTAGAAAAAACCATTGCACCAGCCATCATATCAAGCATGTCATCTAATCTAGGGATGGGAAACCTATATTTGATTGTAATTTTATTGATGGCACGACTGTCAACACACATCCTCCACGTGCCATCTTTCTTTGGGGTCAGTAAGGCTGGGACTGTACAAGGGCTAAGACTTTCTCTAATAAACCCCTTCCTCAATAATTCTCCAACCTGCTTTTGCAGTTCTTCATGCTCAGATGGATTCATCCTGTAATGGGGCAAGTTGGGCAAAGTCGCTCCTGGGATTAGATCTATGGCATGCTGGATATCCCTAAGAGGTGGAAGGTGGTCTGGCAAATCCTCGGGAAAGACATCCTCAAATTCTTTTAACACAGGTTTAACTTCTTGAGGAGGCTCTGAGGGTTCCGAAGTTCTAAGTTCCTTAGCAGTCAACATCCAGATGGGTGAACCACTATGAATTTCTTGTTCTAGATCCTTAGCACTGATTAGGTTCACTCCAGTTTTCATCTCCTTAACCTTACCGGCTCCTTTAGTTACCTTGTCCTTAGGGGGAACTGAATGGATCGTAATCTTCTTCCCATTGAAACTAAAGACACAAGTATTGGATTTTCCTAAGAGGGTGGCATCATGATCATACAACCAAGGTCTTCCGAGAATTATACTGCTCACCCCCATGGGTAAGACATCGCACCAAATCTTTTCATGATAAGATTGCATTTGGATTTGGACTTGACATCTAGACTGGATGGGTATGGAGGTAGAATCTACCCAAGAAACATTATAGGGGTTGGGATGGGGAACTGGGATTAAGCCTAACATCTTGACAGTGCTAGTAGAGATGGCATTTACACGGCTCCCACTATCTATGATGATCTTACATACCTTATCCCCTAATTTAAGAAAAGTCTGTAGGATGTTAGTCCTACGCCAATCCTCTTGAACTAGATTCTGGGATAGGATGCATCTTACAACTCCTAATTGGTCAGATTCATTGGGTTCCTCCTCTCCTTCATACTCCTCAACCAAATTCATTCCGGCCTCATAAACTTCTTCTTCAAATTCCTCACTGGGCTCGGAATTATCATTCTCTCCCTCTTCTATGTAAAGGGATCTCCGAGGGCACTGGCTAGCAACATGACCTACCTTATGACACTTGAAACAGGCTATGGCAGTACACTGACTGGAAATGTGACCTGGTTTCTGACACTTAAAACAGGTGATATTTGAACTAGGGGTTCTCTGGGTGTCAGGTGCCTTACCTTTGTCCATGGGCCTAGGGGTAGAAGTACCCTGAAAAGGTTTACTAGGGATAACTTGGCTAGGTCCATTCCTTGGGATTGGGGCACTAACCCTAGAAGGTATAGGTCCTCTCTGAAATTTCTCAGTGTTCAGTGCAATCTGGTAGGCTTGGTCTAGATCAGTAACCTCTCTCAGAAATAGTTCTCTCTTGATATCTTCCCTCAGTCCAGCCCTAAATCTAGACAAAGTGACTTCGTGGGCTTCACTCACATCACATCTCATTAGGTATTCATCAAAAGTAGCTATGTAGTCTGAGACAGATCGGTTTCCTTGTTTCAGGTTTTGCCATTGGTCTAACAGGTTTTGCTGGTATGAAATGGGTAGGTATTTATCTCTCAGTTTTTCTTTCATACCCTGCCAAGTGGTTATGGGCTCAACATTCCGTCTCCTAGTGGTTAGCTCAATGTTTCCCCAGTATAACCTAGCTTGACACACTAATTTCATCTTGGCAAACTTGTATTTCCTCTCCTCAGACATAGCATACCACTCAAAGTATTGGTCCATCTCACCCTCCCAATCAGAATACACCTTAGGGTTCAGACTATCATCAAAAGTGGGTGCATCTAATTTGATGTTCCTGATGAACCTATCATCTCTATCTTCAGGCTCTGGGTCAGGCCTCCTATGATTAGGTTTAGGATCTCTATATAAAGGCCTTCTAGGCTCCTGATGTGGGTAAGGTTGAGGCACATTAAAATCGGGGTCAGGAGTCCAATTCCGATGTCTAGGTTCTTCAAGTACTTGGACTCGGTCCCTAAGTTGGGTAAGATCCTCATGAATTTGTGCGCTAAACTGGGCCACAGTGTTTGTCATATCCTGATTCATTTTAGCCATACTTTCAGTAAGAGTTTTGATCATGGCCTCTAAATCAGGTTGGGTTTGACCAGGTTGATATGGCACTCCGTTTCTGGTAGACATGATGATTCAAGCAAGCACACAAAATGAGACTAGACTAAATCGACTACTGGATCACTAGACCTAGAGTCCAAACTAGATGCCCAATCAGAGTGGCAAGCTAGCCTGTAGTAACTCAGGACTCAGCCAGGCAGGTGTAAGGGGAGTGTTAGGTCCCTGAATGCCAATCCTAGACACCAATCAGTGATTGGCCAGGTAGGCGGACCAGCACACAAGCCCTTAAGGAATGGATCCCTGAACCACCGTTCTAGACATTGAGTGCTAAGCACACACAGAATAACTCAGCAAACTGACTCAACACTAGCCTAGACCCGACCAATTGGTGTCCCTAGCCCACTAGGGCAAATTAGGTCTAACCGATTTTAAATTAGGTCTAGGTTCGAATGATTGGATGATGGTTTTGGGCTAAGGAGAGGTAATCAACTCCTCCCCTTATCTTAGATGCTCAATTGCCCTTAAGTAAATTATGAGATGATCACTCCAAAAAGAATTGAATTACAGAACACAAAAAACAGAGTTGTTGTATTTCAATGCTCAGAATTTTTACCGAAACCAATAAATCACAAAAAAATTGTGAAAAATAGGTTCAATTATACTGGTTTCAACGAAGCAAAAATCATGCAATTCAGAGTTTTATGCAGGGAGAAATAATTTAGACAACAGGGAAATTACGGGCTGCAACTAGATTGTCTTCCCCATTTATAATCCCTGCTACGAAGTTATAACCCAATGGATCCCCTACACGCCCTAGGAACACCCCGTGGAATGGGAGGAGGAGGCTTGCGCCTCGCTTAGTTCCTAGGACCGGACGTCCTGGGGAGTCTACTTCGAGCAGACAAAATAAAAAGAGAACAATCAAAGCAAGTAAGCAAATCAGAAACCCTAGACTGGGCTCTGATACCAAAAATGATGCAGAACAAATAAAGGAATGCGATGCGGAAGTAAATTAAGATTAACTAATTTTTTTGTTGTTTTTATATGTTTGTAGAAGTTGGCTTCAAATCAAAGAAAAGTTAACCTAACATTGAAAGATACTAATATGATAATTGAAAGCACAATTTTAAGGAAACTAAATTATCAGAGTAGTTCAGAAGCAACGGATCGCTAGGGGTTGAGAAACTCCCAGACCTAGGGTTTCGCTCCGAACTTTCAGCATAACAGAAATAAAGAGAAGAGATGGTTTACCTAACCAGACAATGATCTTCACAGATTTTGGTGGAAGAACTCTCCCGAGCAGATTGTTGGATCATCGGATTCAGATTTCTTCGCAATGGATCCTCCAGTACTGGTCCTTTGGCGGGTTGGCTTCTCCTGAACTCAAGATCTGGAAGAGAAGAAAAACAATTGATGGAATCAGAGAGTCAAGGGAAGAATTTACCAGGTTGATGAACTTGAAGATTGAAATTGCTGAAAACTGGATTCTCCTGGAAGCTGATGTGATTTTCCTTGGAACTTGCTCTGGATCTGAAGTAGCCGGACTGGATCTGGATGAAGGTGGACGGCCTGGACTTGTAGAGAGAGAGAGGCCGTGGGAGATGGATGGATCTAGGGTTTGATGGATTGAAAATAATGAAGGGTGGCTAGGGTTTTGGGATTTCAAGTGGCTAACCTAGGGTTTTGGATAAAGATGGAGATCTCTCACCTCCTCAAGGCTCCAATGGAACCCGGATTACCCCCTCACGGAGCTCAACACTTAGAATAGTGCGGAAGAAGAGAAACCTAGGTCACTCAACACAAGAGAATAGCAAAAAAATAATTTTCTTCATTGATTTTCAAAGTTACAAAGAGAGGTCTATTATATAGACCTAAAATTTTCTCCTAGCTTGTACAAATTTCCATGTGGGACTAAACTCTTCCAACCTCTAGATTAGGTAGAAAACCCCCTCTCTTGGTCGACCAAGACTTCAAAAAAAATTGGGACGGCCATAAAGGAATTTTTTTTGGAATTTTTATGGCGCCTCTTTTGGAGTTGGATTTGGATTTGGAGTCCTCCTCTTCTTATGGCATTTCTTCTTTTCTTCTACTCCAAGTTAAGCTCTTTGATTTTGATTTGAACTTCAATTGGATGTCCTTCTTTGATTTCTTCTCCAAGAGAAGTTTTCTTCCTTCTTTGCTTAGGTAAAATAGGCAGGTATGGGCGCCTCCTTTAAATTAGCTTCCAATTTGATTTTTTCTTCTTTGGGTGTGGGGACCATGACACTGGGATGCCTCTGTGGCGCCTCCTGGACTCTGGCGTGTGCTCGGAGTGTGGCTGGGCGTGTGGCTTGGAGTGTGGCCTCCACTTGCTTGAACCTTGATTTGATTGGAAGACAAATGTGGCACCATTTTGGACCAAATTGAAACCACATCGGGACTTGCACCGAGTCAACATGACTCAACAAAATTTAAATGGTGACTCAAGAAATAAATAAAAATAAATAAACTGGTTGACCAGGTCAACCTTTATTACAAATCCTAATTTCTCGGGCAATGTCAATCAGAGATCCAGATGGAGCTTTGAAGTCTTCTTCTGAGTCTGGTGCCCGCACCAGTATTTGAGGTTGCTTGTGATGCCTTTAGAGTAGGAATTGGAGGAGTTTTGAGTCAAGAGAGTCATCAAGTGGCATTCTTTAGTGAGAAACTGAATGAGGCAAGGATGAGATACTTGACATATGATAGGGAATTGTATACGGTAGTTCAGGCTTTGAGGTATTGGAGACACTACTTACTACCGCAGGAATTTATTCTTTATTCCGATCATGAAGCCTTACGAATCCTTAATTCTCAAAAGAAACTGAACCCTAGGCATGAAAAATGGGTAGAATTCATTCAGGCTTATACCTTTATTCTGAAGTACCGTGCTGGAACTGAAAATAGGGTTGCAGATGCATTAAGCCGACGATCCATGCTTTTGACCTCAATTAGCACTGAGGTTGTAGGATTTGATAGACTGAAAGAGGAATACCATAAGTGTCCAGACTTTAGTGAAATCTATCAATCCCTCCAACAAGGACCATCTAGTGTACATAGTGACTATACTCTCCTAGATGGATTCCTTTACAAAGGAAATCAACTGTGTGTTCTCCGAACTTCCATTAGAGAGTTTTTGATCTAAGAAGTTCATGCTGGAGGCCTAGCAGGTCATTTTGGAAGAAACAAAACCATCACAGCAGTAGAAGATCAATTCTTTTGGCCTGGCCTCAAAAGGAATGTGGCCCAAGTTGTAGCCTAATGTCAAACATGTGCTATTGCCAAACAGCAAAGACAGAATACCGGTCTGTACACTCCCTTACCAGTCCCTGATTGTCCATGGTAGGATCTTAGTATGGACTTTATACTAGGACTCCCAAAGACCTCTAGGAGACATTTTCCATCTTCGTTATACTCGATCGATTTTTTAAGATGGCTCACTTCATCCCATGTTCTCAAACCCTAGATGCTTCTAGAATGGCCAAACTTTTTCTTGACGAGGTGGTTAAACTACATGGTTTACCCAAAACCATTATCTCTGATAGAGATGTTAAGTTCACTAGCTATTTTTGGAAGAACCTTTGGCATATGCTAGGAACCAAACTGAAATTCTCCACTGCCTATCATCCTCAAACTAATGGCCAAACTGAAGTAGTCAATTGGAGTCTAGGAAATCTGCTTAGATGTCTAGTTGGTGACAGTACGGGAAATTGGGATCTTTTACTCCCTCGTGTTGAATTTGCTTACAACAGCTCAGTCAATAGATCTACTGGAAAGAGTCCATTTGAAGTGGTCCATGGTTACAAACCTAGGAAGCCCTTAGATCTTATCCCTTTACCCACACAAGCATGAGTTTCTAAATCTGCTGAATCATATGCACAGCATATTAGGGATGTACATAAAGAAATTAACAAAAATATCCAATTGAGCAATGAAACTTATAAGCATATGGCGAATTCACATAGGAGAGTCAAAGAATTCACTGAAGGAGATTATGTTATGATAAGGCTTAGACCAGAACGGTTCCTACCAAGAACCTTAAAAAAACTGCATGCTCGCAATGCAGGTCCATTTAAAGTTATAAAGAAAATAGGATCTAATGCATATGTGCTAGACTTACCATCTGGTTTAGGTATCAGCTTGACTTTCAATGTTTCAGATCTAGTAGAGTATAAGGAGCCAATAATGATACCTAGCGAGCCATTTGAGCCTGAGCCAATTATTGAGAGTGAATCCATCCCTGAGTGTCCACCAACAATTCTACCAGAACGACGAGATAAGATTGAGTGTATTAATGAATGACCAAGCCATCACCACTCGGAATAAACGTTACCAACGCTATTTAGTTCGTTGGCAAGGTCAACCTGAGTCTGAAGACTCGTAGATTACTCGAGAAGATCTATAAAGAATCAACCCAGACTTATTAGAGAACTACCAAAGTAAAACATATCCCTACTTGACAGAGTCGAGTTCTTCCCACCTCGGGGGAATTGGTGCAGGCACCAAGGTTAAAAGAAGACTTTAATCAAACCTAGTCAATACCAATTCCTTATAGATTGCAAATTGAGTTCCAACCTTATTAACTTGTTTTTAGTCTAAGTCATGAGTCTAGTTAAGTTTTCTTGTATCATCAATTTTATGTTTGAGTCTTGCTAAGTATTAGGTCTTGAAGCCTTGGGTCATTTGAGTTGTAAGAGTCAAATGTACTCAAGTCCAAAATTGAGTTGTAATTTTCTTTTGAGCTTGAGTCAAGTCCGACTAAGGGAGCATATAATTGGACCAAGGGATGAACCAAAGCTACATCAAGTAAATCTTCAAATTAGGGGTGTATGAAATAAGAGCCATTGGATGGAATGAATCTTTGATTGAAGCCACCTCACCAAGACACCTTATCTAAGAGAATGGACACTTGGCACCCATACATGAAGATTTTCATATTTGGACACTTGGCACCCATACATGAAGATTTTCAGATTTGGACACTTGGCACCCATGCATTCAAATTTTCAAATTTGGATACTTGGCACCCATATATGAAGATTTTCAGATTTAGATACTTGGCACCCATGCATGTAGATTTTCAAATTTGGTGCCCCTTTTTCATGAATTTTGAAATTCAAATATGTAACTACATTTTTTCCTTTTTTCATGTAAAATCTGAATTTCAAATGGGACTTAGAAGGTTATAAATAGGCCCCCATCTCTTTGTTAAAGAATGTTTTTGAATGAATGAAATCCAGAATTTTCTTTCTCCCATTTGTGTTTGCAAATGCCATCCGTGAGGGATTGAGTGAGAGGCTCAACAAAGTGTTTTAGTTCTCAAATTCCAGCAAAAGTTCTTCTCCCATGGACGCCTCCCACATCTTCAAGAGCAGCCGGCCACACTCCACCTAGATCTTCAACAAATCCTTACTTCCTTCTTTCCATTATTTATATTCTTTGCTATCTTCCATCTCCACAACACTAATGGGTGTTCTTGCAGGATCCTAAGGAGTATCCAGTCCAGGATGAAGTCCTCCTTGCCTTCAACTCAGCAGCAGGAGCCTCTACTTCCAATGGGTGGTTTGGTTTGATCTTTCAATCGCCAGTCTTGAGAGTTCCTGTAGTAGGTTTAGTGTAGGGTCTTTAAAGTTCATTATTGGTCTCTAAAACCTATCCTTACCTCTTGAGGTCTGAAATTTTAAATAGGGTAAAGTCCTAATTAGATGGTTTCTCTAGCCATGTAGGTCCTTATTTTCTTAACTTAATCCAGATTTGCAATGCGAAGCATTTTGGCCTTCTAATTTAGTCTTCTTCAATGCATTTAGATGACTCCTCTATGAATGAATTCCGACCACATGTTTTCGAGTTTAATTAGCTTATTTGCTTTCTTCATTCATGCCATATTTTCCATAAATATGTCGCATTAAAATGTGATGCTTGAATTTCTTTTTACTGATAGTCAATTAGCTGATATTTTCACAAAACCCCTGAGTGAATAAAGATTTTGCATGAATAGGAGAGAGTTGGTATCATAGTCCCTTTGTGTAGACTCTTTCAAAATTTGTTCTTACTCAAATCCTTGTGCTTAAAATCATATCTTTTATGTCTTAAACCCTTCTCTAGAAACCCCATAATTTTTGGAATTTTTATTGATTTTTTTTTCTGGATTTTCTCGCCAAGTGTCGACACTTGATTTTTTGGCCAAGTGTCGACTCATGCCAAGTATTGACCAAAATTGAAGTGTCGACTCACGGACGGATATCTGATTTTTTAGAGCATCATCTATTCATTCTGAAGCCACCTGTCCATTGTTTTCCTCTGCCCTAGTGGTCCCCTAGCACTCCATTGACCTCGGAACAGTGTTCTTGCATCCATGTCCTTCGATTTTTCGGTAATTTCCTCTCTTTTTCCCTCTTTTGGTCCGATTGCTCACTGTTTTCTTCATGTTTTTTGTTGATTCGGCCCGAACCTTCTTCCCGATTTCTTTTCTCTCTTCGGTCTGTTCTCCCACTGTTTTCTTATGGATCGGCTCAAGCTATTGCATATTTTCTTCCATATTTCTCCCTCTCCTTCCATTTTGGTCCATTCTTTGACCGATTCCATCTTGTATTCACCCTTTCTTCCCGTCGATCTCCTTTTCCTCTTTTGGTCTTTTCCTCTTCTCTTTGTCCTTTTCCAGTTCACCCATTTCTTTCCTTGGTCTTTCCCTCTGTTGGTGATTATGGGACCCCGCAAGTAAGTAGTGTCAAGGAAAAGGTTGAGTCAAGGTTCTACCGAGAGGAGAACCAAGGCTCGAAGTGACATTGCCAGAGGTCAGTAGCATGAGCATGAGGGAATGGCACCCCCACGGTCCCCCGCAGTAGAGAGAGTGTCGCGGAAGATCATCGCAGCTGGACGTCGAGTTGACTTGGAGTTTTTCGATCGTGATGGTTTTCATCTTGGAGAGATTCTTGAGGCGGCTAGTTTGACCACCTTCACTATGAAGGAGAAGTACTATTCGCATCTTATCAGAGAGTTTTATGGAGTCTGGATACCAGTGGATTGATATGGAGCGCTACAATTAGAGGCATGGAGATTCCAGTGTCTAAGAGCATATTGAGTAGGGTCTGGGACATTCCTCTTCGTGGGATTGTTGCCACGTATGTTGGAGATAGAGAGGCATCATTTTAGTATGTTTTGGAGAGAGGCGATGTTCGTGGTGTAACTACTGTCACCGCGAATCAATTATTAGTCGAGATGCAAATCAATTATTAGTCGAGATGCACCTCCTTCATCACTTTATTGCAAGGATACTTCTACCGAAGATTGGTCGCTTCGACTTTATCACAGAACATGAGCTCATGTTGATGGTTTGCCTCACATAGAGGACTACCGTCAACATCCCAGTCCTGATGATGAGTCAGATGGGAGAGGCTGTGACTCAGCGTCGTCTGTGTCTACCGTATGGAATGGGTCTGACTCGTCTAATTAGAGCTTACCATGTTCCTTTCGAGGAGGAGGCCTCCAAGGATATTCTGCACATAAATATGTATGACGAGTGATCTTTGCATCGTATGGGATATAGGAGGATTGCCGACAGATGGGTGTGTAGAGAGTCTAGTCTGGAGCCAGATGAGAAGGATGAGCTACGAGCTGCAGAGACAGGGCCATCTGGGCCTACTGAGCACTTCATACCTCCTAGACCTGCACCAATAGCAGCTTTGGGGTCTGAGCTAGTCACTCCAGCACCAGTTTCTTCACCTGCTGCTGCTCCTAGTACATCTACCGAGCCTACTTTTTTGGAGCAGATTAGGCATGAGATTACTGAGGTCAGGGAGGAGGTTATTGGATTAGCTGTTAGGATAACACAGTTTCGGATTGAGATAGAGGGACTGAGAGCACACACTGATGATCAGCTCTCAGGCATCAGACAGATTATGGAGGCGGGCTTTATCGAGATTCTTGATTTTTTGAGATCTCTTTTGCCTCCGACTGCACCTTCTGGTCAACCTCCTCATCCTCCAGTAGATGATGATGACCACCCCGACAAACATGATGACACTCCTGGTGATGGTGGTGGTGAAGCTGACAGAGGCACTGATATTCTTGATGGTGATGATAGTGATGGCAGTGACGACAGAGCTGGAGATTATGAGATTGTCAGCAGGGAGATTCAGACTCCAGATGCTACTACTGATACTCCTAGAGATGCTCAGCTTGCCATTGCACCAGCTTTCCTGACCTCAGCAGAGACCTTACCTTCACCCTCTACTAGGTCCTCTAGGAACATTCCTTGTTCTGGACCAGCTCTTAGGACTAGGAGCCATTGCACCCATAAGACCCTTAGACTCCTTGCTTCTAGGACTAGGATTAGAGTTCCTATCTACTTTGAGCTTCGATCTGATAAGGAGTAGCCTCATAGATGTTTATCTTGTTGTTTATAATTATGCATTAGTCTTTTTCTCTACTATGTATCAGTTTTTAGTCATGTATCAGACTTTGATTATGTTTTAGTTTATGCTTGCTTATCTTATGTAAGCAATTTTGTTGTACTATAATTCTCTTAAATATATGAAAGTTTACTTTTATCTCATGATTACTCTTCTTTCTGTCAAATTGCTCTGATACCAACTGTAGGATCATGGCCCTTAACCAACTTTGTATGCTTTAATGCATTAATTCAGGGGAGATTACTCTTTTTAATGTTTAATATTGACAAAAGGGGGAGTAAGATCTATATATAAGTATTTTCTGTATTTTTCTAAAATTCTAAAATGATTTATAACTTAACTCACATAGGGGGAGAGAAAATAAATTTAAACCTTGTTTGGCACTTCTCCTTTATGAAATTATGTTGTATGAACCTTTTTTCAAGAACTTTAAGTACATGCTTACTTGAATATGTGATACAATATCTATAATTGAATTTGAATATTTATATACTCAAGATTTTGTCATCATCAAAAAGGGAGAGATTGTTAGCTTTAGCCCTTGATTTTGATGACTAACAAAATATTGAGTATATGTTTTATACTAATGTTTCAATTATAGTTATGAGTTTTAAGATACAGGCACCTCAAATTTTCAATATAAAAGTATCAATGTACTCATTGAAAGCTAAGCAATTTTCATTATTTAAGAAGTCTTCTCATCTTGAAAAAGTCTCAAAATAGATCAATCGGAGATTTACAAAAAGTGTATTGAAGTTTTATTGAAGAACATCTTGAATTTTGAAGGTTGGCACAAGTTTTTATCGAGTGGCAGAGTCAAGTGTCGACTCATGGCATACAAAGTATCGACACTTCAGGAGGCTGGCACGCAGAGATCTCTTTGGCATGCCAAGTATCGACTTACAAAAATCAGGTGTCGACTCACAGAAGTTAGGTGTCGACTCACAGAAATGAAGTGTCGACTCATGGCCTGAGAAAAATGAAGATACAAAACTATGTCATTCTGAGATGCTTTCTGTCAAGTGTCGGCTCAGGAGACTCAAGTGTTAACTCACAAGATTTAAGTGTCGACTTACATGGTTCAAGTATCGACTCATAGCCTGAGAACAGAAAAAGAACATAACCCTAGTTTTTCAGAAGTTTATAGCTTGAGTCGACTCATGCTCATCCAAGTGTCGACTCATGAAGACTCAAGTATCGACTCACAGAAGTCAAGTGTCGACTCATGGGTTCTGACAGCTATAACGGCTATATTTTTTGAGAGTCGGATTTGAGCCCTACAAGCTTCCAACGGCTAGTTTTGCTCCACCAACGATCTTAAACTATTTTTTAAAAATTTTTGAAGTATTTAAGCCTCACCAAATTTATTCATGAAGAACTAACTTACAACAGACAAGACATTTTTTGAAAACTTCACTTCCAAAGTCAAAAAGAAAGCAAAATAGAAGATTCCATTAAAAAAGCTTACAAGCCCTCATTTTAGCATTCCAAAAGTAGTATTTGAAGTGATTCCAAAGAGAAGACAACTCAAGCAATCATCAAGAGCCTCAAAGCTTCCATATTTCACTCTATAAGAGAGTTTGCTTGTGCTTTATTTTTATATCTCTGATTTATTGATCGTAAGTGAGAAAACCAACATTGGGTTTGACTTGTGAGCCCGTTGAAAATAAGTTGGCTGTAATCTAGGTTGATTAGAGTAGAATTTCTAAGGGATAGCTTGGAGAGTGGATGGAGGTGCTTGGTATGCACCGAACCACTATAAACCTTTGTATTTGTATGTATGCTCTTTGCTATTTTGCATTTACTACTTATACTCTTAGCATTGCATCTCACTCATTTGGTGGACACTTGCATTGCTTCACAAACACATTAATTTCAGCACATATCTACATTAAATTTTTAAAGAAACCCAATTCATCCCCTCTCTTAGATTGCTACACTGGGCAACACCCACTAAAGCTGACTATGTGCTCCGAAAAACTCATAAAAGAATATATGAAAATCACTTGGGAGGCAAGTCCCTAGCTTATAAAGCCTTGAGATAAGGATATTATTGGCCTATAATATGGCAAGATGCTATAGATCTTGTTTAAAAATGTGATCAATGCTAATGACATGCGAATATTCAATGACAACCAGCTAATCAACTAACTTAGCTATCGTTTCTATAGCCTTTTGCTTAATGGAACATGGACATACTTGGTATATTTTTTTCAATGATAGGACAGAGAAAGTTTTTTATTGTTGCTATTGACTACTTCATTAAATGAGTAGAACAAAGCTCCTGGCTCATATCACCGAAGCAAAGTCAGAGGCTTTCTCTGAAAATCAATCATCTGTCAATTTGGAATAGCACATATCATCATAATGGATAATGGGCGATAATTTTATAATCAAGCATTCAAGGAATTCTATACTGAACTCTACAATCTACACTGGTTCACATCAGTCGAATATCCATAATCAAATGAAAAGATGGAAGTGACAAACTGAAAAATACTATAAGGTATCAAAACCAAGCTAGATGAAGCTAAAGACAGGTAGGCAAAAGAATAACATGGAGTATTATGGACATACTAAACAATTCCTCGAGGACAAATAAATGAGTCTTCTTTCAACTTAGCTTTTGGTACTAAAGTAGTGATTCTGGTTATGATTGGCCCATCAATAATGAGAATAGAAAATTATGAAGAACCAAACAACTCAAACTGACTAAGAGCCAATCTAGACCCATTGGAGAAAACTTAAAACTAAGCCCACTTGAAAATGATAACATATCGACAATGAGTTGCTTGGTATTACAATAATCAAGTAAAATCAAAGATGTTTTGCCTAGAAGATCTTATACTGCGATGAACAGAGGTCTCAAGACCGATTGAGCAAAGAAAACAAACCCCAAATTAGAAAGCACCTTATTGGGTGAAAGAAGCCTTCCAATGAGGAGCTTACGAGATTGAGAATCTTGATAGGTGAAAGAAGCCTTCCAATGAGGAGCTTACGAGATTGAGAATCTTGATAGGATAGTAATCCCTATGACTTAGAATGTCTAGAATTTATGAATGTACTTCCAATGATGTATGAATATTAGTTCAACAATGCAACAATATATTTTGCTGATCACACTTGTGAAAGCCACATCTCAAGTGATTGATACGTGACTGTTGAAGGAAATCACCATGATGGTTAACTATACCCAACCATCTAAGAGACTATAATAAGGGTCCACTGAAATCCAATTGCTACAAAAAGGTCCACTGAAACCTGGCAAATAGCCATGTTAGTTGATTGATACCCAATCAACTATAGTAATAGTCGATTGACCCACGACCCTTAAAGGTGATTAATTAACATCTGATCATCAAAAAGGCAAATAACTAAGATAGCTAATTGACACCCGGCTATGAAAAGAAATCAGGATGATTATCCAAGGCAATAACCAAAATGGTCGATTGATAATCGGTCATAAGAAGAAATGAAAATGATTGACTGACACTCAATCATCAAAAAGAAGAAATCAGGATGATTTTCCAAAAACCTTACACCCATACAAAACTATAACCTTTCCTAGTTTCTTCCCTTTTGATTTTTCCAGCATTTCTTTGCTGAATTTTTCCTTATTTTCGTCGTCCCATTTCAGCCCATTATGTAAATGGAGAGGGAGAGGGAGAGTGGGGAGTTATGGGTGATAATGGAGTGGTAATGGGTAGTTATGGGGAGTTATGGTCATGGGAAGTTACATAACTCCCCAAAACTGAATCTAAACTTATTTAAATTCAGATTAATGTGTTAATTAATTTCAGTTCATAACTGAAATCAATTGGGTCAAGTGTGCATACATTGGGTTTAACCCAATTGGATCCAAACCTATTTTGAACCAAATCCTATTTGATTCGCTCCAGATTTTTATAGCTCAATCAAATTGGGCTATCAAGTAATCACATTACTTAATTCACCTCCATGCATCACCTATTATTAGTGAAAAATTTTATGTTACAACCTTTTGTGATATCAAGTGTCTACACTTGCGAAATCAACAAGTGTCGATACTTACACAAGTGTCGATACTTACACAAGTGTCGACACTTTCAAGAATATCAAGTGTCGACACTTGGGTAAAGAAAAATACTTTTTCTTTGTGAGTCCACGAATGATTCCCAATCGTTCTCCGATCACTAGATCAAGTAGAAACCCCTATGGTGTGTGATCCCATAGGTTCGAACACTAAGCCGGTAGCACTGGAACATTTCCAATACCAGTCAAAGTCACCATCTAGCAATGACACCCGACGTCCGGATAGGTCGAAGTTGCAGAGCAACAATCAAGAACCAGGAGATATGGAAACCTTGTAATTAATCCCTTTGACCTTAATGCTCAGGAAGACTTAGGGTTAAACTGCCCAACCCATAAAGTCCATCAACAATGTGTCTCAACCTCACAAGTCTTGTAACACATTACAGAGACTACCCTGGCCAAGGTTTTGCTAAATTGAAACACAGTAAGATATCTGCTCCAAACACTTTGGAGGGGTCAATCCCATCTTGATCCAATCACTGCTACATGAGTACTTAACTGTACCCAGAAACCTTCCATCCCTGGATTAGAAATCCAGATAGTCCAGCACCAAAGTACAGTGAGTTACTCGCAAGCTACCATGATGATCTCATGTCTGAGGGATAACTACGTCCATATCAAAACTCTAGGCAGAAAAAGTACAGACGGGTCATATTCGATGAAATGTCAAACACAACATCTGCATGCCATACCAGTGTCTCCACACTCCTTGGTTAAGAGGACAACCAACGACTATGGCACACAACGACCTATACTTGATATACTATCATCCTGAAATAAGTGTATCATTTGGTCGTAAACAATTTTAGGACTATATGATATATCCTCTCTATATCACATACAAATAGTCCTAAGGACTTCATCACTCAAGAACTCATTACAGAAAGATGAAATAATGATGAACTGCCAGAATAAACATTTTATTCAATAATATAATACAATTACATCAAATGTACAACTGTCTACAGTAGTAATTAGCTTTGGGACACATTTCCCAACAACTCCCACTTGGACTAAAGCCAATCAGAACAGTATCGTATACCCATCTTCCATTTACAATCATTGAGTTCTTGAATTCCAACGGCTTTAGTGAAGGGGTAAGCTAGGTTTTCCTTTCCGTCGATCTTCAGAAGGTCGATATCACCTCGTTCCACGATTTCTCGCATAAGATAAAAATGGCGCAGAATATGCTTGGTACGCTGATGGGACTTCGGCTCTTTGGCTTGAGCAATGGCTCCAGTGCTGTCACAGTACACTGGAACAGGACCATCTAGGAAAGGTGCCACTCCCAGCTCGCCAAGAAATTTTCGCAACCAAACAGCTTCCTTTGCTGCATCAGATGCTGCAATATATTCCGTTTCGCATATAGAGTCTGCTACAGTGTGCTGCTTGGAACTCTTCCAGCAGATAGCTCCACCATTCAGGATAAAAACAAAGCCAGATACGCTCTTGCTATCATCCCTATCTGACTGGAAACTGGAGTCAGTATACCCCACAAGTTTCAAGTCAGGTCCTCCAAAAAGAAGCCACTAGTCCTTGGTATTTCGCAAATACTTCAGGATGGTCTTTGCAACCTTCCAGTGTGCTTCACCTGGGTCAGACTTGTATCGACTCACTATTCCTAATGAGTATGCCACATCTGATCTAGTACATGTCATGGCGTACATGATGGACCCTACTACCGAAGCATAAGGAATCTTACTCATACGCTCTCTTTCCTCAGGAGTTATCAGACAATCCTTCTTGGTAAGAGAAATTCCATGGCCTATCGGAAGATAGCCTTTCTTAGAATTCTCTATGCTGAACCTTTTCAGTATGGTGTCAATGTACGTAGACTGGGACAAACCCAGAAACTTCCTTGATCTATCCCTATAGATCTTCATACCTAGTATGAAAGAAGCTTCACCCAAGTCTTTCATAGAAAACTGGGATGACAACCAGACCTTTATTCCCTGTAATGCAGGGATATCATTCCTGATTAAGAGAATGTCATCCACATACAGTACAAGAAATACAACTACAGATCCGTTTGCCCACTTATATATGCCGGGTTCTTCTTTGTTCTTAACAAAACCATACATCTTGATACACTTATCAAAATGCATATTCCAACTCCGAGATGCCTGCTTTAGTCCATAGATGGACCTACTAAGCTTACATACCTTAGATTCATCTGTGGATGTGAACCCTTCAGGTTGCATCATATACACCTCCTCATCTAGCTCACCATTTAGAAAAGTTGTTCGGACATCCATTTGCCAGATTTCATAGTCCAGATATACAGCTAAGGCAAGCATAATCTGAATAGACTTGAGCATTGCCACAGGAAAAAACGTCTCGTCATAGTCAATACCATAACGTTGACGATAACCCTTAGCAACCAGACGGGCTCTATAGGTCTCTACCTACCCATCTGCGCCCCGTTTCCTTTTGAAGACCCATTTGCACCCAATGGATTTTACTCCTTCAGGTGGATCAACCAAAGTCCATACTTTGTTGATTTCCATGGACTCCATTTCAGATTTCATGGCTCCCAGCCATAACTCAGAATCAGACCTCTGCATCGCGTCCATATAGGTGATTGGATCCTCGTTATTCTCATCGAGCTCAACGGGATCACCATCTCGGACCAGAAAATCGTAGTATCTGTCCGGTTGACATGGTACTCTACCGGATCTCCTTAATGACTGGTCAATAGGCTCAAGATTTGATCTTATCATAACGGGTTCTGTAGCAGTCCTTGAATGATTTGGTTCTTCTATCTGTTGAACTTCAGTAAGCTCAACATTGCCAGCTTGAGCACCTTCAGTAAGGTACTCCCTTTCCAAAAAGGTAGCTCTAAGACTGACAAACAACTTTTGTTCCCCAGGCATATAGAAGAAATAACCCTTAGACTCTTTAGGATACCCAACAAAGAGGCACCTGTCAGACCTAGGTCCAAGTTTATCTGTTTCCAAATGCTTGACATAAGCCGGACATCCCCAAACCCAAAGGTGTGAAAGACTCGGCTTACGCCCATTCCATATCTCATATGGAGTTTTGTTAACATACTTACTTGGAACTCTATTTAGAAGATAGCATGCTGATTCCAAAGCATACCCCCAAAAGGAAGTTGACAGAGTTGCAAATCCCATCATGGATCTAACCATATCCAACAGAGTCCGATTTCTCCTTTCAGACACACCATTTAACTGGGGCGTCCCAAGAGGTGTCCATTGAGAGAGAATCCCATTCTCTTCAAGATAAGTCAGAAACTCCCTAGAAAGATATTCTCCACCTCGATTTGATCGAAGGATTTTAATAAGCTTCTCGGTTTGTTTTTCAACTTCATTACGATATCGTTTGAACATTTCAAACGATTCAGATTTATGTCTCATCAAAAAGACATAACCGTACTTTGAGAGGTCATCTGTAAATGTAATGAAATATTTATACCCACCCTTGGCATCGACATTCATTGGTCCACATACATCAGTATGTACTAGACACAATGTCATCGGCTCGTACACCTTTTCCAGTAAAAGGTGACTTGGTCATCTTACCAAGTAAACAAGATTCACAGGTTGGCAGTGATTCACAATCACTAATATTTAGGAGACCTTCTCCCACTAACCTGTTGATTTTATTCTTATTTATATGACCTAGCCTACAGTGCCAGAGATAAGCATCATTGACATTATCTAATCTAAGGCGTTTGCATGAAATGTACATTACACCAACAGGCTGTGATAAAACATAAATGCCATTCTTAATATGTCCAGTCATAACTACAATATCGTTCATAATGTGATGCAGCACGAAAGCTCTGATCCCAAAAATGATGCAGAACAAAGAACAAAGAAGCGTATGCGGAAGTAAAATTAAGATTAATTCTTTTTTTTTTATATATATTTCAGAAATTGGCTTTGACTCAAAGTAAAGTTAAACTAAGTTGATGGAAACTAGGTAAGGATTGAAAGCACAATTTAGAAGAAGCTAAGTTATCAGAGTAGTTCAGAAGTAACGGATCGCTGGGGGTTGAGAAACTCCCAGACCTAGGGTTTCGCTCTGAACTTTCAACAGGACAGAAATAAAGAGAAGAGACGGTTTACCAACCAGACAGTGATCTTCACAGAATTTGGATGGAAGAACTCTCTCGAGCAGATTATGGGATCCTCGGAGTCGGCTATCTTCGCAATGGATCCTCCAATACTGGTCTTGTGGTTTGGTCGGCTTCTCCTGGACTCAAGATCTGGGAAAGAAGAGGAACAAGTGATGGAATTCAGATACTCAGGAAAAGATTTACCAGGTTAAAGAACTTGAAAGCTGAAGTTGCTGAAATCAGGATTCTCCTGGAGGTTGATCTGACTTCCTCTTAGAATTGCTGTAGATCTGAAGTATCTGGACTGGAGCTGGAGGCTGGTGGTCGGCCTGGACTTGGAGAGGGTGGCCGTGAGAGGTGGGATAGGCTAGGGCTTGGTGGAAAGAGAAGGGTGATGGCGGCTAGGGTTTGGGAGTGGAGTGGCTAACCTAGGGTTTGGGTTTTGGAAATCTCATACCTCCTCAAGGTTCCTGGGGAACCCGGATTTACTCCCTCACGGAGCTCAACACCTGGATGCAAGTGCGGAAGAGAGAAAACACAAAGTTTGCTCACAAAAAAATTTGGTTTCATTCATCTGATTCCTTAGAACTTACAAAGGGGTTTTAATTTATAGGACATTACAAGAGAGTAGGGTTTTACATCTTTCCATGTGGGACTAAAGGAGGGGATCTTCAAATTAGGATTGTAGGATCAATCCCTACTCATATGGCTGGCCAAATAATTCCAAAGATGATTGAGGCTTCAAAAAAGGAAAGTGGGTGGCGCCTCCTTGTCTTGACCTCCAAGAATTATTTTTTTCCTTCTATGCTTGGCCTTATCTGGAAGTGTTTGGGCGCCTCTTAACCTTGCCCTCCAAGAGAAAATTTGTTTCCTTTTATATCTGGCTTTAGTTAGAATGACTAGGGCGCCTCCTAACCTTGCTCTTCAAGAGAAATCTCCTTCCTTCCATGGCTCAACCCTTTTTGGATACCTTATTTTCTTTCTCCCCAAGTTATGGCTCTTTCTAACTTTGTTTTGAGTATTTTTGGCAGGTAATGGGCGCCTCCTTGAAGTTCTCTCCAAGAGAATTTCTTTCCTTTCATAGTTTGGTTCTTTTGGGAATGTCTTGGGCCGCCCCCTTGATTTGTGGACCCCTGGTGGATTTCTCCTCAATTGGCGCATGAGAGAAGGGAGCTGCTATCTGTGGTGTGGGGACCAAAGCCTGCTGGATGGAGATGTGGCGCCCCCTGGACTCAGGCGTATGGCTGGGAGTGTGGCTGGGAGTGTGGCGCCCACTTGCTTGGCCTTGGGAGAAAATGTAACACCCCAGGTTGAAGTCCTAGACCACTACTGAGTCAACATGACTCAACAAAATAAAATGCAGGTAATACAGACTCAAGCTAAAATTGAGTTGATCAAGTCAACCCTTATTACAAGCCAAAAAACCCTAATTCTTCGGGCAAGGTTAATCAGAGATCCAGATGGAGCTCTGAAGTCTTCTTCTGAGTCTGGTGCCCGCACCATAATGACTTTGCAAAAATCATTCTTGATTAATAGTTCATAACCATTACTGGCCAACTAGCCTACAGAGATAATATTTACAAGAAATGATGGACAATAGTGACAATCACTAAGAACAACTTTACAAGACTCGAAAAACAGATTGACAATTCCCAATGCTAGGACTGGAGCTTGACTTCCATTCCCCACATTCAGAAATCTCTCGCCATTCTCGAATCTTCTACTAACTTGTAGTCCCTGCAACGTATTGCAAATGTGATAAGGACTACCAATATCCAATATCCAGTTAGTAGTATCACAAATAGAAAAACAACAAGGATTTATCATATAAATACCTTGTCCAGCAACCTTTTGCTGCTTCTTCTTCTTTGGCCTGTTCGGGTCAAGTGTAGCTAGGTATGCAGAACAATTTCTCTTTCAATGACCCGGCTTCTTGCAGTAGAAGCATTCTGCCTGACTCTGGTCAGCCTTCTTCTTAGTCTGACTGGGCCCAGCACTTTGCACCATTTTACTTTTATTCTTTTTCTTTTTTCCTTTCTTAAAGGGATGACGCCTTGCCGCACTGCCTCCCACTAAATTATTCAGACTGGTAGCCTCTACCTCCAATCCGAAGAATAACACTTATCCCTTAGTGGGTACCATAATCCAATAGACAATGCATGAGCTCGACTATGGTCGGACAACCCATGCTCATCTAAAGGTAGGTTCAAAACCAGTTGTTTCTCCAAACAACTCCTAGTAATTTATTTTGCCCTAAGAACACTTCAATCGGCCTTTGGGCTACCTTCTAAAGAAGGTCCCAGTTAGGTCCAACCATTAACATGACTGATCTTAATGCTTTTAGCTAACAAATGATCAAGCCCAACTTTGGCCGGCTAACCTGACCACCTGTTTAAGAAAGTTGCATTATGTCATCATATAATGAATGGCAATTCCAATAGTATGATGACCACCCGATCTATGGATCTGCCGATAATCATCCCACTACTAGACTTATTACCAAACACCTTAATGGGAGGCTAAGACAAAAATTATCATATAATTTCCATCTTTTTAAGGACCTAATAGTTTAGAGGTTTTATACATGTTGTGACAGAAGAGAAAGGATAAGTCATGGATTATCTTTCACTAACTTCATATGTTAATGAAAGGGTTACATGAACCACAAAATCCATGGGCACCTAAATCAGTCAAGCTGATTAACCTTATTGGCATGGGCTAACTCGAATCAATGAGCTAACTAATCAAATCTAGTTGACCATATTGGCCAGGTAAGTGAGATCAAGGTTATGGGTTAAGCCATTAACCATCTTTCCTTAGACACCAATATCATTGGCCAGGAAAGAGGTTGCCCCAAAAACCATAGATCAAAAGCCATACTTACCTTAGACACCAATTGGTTCACCAATTTCGATTAGGCTAGCCTAAGGAATCGGGTCCTACCACAAAGCCAAGATTAAGTCCATTTAGATGTATGGACCAATCAATCTAACTATTAGAAAGATACTAGAGAAGAACCTTAACTCAACATTTGATTAAGTTAATTCTCTATTAAGTCCAATTCATCTAAACTTAGGTCTAACCCAATTAGGACCTAATTCAAGCTAACCCATTTAATCCAAAGTTATGAATATGACTTAGATCTTAAAATCATATCCTTAGGTCATTTAGTCACTTAGATTTACTTAATTCATAATTAAGTTAATCATACAACAGATTGAAACATTTTTAATAAACTTTATAAAATATTTTTTTTACAAGAAAATCCAACTTTTAAATTTCTGTTCACTGTGAAGTGTCGACACTTTAGTAGCAAGTGTCGATACCAAAGTATCGACACTACTCTGAGACAGGTCGACACACAGTGAACCAAATTCTGTGTTTTTATTCGTAAGTCGACATCCAGAAGTCCAAGTGTCGACACTTGGTAAGCTAAGTGTCCACACTTGATCCAACCCGAGCACAGAAATGCAGAAATCCAAACTTTGTCTTTTCTAAACTTGAATTTTATGTTAAACTATTTAACATAACAATCATAAACTAACTTTAGAACATTTCTAAAACATTTTATGACTTCAAATTTAGAACATGATAAAGATCAAAATATTTTAATCTTTACTTTTTCTTTTCTTCATGAGTCCTTCACAATGGCACCCTGACATGCCATAGGAGATCCCTTTGAATGGGAAGTGAGGGTCTTGCAGCCCTACTTCTCTCCTATGATCAGACGGCCTGGTGAGGCACTCAATCCGAGTACTTGTAAGATATTAAACTGATTTTATAATGTTTATACTAAATATTCATGCTAGAGCAACCTGGTTGCTCTGATACCAATTGAAAGGAAAACAAATAACGAGCATGCTTTCCATTTTAAAACTTTTTCAAAATAACATGCAGCGGAAGCCTGATAAATGGATTAACATTTAATCTAAGCATGCTTTTAGAATTATTCTATGCTACTTAGCCCAAGATCTTGCATGAATGATTAATATAAAATATGAAATCATGAACTCATGCAATGAATATTTCAAAGCAACATATCTATATATGTAAAACCATACCTCGTATGATGTGAAGACACTCTCCGCTGCAAAAAATCCAGGAGGAGGATGAAGAACTCTGCTTAGCCGCACACGTGTCTAGCCTCTACAGGTGGTTCACACCAGGGCTCTTTCAAAATCTACTTCCACTCCAAGTGCTAGCTTGTTGTGGAATGTTTTGATCGGAACTACTTTTCTTCTTTTGATGCCGGACTCTCCGAATGAATGAAGAAACTCAAGAGGTGGAGAATGAGTTGTTGAAACCCTTCCTCAACACTCAATCTCAAGACCTAGATCACTAGGTACAAATATGCACACTTTTTCCAAAAGACTTACACCCATACAAAACTAGAACCTTTCCTAGTTTCTTCCCTTTTGATTTTTTCAGCATTTCTTTGCTGAATTTTTTCTTATTTTCGTCCTCCCATTTCAGCCCATTATGTAGATGGAGAGGGAGAGGGGGGAGTTATGGGTGATAATGGAATGGTAATGGATAGTTATGGAGAGTTATGGTCATGGAAAGTTACATAACTCCCCAAAACTGAATCTAAACTTATTTAAATTCAGATTAATGTGTTAATTAATTTCAGTTCATAACTGAAATCAATTGGATCAAGTGTGCATACATTGGGTTCAACCCAATTGGACCCAAACCTATTTTGAACCAAATCCTATTTGATTCGTTCCAGATTTTTATAGCTCAATCAAATTGGGCTATCAAGTAATCATATTACTTAATTTACCTCCATGCATTACCTATTATTAGTGAAAAATTTTATATCACAACCTTTTATGATATCAAGTGTCTACACTTACAAAATCAACAAGTGTCGACACTTACACAAGTGTCGACACTTTCAAGAATATCAAGTGTCGACACTTGGATAATGAAAAATACTTTTCCTTTGTGAGTCCATGAACGATTCCCAATCATTCTCCGATCACTAGATCAAGTAGAAACCCCTATGGTGTGTGACCCCATAGGTTTGAATACTAAGCCGGTAGGACTGGAACATTTCCAATACCAGTCAAAGTCACCATCTAGCAATGACACCCGACGTCCGGATAGGTCAAAGTCCGGATAGGTCAAAGTTGCAGAGCAACAATCAAGAACCAAGAGATATGGAAACCTTGTAATTAATCCCTTTGACCTCAATGCTCAGGAAGACTTAGGGTTAAACTGCCCAACCCATAAAGTTCATCAACAATGTGTCTCAACCTCACAAGTCTTGTAACACATTACAGAGACTACCCTGGCCAAGGTTTTGCTAAATTGAAACATAGTAAGATATCTGCTCCAAACACTTTGGAGGGGTCAATCCCATCTTGATCCAATCACTGCTACATGAGTACTTAACTGTACCTAGAAACCTTCCATCCCTGGATTAGAAATCCAGATAGTCCAGCATCAAAGTACAGTGAGTTGCTCGCAAGCTACTATGACGATCTCACATCTGAGGAATAACTACGTCCATATCAAAACTCTAGGCAGAAAAAGTACAGACGGGTCACGTTCGATGAAATGTCAAACACAACATCTGCATGCCATACCAGTGTCTCCACACTCCTTGGTTAAGAGGACAACCAATGACTATAGCACACAATGACCTATACTTGATATACTATCATCCTGAAATAAGTGTATCATTTGGTCGTGAACAATTTTAGGACTATATGATATATCCTCTCTATATCACATACAAATAGTCCTAAGGACTTCATCACTCAAGAACTCATTATAGAAAGATAAAATAGTGATGAACTGCCAGAATAAATATTTTATTCAATAATATAATACAATTACATCAAATGTACAACTGTCTACAGTAGTAATTGGCTTTGGGACACATTTCCCAACAATAACTAACTTGTACAATTAAAAGTATGCTAAGTCCTATTGGCGAAAGTTTGATTCTTATATTCAGGAGATTAACACTCGACTGTGATGATGAACTACTTGTTCGATTAAGGTACTTAGCAAATATTGCAATTAAAGAGATGCAAGACAAATGTTGAAAAGTAACTTTCATTGATATGAAGAGTTCTTAACAAAGGCATACTTTGTCCGAATGAGTAAAAGCCAGGAAAAAAAAAAGCAAAATCCTAAGTCTATTCTTCGGGATTGGCTGCCAGTTCTTTAGCTCCAATGACTTCTTTAGCTCAAGAAGCTCGATGAAAAGATACTCGAGAAAATCTAGGAGAAAGTGAAGTCTGAAATGCTCATTTAGTTGGTCTTTAGGGATCTTTAGTAATGTCAGTTGTGAGAACACCAGCAACTACTTCGATTACTGGTGCCTCAGTAGTGACCTCCTCAGCATTGGCCGTTTCTTCCTCATTGGCTTCCTCCTCTCCTTCAAATTCTCCATCAGCAGTTATCTTACTCAAATCTAGTTGAGGGTAGATCTGAGTAACCTTCTCCTTGTAGTTGGCGAATTTGAGTTGGTATGCCTCTGCTGAACCTTCTGCAACCTCTTGAAGAAAGTTCTTGGACTTCTTGTACTCTTCGATCACTTGAGTGGTGGCAAAAATTGCTCATTCTTCGGTAGCATGGAGCTTGATCTTGGCATCACCAATTCTCACATCTAGTTTGATGGCATATGCTTGTCTTTTGACGATTATGTCTTTCTTCTTCACCATGAGAGCCTCCAACTCCTGAACAGTATTTTGGGAGGTGGTTAGCTCCTCCCAAAGCTTTACTTCCTATGCCTCAGATGCCTTCAATACTTCTTTGACAACCTCAGCCTGGGCTTTGGCTGCTTCAAATTTGTCATTCAAAGAACAACTTAGTTGAGCAAAGCTAGAAAATCCCTCCTAGACTAAAGTAATATTATGGGCTAGCAACATCCATAAAAAAAACTAATTTAGTTATTCGGTAAAGACTTACTCAACAAAAGAAAGTATAAAGTATAAATGACTTACTCTGAGGAGGGTTGAATAAAAGGAAGAAATAATCTCATCCAAAGGACAAGATTTTTGCTCCTAATCTTGGGGGAGGAGGATCATTTTGACTAGCTCCCATGCAAGTTGGGCATTGTGCAAGGCTGAATCATGAGCCTGACTTAGGTCTCCATAATGAAAGCATTCTCCTTTTCTTTGTGGGGCGATGCAACTTCAGTATCCAAAGGATCTTGCAGGGCTTTCCCTTAGGATGGGTCAGCCATTGTTTGGGGTGAGGAAGGAGTTGGGTGCCTTGGTGTAGATGCCCGAGAAGATTATGGGGTTGGGATCACCACCACCTTATCATTGGCTTCCCTGGGAGTGGTGGAGCCTATTGCTACAAAATTGAAGAAGTTGTCGGCTTCGAGGGACCGCTGATGGAAGCCCGAGACTTGTGCTTCTTAGAGGTGGGCTTCTTCAAAGGTCCGGCCTGGGTCGAGGCCCTCTTTCGGATAGTGTTCCAAATATATTCAGCCAGAACCTTTATACCAGCAAAAAATGAGAAAGTGACTTAGAAGCAAATTAAAGATACATGAATGGAAAGAAAAAAGTATTCAAGAAGAATTATCGAGGGAGGACACTAGACTAAGTCCGGCATCGAATAAGTTCTACTTTGATAGTGGAACTCATTGGTAGGGGACTTCCATGCCGCTCAGTTTCTTGTAATCTTCCTCATAGACGGTGAGGATCTTGTCATTTCTATTTGGCAATTGATTGGGCTCCCTCCAAACCCAATTGATCCTCTAGGGGTGATCAAAAGAGATAACCAAGAATATGTTCTTCCACTTGTAGATGGAAGAAGGCAAACCAAAAATGAATGACTAACCATGGAGGGGCCAATGTACCACCAGTCCTTCGCCATTGGGTATTTTCTAAGAATAAAGAATGTTTAGAATAAAGAAATTCTCAATCAGATTCTGAGCATGTCACATAGAACAATAAAAGAGCAAAGAAGATGAAAAGAGTTCGGGGCCAACTGAGCCAGAATGACTTGGTAAAAATCAAGTACATTCTAGATAAAGAAATGAAAGGGAAGGTGAAGGCTTGCACGAAAAAGTTCTTTGTATAGGGTAAGCTGGCCCGCCAGACCACATGTCACCCGATCATCTGGTCCGGGAGTGTGAACTTGGAATTGGCTCAAGAATCAATACTATTCTTGAAGCCACAAGACTTCAGACTTAGTCATCGACGAGGATTCACTCACTACATCAGAAGGAGAAGCAATGCTTGGGCTACAAGATCAGCAAGCCCGGTGAGAATCCTAGAGGAAGGAGACTTCAACCTCCTCTGGGTTCTAGGGATCCATCTCTTTCAAAGAGGGTTCTTGAGAGCCTTGAAGCTGAGAAAGTTTGCTTACTGAGTCACTTTTGCCCTTGAACAAAGACATTTTCTCACACTTACTGAAGAAGTAGAGGAAAAAGATTGAAAACATATCAAAAGATAGAGAAAAATAGGTGAAAAATTCTCAACTAAAGAACTGGAATGAAAGTAAAGGAAAGGCTATAGAAAATGAGTTACTGGAAGAAAAGGAAAGACGGAGCTTATAATAAGAAGTTCAAGTAATGGAAAGATAAGCAAAGAAGGAGAAGGACAACCAACCTAGGGGTACTAGGGTTCTTGGGGAGTAGAGCTGTTGCTGCCTAGATCGTCATGGCCTGCAGCTCTGATGCAACGTCAGGCATCTCACTCCCTGCCAATCTTTTAGCATGCACACCCGATCCTGCAAAAGAAAGGAGACCCGGGTCAGGAATTTCGGCGGGGACACTTCGATGATCAAGTCAGCGGGATGATCAAGGGGAACAGAGCCTCTGCGACAGAGAATTTTGGGGGACTATCCGCATAGAGGGTGAAAGGAAGAATTGAGATATGAAGGCAAGGCCAAGATGGGATAGGTGAGCTTGGGAGGATCTTCTAACTGGCTTCCTCCCTGTTAGCTCCCTATCTCCCCTTTCTTTGTCACTTGCTCGCTTACCTCTTGCCTTTTTTCTCTCTGAACTTATGTATGTGAGATGGCCCAGACTGGATCTGGGGCCTTGTCCCGGTATCCTTTTTCGTGCATCCTCTCTAGGAGGGGCTTACCGCTTCCGCGGTTTCACCCTCTCGGACCGGTCCTTAGGAGGAGTTTTTTATTAGGGGTGTGTGGGGCAGATCCTATCCTTATAGTGGTGCAGTCTCCTGTGGGAGGGGCAGGTGTCATGCCATTGAGCCCCGTGCCATGATGGAACGTTTTCATTACTATAGGGATTATCAGAGTGTCGCAAGGTCCTGGGGCCTTGACGTAATACTCCTCTTGGGAGAGATTCTCGCTCATGTCATCAGGGTTGACACCCCCGGCTGCATGATTGTCAGCATGGTAGCTTATCACGGGGCTCGAAGCTTGGTGGAGCAGCTATGTACAGGGTCTACCAGTGATGCATTGTAGAACGGGAGTCAATGATGAAGTGCGTTGCACCTTCTTGGGGTCGCGGGTGACTGGGCTCTCCTTTTCTCGCCATCGACGGGAGCATTGGCTTTTTCGAGGCAGGAAGGCTTGCCTTAAGAACATGAGCATGACCACGGCTAGGAGCTGACCCTAGATGGAGGGCTCACCTTATGAGCTTGACCCCTCCTGGGAGCTGACCCTAGTGGGAGGGCTCGCCTTGAGCTCATGAGCATGACCTTGGCTGGGTGCTGACCTCAGACGGAGGGCTTGCCTTATGAGCTTGACCCCACCTGGAAGCTGACCTTGACGGGAGGGCTTGCCTTGAGCACATAAGCACGACCCCGGCCGGGTGCTTACCTTTGATGAAGGGATCATCTTATGAGCTCGACCTCACCTGGGAGCTGATCTCGACGAGAGGGCTCGCCTTGAGTGCATGAGGACGACCCAGTCGGGTGCTGACCTCAGACAGAGGGCTCACCTTATGAGCTTAACCCCACCTGGGAGATGACCCTGGTGGAAGGGCTCGCCTTGAGCGCATGAGCACGACCCCGGTTGGGTGCTAACCCTAGATGGAGGGCTCGCCTTATAAGCTCGACCCCGCCTGGGAGCTGACCCTAGCGGGAGGGCTCGCCTTGTGAGCTCGACCCCGCCTAGGAGCTGACCCTGGTGGGAAGGCTTGCTTTGTTCTTCTGTTCGGGTGCCATGTTTATGTGGCAACCCCTATCCACACGGCTTCCAGCTAGCATCTGCAAAGGCTCCACGTCAATGGATGTTGCCATATCAGATGCCCCCCACTCTCGAGCCTAGAGAACGATGCGACATTCAAGGTGAGGAGAGTAACAACCATGCTGATATGGAGAGGTGCACCCTCTGTGCCATTAATATTTCACGCACTGCTACTTCGAAAGTTGCGCCCTCCCTCTATCAAGGTGATGCCACACTCGGTTTTCTGATGAAGCGATCATTAATACTTCCTTGGAATCGAAGTGACGCCCCTGACCCAATGCATTGGGACCGTCAGATGCCAGTACGTGGAAGCTCTTGGTTGGCCGGGAGTCGAAGAGATGCACACCTTCGGTGGGCACGAGGCGGTAGGGGGCGGCAGGCTTTATTGCAAAGGGTTTGCCTTCCCCCTTCTGCTCCTTTAAAAGGGGCTCCGACCGTATTCGATTGAGCCTTCATAGAGTCCTTTCTCTCTTCTCTAATCCCCTCTTGTTCAAGAGGTTTTGAAGCCCTTCTTCCCATGTTCCTTTCCTTCTACCCCTCTCCCTCGACCTGTATTGAGGGAGGGATTCTAATAGACTTTAGGTCTTTGATTCGAAGGCTGGGGAGACATGTAGTGGCCCTTCGGGAGCAAGTGGTTGGTGCTAAGGCGAAGGTATCTGACTTGGAGAAGAAATCCACCAAGCTCGAAGCCTTCCTCAAGGGGAAGAAGAGGAGGAGCCCCCCGGAAGGTAAAGGAAGTAGAGAAGGAAGCTGCCTTAATGACGAGGGCGGTCCTCTTGTGAATCTTCTTGATGTGCTCGGATGAGGAGGCGGCGCCGGTCGTGGTCGCTATGGAGAAGACCACGGCCCCCATGGCATTGACAGAGGTGGACTAACAAGAAGCCGCTGAAGCTATCCCTGGAATCACAAGATTAGTGATTTCCATGGACGGGGCGGTAGAGGCAGTGGCTCTGTTCTCCTTCTTAGAAGGTGCCACGGGGTCCTTGAGGAAGGGCGCCTTCCCGGAAGTTCACTTGAGGAAGGGCACCCACCCCCTAGATAGAAGGGACTGGAATGCCTCCACCCGATCTCATAGGCAGAGTCCAGAGACGAAGTACTAGCCCATTGGCCAGGTAGGTGCGGCAAGGGAGGCCTGAGCCTGTTCTTTCTTATCTTGTAACTTTGAATTTTAGGAGGCCTCCCAGCTTGTCTAGAGTCTCCAAGAAATGTAATAGAAGACTAAGCACCGAAAACCCTTTTTTCCTTTATAGATGTTGTTCTCTCTTTGCTTTTCCTTTCTTCTTTTCTCTCTCTCTCTCTCTTTTTGTAAGGCTCCTTAGATCGCTGAGAGCCTCTCTGTGATGTAAGAAACATTTCAATGAAAGTAGCTTCCCTTTTCGCTTCAACTGGAATGCCTTACATTTTGCCTTCTATTCTTGGTTCGACTCCTTACCGACCAGGTTGAAGGCAGCATCAAGTGCGAGGGAGCTGAGGTTGGTGATGATGGTCTTGCAGAAGTCCTCGAGAAGGGGCACAGTTCAATGTATGCACCTATGGACTTCATACCATCCACTGTCGATGTTGCCTGGGGTCATAGGATCCCTGCTTGCATCGCATTGCATGGAGTGGAAAATGAAGCCCCACCCCATCGTATTGCACAACATGCATGAGGTGATGGGGCCTTCCCCACTTCCATTGCTTTTGCTTCTTGATTTGACAAACCGCAGTTCAAGTGGCTGGGAGTTAGGCTTCTGGGAACTCCCAATTTGCCTTCGTCGGGCTGGGAGTCTAGTTGACTGATCGTAGGGCTCTTGAGATGTCCTAGCTTGCTATCGCCGGACTATGAATCTGACTGGCCGAGTGTAGGACTTCTGAGATGTCCTGGCTTGAGGAACCGAGCTGTGAGTCGAGCGGTAGATGGCAGGATTCTGGGATTTTCTGATTGACATCTTCGGACTGTGAAAATGGCTGAGGAGTGCGGGCCTGATGGAGGGACTCGTCTTGAGAGTTTGCCATGCTGTGAGTCACGTGGTAGATAGCATCCCGTTGCCATCTCTGGGCTATGAGCATGACAGAGGAGAGCGGGCCTGACGAAGGGGCCCATCTTGAGAGTTTGCCATGCTGTGAGTCATGCAATAAATGGCATCCCATTGCCATCTCCGAGCTATGAGCACGACAGAGGGTGCAGGCCTCATAGGGGGGACCCGTCTTGAGAGTTTGCCATGCTGTGAGTCATGCGATAGATGGTGTTGAGATTCCTAGGCACCGATCCCACTTGTTGGGAGATTCAGAGCAACACCTATACGCAGCGGAAGAACCTGTTCTTGGATTCAAGATCATGCAACAAAGAAGATATAGAAAAGAGATGTATGTATGAGAAAAAGAGAGATTGCTTTCATTAACCCTTTGGAGAAGAACTTGTTATAAGATAACAAGACTCATAGCACCCCTTCTGAAATCCCAGAAGCTTCTTGTTGTCCCGCACGTCTTCTCTCTTGTAGGCCTCACTGCCCCAAGAACCCATGTATGGCCAAGCATGGACAATACCTTAACGTGCATCCCTTCCTCTCTGAAACCTGAGAAGAAGCTCCACCCTGCAGACAATACCTCACGCAGGATCCCTTCTCCAAAGCCCCGTGATGTATCCTAATGGATTAAGCCCTCCATGTGATATCTCCCTCATGTGCACCTCTCTGAAGCCCTCCACCATGGCCTCCTTGAAACCCAGGAGGTTTCCACCCACAGACTCCCTCACGTAGGTTCCCACAGCAAAGTTCCCACATGGACTCCCTCCACGTGGCCTCCCTTCACACAAGAAGATGCCATTCAGGACCGTGAGCCAAGCCTCACGGTCCTCTCAAGATCGTGGACACCCCAAAAGGGTGCTCTCCTACGGACGCCTCTCAAAATCGGAGAGAGATCCCAATTCTCATACACTCCCCCTCTTAAATAACACATGGGGCATGCGGTCTTCTCATATTGGGCATCAACCACTTCTTGGTTTTTTGGACTTCTTGGGCTGACAACTTTTTGAATCTGTTAGGACTCAATCACATGGGTGGGTAGGACTTGGATGGTTCAATAACAAACTGGTTAGAACTCCTCGCATGGTTGGACTTCTTAATTGGTTACAACCAACTAACTAACTAACCAACTGGCTAACCTCCTAACCAACTTAACAAACTTAGATCCAACTCCATAACCCATAAACCGGGTTATGTTACAATCTCTCAAAAAAACTCCCTCCAACAAATCAATATGAGAAAACCCTCAACCCTGGGTCAAGCCCTTTGACCCAACATGACTCTGGGGCCCTTCCTAGAACACCTCCAGGAAACCCTGGAATACCTCCAGGACCTGCTTGGACATGCCTCCAAGCTCCAGGGATCGCCTCCAGCATCCCTGTCATGGCCTTTCAAGTCTCTCCAAGGCTTGGGAGCACCATGTAAATCCCTACAATCTCCATCTTGGTGCCTCCAAGCCTTGGCAAACCTGGCAATATCCTCCTACATAATCTCATTATAACTGCATGTCCTGATAGCTCATTATATGGATATCCTTGCCTCTGCCAACATCCTTAAGCTACTGAATTCACCTGGAGGCCTTTGGGATGACCGCCTCCATAGCTGAGGATCCTTGCTTCTATCCTTGCACCATGATTGTAGCCTTCCTTCTGCCTGGTAGCTGCATCAGTCTTTTCCTTTGACTTCCCTAGAGAGACCACAGTGAACCTAAGCCAGCACTCACTATAACTGGAGCTCTACCTGATACAATCTTCTCAGAGCCATGCCAATCTTTGCACACTCTGCTCCACCTGGCTAAGTGCACCCCTGGCACTCGTGCTAGGACTTGGCCAGTATCACTGCACCTCCCACTCTGAACTCATGTCAAAACCTGCTCTACCCGTGAAGCCACCTCTTCTCCGTGCTCCACCTGAAACTAAAGTCCACCTGATGCCACAAAAAGAAACCCTGAGGCCAACCAATCAATGCTGCCCCGTTGAGCCTGCACCTGCACCTCGTACCCAGTCACTGCCTCCTCGAACCCTTCGCACACCGTGAACCTCTCTAAGACCGTTTCAGATACACCGCCTCCCGTAGGCTCCTCCAAAATAAAGAAGCTCATCCCAACTCCTCTAACCCAGCGACGAAACCTAAGAAAAATCAAGCTTTTCCTTTCTCCATCCTTGACAAGCTCCGCATGACCGTCTGCACCCTTCCTGCTATCTCCAGAGCTAACATCTTCCCGTTGAAGCCACCTCGCCTCCCTAGCTGGAACATCAACCCGAGCTCCACAACTCCTGAGACTCGTGTTCCACCGCACTATTGACCTCAAACTGATGTCTTCTTACTCTATCCCCTTGACTGCAACACCAACCTGTGCTTTCGCAGTACACCCAGATAGCTGTGCAAACCTAATGCCAATGTCAGATCTCTTCTTCCTTGAATCCTCATCTCCCAACGCTCAAACCAGGCTTTACCTCGCTTCTACTCGAGCCAAGCTCTGATACCAATTATTGAGATTCCTAGGCACTGATCCCACTTGTTGGGAGATCCAGACCAGCACCTATACGCAGTGGAAGAACCTATTCTTGGATTCAAGATCATGCAACAAAGAAGATATAGAGAAGAGATGTATGTAAAAAAAAAAGAGAGATTGCTTTCGTTAATCCTTTGGAGAAGAACTTGTTACAAGACAACTAGACTCACGGCACCCCTTCTGAAATCCTAGAAGCTTCTTGCCATCCCGCACGTCTTCTCTCTTGTAGGCCTCACCGCCCCTAGAATCCATGTATAGCCATGCATGGATAATATCTCAATGTGCATCCCTTCCTCTTTGAGACCCGAGAAGAAACTCCACCCTGTGGACAATACCTCAGGCAGGATCTCTTCTCTAAAGCCCCGTGATGTACCCTCACGGCCCAAGCCCTCCATGTGATATCTCCCTCACATGCACCTCTCTGAAGCCCTCCACCATAGTCTCCTTGAAACCCAGGAGGCCTCCACCCGTAGACTCCCTCACGCAGGTTCCCACAGCCAAGTTCCCACGTGGACTCCCTCCACACGGCCTCCCTCCAAGCAAGAAGATGCCATCCAGGACTGTGAGCCAAGCCTCATGATCCTCTCAAGATCGTGGATGCCCCAAAGGGGCACTCTCCCACAGACGCCTCTCAAAACTAGAGAGATCCCAATTCTCACACACGCCCCCTCTTAGATAACACATAGGGCATGCAGTCTTCTCATATTGGGCTCCAACCATTTCTTGATTTTTTGGACTTCTTGGGTTAACAACTTCTTGAATCTGTTAGGACTCAATCACATGGGTGGGTATGACTTGGATAGTCCAATAACAAACTGGTTAAAACTCCTCACATGGTTGGGCTTCTTAATTGGTTACAACCAACAACTAACCAACCAACTGGCTAACCTCCTAACCAACTTAACAAACTTGGACCCAACCCCATAACCCATTGATGTGGCGGGATCGTTGATGTGGGACCCCAATCGGACGTGGGACCCCAATCGGATGCCGCGTCGGATGAAGCTGCCATGTGGGTCATTCCAGCCCGAACTCCTTCGTCGAGCCGAGCTCACCCCCTTCAAAACGTCAGAGCAGCCTACCGAAGCTATGCTCCGTCCTTCGCCAGGTTGCTCCCACGAGCCCAGGATGCCTAGGTCAGAGCCGAGCGCCCTCCTCCACCAGATCGAGCCCTTCGAGGTCGAGTCCATTGGTCCGGAGTCGAGCTTAGCACTCCTTCGCCAAGCGGAGCCCCTTCGAGGTCGAGCCCTCTGGGCCGGAGTCAAGCCCTGCCCTGCTCCACCAAATTGAGTCCTTCGAGGTCGAGCCCCTTAGTCCGGAGTTGAGCCCAGTGCTCCTCCGCCAAGTGGAGCCCCTTCGAGGTCGAGCCCTCTGGGACGGAGTCGAGCCCTGCCCTCCTCCGCTAGATCAAGCTCCTTGGTCCGGAGTCGAGCCCAACACTCCTCCGCCAAGCGGAGCCCCTTCGATGTTGAGCCCTCTGAGTCGGAGTCGAGCCCTGTCTCTCCAATTCGGCCCCTACCTCGAACGAAGGCACCAGCAACCAAAAGGATGACACTGATGTAGGACGAAGGACACGAAGAAAACCTATTGTTATTTTGAAAAGAGGAAAAACACCTAAAGCAAACCAAGGATCGTGGGAGGGCTAAGAAGCCTCCGGGACTAGGATAGAACGACCCCCGAAAATTCTAAAACGACTGGGTTCTTTTGTTTTTTGTTTTTTTTTTTTAATTTTTTTCTTGGTGGAGATGGCGAAGGAACGATGGGGATGGGAGGCTGGGACGGTAACTCCTAGACCTTGGGACTCATCCTAACGAAGAGACCGTCCACCTCTAAGGCATTACGCCCTCCTCGGTACTTAGAGGCGCTAGGATGGTTCTCAGGGTCGCGAAGGACGGGGGGTGGAGAAGAACTCCTAGACCTTGGGACTCATCCTAACGAAGAGACCGTCCACCTCTAAGGCATTACGCCCTTCTCAATACTTAGAGGCGCTAGGATGGATCTCAAGGTCACGAAGGACGGGGGGGGAAGAACTCATGGATCTTGGGACTCACCCTAACGAAGAGACCGTCCACCTCTAAGGCATTACGCCCTCCTCAGTACTTAGAGGCGCTAGGATGGTTCTCAAGGCCACGAGGGGAAGGCGTGAAGGTGGGAGGGAGAAAGGAGATACTTGGGGCCTCACACCCCTCGACGTCCCGAAGGACGAAGGAAAAAGGGCCTCAGCCCAGAACCACACACTGGAAGAACACTCAAAAATTTCATTCAACTATTTTTTTTTACAAGAGGAGTATGGGTATTTATAGATGCCCATATCCCTTTTGAAATTCAAAAATAAAATTCCCTGAAATCCTCCCATGATTTTGAAATCAAATTCAAAATCAAAATCCCCAAATTTCCCAAATTACATTTATAAAAAAAATTACCAAATAAATCCCGTTTATTTAAATTTTGAAATCCCCTCCGCTCTGAAACTTGTGCTACTCCAAAAATCATGCAAATCAACTCTTCCTCCATCGCTTTGAGAAGCGTGCAGAAGCTTCATTTGGCTGCTCTGAAAAGCGTGTGGAAGCTCTTTCACGGCGAGCAACGGGCACCTGGATCTTCGGCACCCGGCCCAGCGGGCAGCGGCGGGGCGGCCTGGTGGCGCGCCGGCGGGCGGACGGCGGCGACGGGCCGACACGGTGGCGGGGCGGCACGACGGCGAACGGCGGCGGCGGTCGTGGATGACCGTTGGTCTTCCACGGTCTGCGGGTCTTCCCACGGGCGTGAGGCCCAGCGGGCGGCGGCGGGGCGGCCTGGTGGCGCGTCGGCGGGCGGACGGCGGCGGCGGGGCGGCACGATGGCATCGACGAACGGCGGCGGCGGCCGTGGATGACCGTTGGTCTTCCACAGTCCGCGGGTCTTCCCATGGGCGTGAGGCCCATCGGGCGGCGGCGGGGCGGCCTAGTGGCACGCCGGCGGGCGGACGGCAGCGGCGGGGTGGCACGGCGGCGGGGCGGCACGACGGCGGCGACGAACGGCGGCGGCGGTCGTGGATGACCGTTGGTCTTCCACGGTCCGCGGGTCTTCCCACAGGCGTGAGGCCCAGCGGGATGCCGGCGGGGCGGCCGGGCAGCGGATCGGCGGAGCGCCGGCGGGCGGGCGGCGGTGGTGGGGGTCGGGCACGGCCGATCGCGGACCGGTGGGGCAAAAAAAATCAGAAAAAAAAGCCTCTGTGATTTTTCTGAAGGTTGAAGGAGATAGGAATAGCCTGGAATAAAGTTGGAATAACACCGGGATAACATGGGAATAAAGGGAATAGGTGGAATAGCGGGAATAACTAAAATACAAAAATTCTAATTTTTTTTTTAAAAAATTCTAAAAAAAATTTAAAAAAGGTGAAACCCGGATAGGTTTCGGGTCCCCCATCAGACACCATCCTCCCTGGACGCCGGTGAGTCACCCAAGGATGGCAAAGAGGTGCCCACCAGGCCGTAATAACTGCCCACATCTATCACTTACATCAGAGAAGAAAGAAGCTCCATGATCGAGGCACCACGCTCTCCACCAACTCCCTACACCACTCGAAAGAGAAAGTCAACTAGGAGATTTAAATCCCGGGGGTGGCGATCCCCCGATCGAGGCACTACCAAGTTTCTCAGAATGGTGCAACCAGAAGGAATGTCAGGGCGCACAGTAGGTTTCCTTATCATGAACTAGGAAACATGTCTCATCCATGGTACAGGACACCGCTGCACGCACCTGCTGGCATAGGGGAGATCTTGAGATATGTGCTAGCGGCCACCTGGGCTTAAAAAAGCCATCTGCACCCCAACGATAAGGTAATAACAACAACATACTGAAAACATACTCAAGCAAGTAAGGGAGGCGAGGTCACATAGGAGAGCCACCTCTGATTCACCTCGACCATCACCCTTCCTAGCATACTTGCATTTTACTCACACATCACTCACTCCTCCTAGCATCGAGTCAATCTAAAGGGGCTCAATCAGGAGAATCTGTTTTCCTGGATCATCACTTACTTGACTATCGAAGTGCCCCCGCCGGAATCCCCGGCCCGAGTCTCTAACCCTATTTTGCAGGTCTTAGAGTGCATACCAGTCCTGAAGAGACGAGGAGCGATCCGATGTCGACAGCAGCTATGGGCCACGACGATCTTGGCGATAACACCCATAATCTGGGTTATGTTACAATCTCTCAAAAAAACTTTCCCCAACAAATCAATGTAAGAAAACCATCAACCCTGGATGAAGCCCCCTGACCAAACATGACTCTAGGGCCCTTTTTGGAACACCTCTAGGAAATCTTGAAATACCTCCAGGACCTGCTTGGGACATGCCTCCAAGCTCCAGGGATCGCCTCCAGCATCCCTGTCATGGCCTCTCAAATTTCTCCATGGCTTGGGAGCACCACGCAAATCCCTATAGATGGCATCCCATTGCCATCTCCGGGTGTGAGCACGGTAGAGGAGAGAGGGCTCGATGGAGGGGATCGTCTTGAGAGTTTGCCACACTGTGAGTCATGCGGTAGATGGCATCACGTTGCCATCTCCGGGCTATGAGCATGACAGAGGAGAGCGAGCTTGATGGAGGGGCCTGTCTTGAGAGTTTGCCATGCTATGAGTCATGCGATAGATGACATCCCGTTGCCATCTCCGAGTTGTGAGCACGATAGAGAAAAGCGGGCCTAATGGAGGGGCCCATCTTGAGAGTTTGCCATGCTATGAGTCACGTGATAGATGGCATCCTATTGTCATCTCTGGGCTGTGAGCATGGCAAAGGAGAGCGGGCCTGATGGAGGGACCTGCCTTGAGAGTTTGCCACGTTGTGTGTCACACGGAAGATGGCATCCCGTTGCCATCTCTGGGCTGTGAGCACGGGAGAGGGTGCAGGCTTGATGGAGGGATCCGTCTTGAGAGTTTGCCACACTGTGAGTCATGCGATAGATGGCATCTCGTTACCATCTTCGGGCTATGAGCACGGTAGAGGAGAGCGGGCCTAATGGAGGGACCTGCCTTGAGAGTTTGCCATGCTATGAGTCACACAGTAGATGGCATCCTGTTGCCATCTCTGGATGGTGAGCATGACAGAGGGTATGGGCCTGATGGAGGGACCTGCCTTGAGAGTTTGCCATGTTATGAGTCATGTGGTAGATGGCATCCGGTTGCCATCTCCGAGTTGTGAGCATGGTAGAGGGTGCGGGCCTCGTGGGGGGCCCATCTTAAGAGTTTGCCAAGCTATGAGTTAGGTGATAGATGGCATCCCGTTGCCTCTCTGGACTGTGAGCATGGCAGAGGAGAGCGGGCCTGATGGAGGGACCCATTTAAGAGTTTGCCACACTATGAGTCATATGGTAGATGGCATCCCGTTGCCATCTCCGAGCAGTGAGCACGGTAGAGGAGAGTGGGCCTCGTGAGAGGCCCGTCTTAAGAGTTTGCCACGTTGTGAGTCATGCGGTAAATGGCATCACGTTGCCATCTCCGGGCTATGAGCATGGCAAAGGAGAGCAGGCCTGATGGAGGGGCCCATCTTGAGGATACCGAGCTATGAATCCGGTGGATGGATTGTAGGGCTCCCAATATCAGCCCTGATCTTCTTAGGAAGCTTTGCCATCATTACTTCTCAAGCAGCTACATCATCCTCTAGGTCGCTCGCCTCATTCGATCTCTTGGGTTGCAAATAGAGGGGGTACATCATCATCCTCCTTTCTTCTTCGGGGTTCTCCCTGCCCCCCAGGATACCACCCCAATCGGCCTTTCGATGGGCTGGCTATCGATGGCGAGCGGACAAGGTTCCTCGCTCTCGAGGCCAGGGGAGGAGTGAACCTCTCTTCTTCGTCGGGGTCAACTCTCAGTCTCGGCCCTAGTCACTGGGCCAGCATCATCTTCTAGGCTGGGGCAACGGATGCTTCCCCAACAGCCCGCCCCTTCGGTGGCCTCCCCTCTGACTCCCTTTTGGCATGATCGACCTCCTCGGCTCGAATGTATTTGTGAGCTCAAAGGAGGAGCTCCGAATAAGCCTTCGGGGGCTTCTTGTCGAGGGAGAATGTAAAGCAGGAGGTCCGTAGCCCTATCTTCAGGGCTAACATGGCGACCGGCTCATTGAGGTGGTAGATCTCCAAGACGGTGACCTTGAACCGGGATAAGTAGTCTCAAAGAGATTCTCGGTCCTGCTGATGGATCGAGAAGAGACTATCAGTTTCGTGTGGCACCTTCCTACATGCATCGAGTTGCGCCATGAACTTCTTCTCTAGCTGAGAGAAGGAATCGATACTTTTGGATTCGAGTCTAGAGAACCAAGCTCGAGCAACCTTCCGCAAGATGGCCAGGAAGGTAGTGCAAAGGATAGCATCGTGACTCCCTGAATCCTCATGAGGGCCTTGTAACTTTCTCGATGATCTAGGGTGTCGGTTGTCCCATCGTAGGGATCGACCTGAGGCATGCAGAACCGGCTAGGGATCGGTTCTTTTTGAATCCTATGGGATAAGGGAGGATGGGTGTCATAACCCACAGACTCGCCAGGAGAGCCCTGAACTTCTGCAAACTGGTGGTTCAGACCAGCTAGCTTGTGCTCCTGCTTTTCAAGGTGCTTCTCCATTCTGCAGCGAGTGGCCTCATCAAAAAATCCTTTGGTAGAAAATGTCAGGGGCGAGAGAGGGTTGGAGTGGAGGAACTCTTGCTGGAGTTCCTGGCCATGCCGACGCCGCTGGTGCAAGGGCACGTCATGGTTCGAGACCGGGGAACAGCTCTCCTGTTCAGTCGGACCACGTTGCCGCATCTCTATTACTGTCCGATGGTCTCCTCGCAAATGGGGAGCCATATGCAACGGCCCCTCCCAGAAGGACTGTAGGGCATGAGGGCCAGTAGCATGGGCCGCTGGGGTCCCCGATTGCTGCTTAGTCTCCAGGGATCGATGGCTCTGAGCGAGTTGGTGCACAGCCACAGTCAGGGCATGGACCTGCTGAGCCAGTGCGGTAACTCGAGGGTCTGCCAAAGGCAGCAGAGGTGGAGTGGGGAGCTCCCTCACCAGGCTTTGGTCTCCTCCTCGTCCGACAGAGGCTCCTCGTGTTTACATAGGCTCAATGGACATTTCTAGCAGTAGGGAACTAGCTTGGCCAAAACTGTGTCCTATCCCCCCTACCTGGCATGCCAATCTATTGCCACCTAGATCATCATAGCCTGTAGCTCTAGTGCGGCATCGGGCGTCTCCCTCCTGGCCGGTCCTCTAGCGCACGCACCCGGTCTTACAAAAGAAAGGAGACCCGGGTCGGGAATTTTGGCGGGGACACTTCAACGATCAAGTCAGCGAGACGATTAAGAGGAATAGAGCCTCTGAGGCGGAGAGTTTCAGGGGACTCTCCACGTAGAGGTTGAAAGGAAGAATTAAGATGTGAAGGCATTGGGATAGGTGAGCTTGGGAAGATCTTCTAACTAGCTTCCTGCCCGTTAGCTCCCTGTCTCCCCTTTCTCTGTCACTTGCTCGTTTATCTCTTGCATTCTTTCTCTCTGACCTTATGTATGTGATATGGCCCAGACCGAATATGGGGATTCATCCCAGTGTCGGGGCTTCGTCTCGATGTCCTTTTTTATGTACCCTCTCTGGGAGGGGCTTACCGTTGCCCGTGGTTTCCCCCCTCTCAGACCAGTCCTTAAAAGGAGATCCTTCTGTTAGGGGTGTGTGGGGTAGATCTTGTCCTTCTGGTGGTGCAGTCTCCAGTGGGAGGGGCAGGCACCGTGCCACAAAGCCCCATGCCATGGTGGGACATTTTCATTGCTGGAGGGACTGTTAGAGCATCACAGGGCCTAAAGATCTTGATAGAATACTCCTCTTGGGGGAGATTCTTGCTCATGTTGCGAGGGTTGACACCCTTGGCTGCATGACTGTCAACTTGGCAGCTCATCATGAGGCTCGAAGCCTAGTGGAGCAACTCCATGCAGGGTTTGCCAGTGATGCATTGTGAAGTAGGAGTCAATGATGAAGTGCACTGCACCTTCTCGGGGTCGTGGGTGATTGGGCTCTCTTTTTTGTCACCGTCGATGGGAGCATCGACTTTTTCCAAGTGGGAAGGCTTGCCTCAGGAACATGAGCACGACCCCGGTCGAGAGCTGACCCTAGATGAAGGGCTTGCCTTATAAGCTCGACCCCGCCTAGGAGCTGACCCCGGCGGGAGGGCTTGCCTTGAGTGCATGAGCATGATCCCGGCCGGGTGCTGACCTCAGACGAAGGGCTCGCCTTATGAGCTCGACCCTGCCTAGGAGCTGACCCTGATGGGAGGGCTCGCCTTGAGCACATAAGCATGACCCCGGCTGGGTGCTGACCTCAGATGGAGGGCTCGCCTTATGAGCTCGACCCCGCCTAGGAGCTAACCCCGGTGGGAGGGCTCGCCTTGAGTGCATGAGAATGGCTCAGACCGGCTGCTGACCTCAAACAGAGGGCTCGTCTTATGAGCTCGACCTTGCCTAGGAGCTGACCCTGGCGGAAGGGCAATGCTCTCCATCTGTGGTCGAGCTCACAAGGCGAGCCCTCCCGCCAGGGTCAGCTCCCAAGCAGGGTCAAGCTCATAAGGGGAGCCCTCCGTCTGGGGTTAGCACCTAGCCGGGGTCGTGCTCATGCACTCAAGGTGAGCCCTCCTGCAAGGGTCAGCTCCCTAGCGGGGTCGAGCTCTTAAGGCGAGCCCTCCATCTGAGGTCAGCACCCGACTAGGATCGTACTCATGCGCTCAAGGCGAGCCCTCCCACCGGGGTTAGGTCCCAAGTAGGGTCGAGCTCATAAGGTGAGCCCTTCGTCTGAGGTCAGCACCCGGCCGGGGTCATGCTCATGCGCTCAAGGCGAGCCCTCTCGCTAGGGTCAGCTCCCAGGCAGGGTCGAGCTCATAAGGTGAGTCCTCCGTCTAAGGTCAGCACCCAACTGAGGTCGTGCTCATGCACTCAAGGCGAGCCCTCCTACCAAGATCAGCTCCCAAGCAGGGTTGAGCTCATAAGGCGAGCCCTCTGTATAGGGTCAGCTCCCGGCCGGGGTCATGCTCATGTTCCTGAGGCAAGCCTTCCCTCCTCGAAAAAGCTGATGCTCTCGCCGACGGTGAGAAAATGGAGAGCCCAGTCACCCATGACCCCGAGAAGGTGCAGCACACTTCATCATTGACTCTCGCTCCACAATGCATCACTGGCAAACCCTGCACAGAGCTTCTCTGCTAGGCTTTGAGCCCCGTGACAAGCTACCACACTGATAGTCGTGCAACCGGGGGTGTCAACTCTCGCAACACGAGCGAGAATCTCTCCCAAGAGGAGTATTCCGTCAAGGCCCCAGGGCTCTACGATGCTCTGACAGTCCCTCCAACAATGAAAATGTCCCAGCATGGCACGGGGCTCAGTGGCACGGTGCCTGCCCCTCCCACGGAAGGCTGCACCACCAGAAGGACATGATATGCCCCACACACCCCTAATAGAAAGATCTCCTCCTAAGGATCGGTCCGAGAAGGGGGAAACCGTGGGCAACAATAAGCCCCTCCCAAAAAGGGCACACGAAAAAGGATACCGGGACAAAGCCCCAGATCCAGTCTGGGCCATCTTATATACATAAGTTCAGAGATAAAGAAGGCAAAAGATAAGCGAGCAAGTGACAAAGAAAGGGTGGTGGGTACACCAGAGGCACCAGAATAAGACAGATACTTTTCAACCCTCTATGGATTGATCAATAATTTATGAGTCCATCTGTAATAATGGCTTAGCCCATCTGAGTCCATTTTAGTTATTATTTGAGTCTTTTGAGTTGTTATTTCAGTTCTGTACTAGGTAGCTCATGTTGAGCTAGTTCAATCCAGTGTTAGTCTGCTCATGTCGAGCTAATTTTATTTTTTTGAGTCCTGTTCAACCATATTGAAGACTCAAGACCACATCGTACAAGTGAAGACCAAGTCCAACCAGATTGAAGACATGGAAGTATAGCCCAAGTCCAACCCAGCTTGAAGATTTGAAGACCCCAGGAGGAAAATTCAAAAAACCCTGATTCCTTGCAGATGCCCTCCAGATGCCCAGATTCCCTTCCAGATGCCAGAATATATTCATAGACCAGGACATCCATGATTCCAGAGGTTCACCTATATCCTGGTCCAAAGAAATCAAGCCCAGGCGCCAAGCCCAAGCCCCTAAGAAGCAAGATACCAAGGAATATTCCTGCTACCTGGCTACCAGGCCACCCCAGATTCCAGAGGCCCAAGCCCCTTTGGGCCGGTCCCTTGCTGCTCTTAGAAGCCCAACATGCCCCCCTAGGCATCCTTGGAGTGTTGACCAAGTCAAGATAATTTTTAGGAATTTTTTCTACCTGATGTTTCCTTATTTTCTAGCTAGGGTTTGAGTAGGAGTAGGATTCTTATGTAAAGACTAATGTGTCCTTACTTTGAGCCCAAGGCTAAGGGTCTATTTAAAGGACCCTAGTCTCTTGTATGAGGATTGATTTTGATATATGAAATAAACCTTGAGTTCTTCTATTGCTTTGACTGTTACCTTGCTGTGTGCATAAAGGGGTTTGAAAGTTTTCTTCTTCCCGGTGCTGCATCCATCTTCCTGCCGCCAGCCAGCCTTCCAGAACCCTGGCCGCCCACTCCAAAGACACCTCTTCTTTACTATTTTTCTTTATTTTCTTGATCTCCTCTGAGATCTCTAACCCATGACAGGCTGTTTGCAAGTCCCCGAGTTTCTACGAATCCAACGACTCCAGCCAAGCCTCAATCGGACCACCGAGCAGAAAGCCGGGTATCCACGGGTCTTTGGCTCGATTTTCCAGGCTGTATCTGTCAAGGAATGAGAGATCCGTTCATTGTGATCTTCATCGGGTGCTTCAGATGTTGTCAGGTACACCCCCTCTACCTCCAATAATAATATTGTATGAAAACTTGCCCTAACCGAGGCTTCTCAGCCCCGGCGATTCTTCTTTATTACTTTTCTAGGTCCTAATATGTATGCCTGACTTCTAAAATTCATATAGAATTCTCTATAACTTATTTTGATCCAATTTTCAGGATTTAGTCTCTTAACCCCATATATAAAATACACAAAAATAATTGCATGCATATTAGTCTCGCATCATCTGGTATCAGAGCTTAGATTAGGGCTTGTTTTATGTAATTTTTTTAGTCTATATATTTTTTATTATTTTAATTATTTCTCCCTGCTCAAAACTCTAAAAATTTTGAAATTTATTTTTCTGGATTTATCATAATTCAAAGTAATTTTTATAATTTTTTTAGATTTTATTTCGGTCTATGAATTTTTTGCAAGCTGAAATACAGCCTGCAAATTTTTGGCTCTGTTTTTTTTTTCAACAAGATAATTTTGGAAGGTTTAGGGTTTTGTTTAGCATCTCTTTGCATATCTTTTAATTTTAGTATATTTCCTGTATATTAGGCCATAATTTGTAAGTTTTCTTCTATTTAAGAAAATACCAAAATATAAAAAGAAATTACATATTCTCCAAAAACACAAAAAAAAAAAAATCTAAACTCTAATTTGCATCCTCATCTGCCTGCCATCATTGCATAATTTACTTTTAAGGGCACTCTTGCTATATCAGATAAGAGGAGGAGTTGATAACCTCTCCTTAGCCCAAAACCACACTCCCTTGCATTCGGTTCCAAGCCTAACTTAAAATCGACTAGAGTTAATTTGCCTTAGTGGGCTAGGGACACCAACTGGTCGAGTCTGGGCTAAGTGTCAGATCATTGTGTCAAGCTAACCTGTGTGTGCCTTGTGCTTGGTATCTAGAATGGTGGTTTAGGGATTCAATCCTGAAGGGCTTGTGTGCTGGTTCGCTTACCTGGCCAATCTCTAATTGGTGTCTAGGATTGGCAATCAGGGACCTAACGCTCCCCTTACACCTGCCTGACTGAGTACAGGGTTACTATAGGCTAGTTTGCCACCCTGATTGAGCATCTAGTTTGGACTCTAGGTCTAGTCAGCTATAGTCGGTTTGATCGAGTCTTGCATGAGCACTAGATCAGGGATTTCATATCGCCCACCTCCTTCACAAATGGCTGAATCCATGGACCATCTTGATGCTAAATTTGATGCCCTTGGAGAAAGGTTAGCCCGAACCCTCAACTTAGGCTTGAGCAAGCAAATGCCCAGTTGACCCAGAAGCTTGAACAAATAGATTCCCGACTAGGAACCCTAGAGAAAACCCGTAGGACCCAAACTAGATCCAAACCTGAACTAGAACTTGAGTCACCTCCCCAGCCTAGGAGAACCCCTCGCCATGACCCTTATTATGATACTGAACATAGGAGGACCCCAAACCTTGATCCATACCATGAGGTTGAACCTAGGAGAGCCCCTCATCCTGATCCATACTATAATCCTGAACCTAGGAGAGCCCCTCATCCTAACCCATACTATAATCCTGAACCTAGGAGGACTCCAAACATTGATCCATACCGTGAGGTTGAACCTAGGAGAGCCTCTCATCCTGACCCATACTATAATCCTGAACCTAGGAGGGCCCAGACTAGATCCAAACCTGAGCCATCTTTAACCTATATACCCACAACCTATAGATCTTATGACTCCAAATCTTATGACTCTAGAACCTATGAGCCTAGTAGACCCAAGACCTATAGAGCTGAACCTAAATCCTATGACCATAGATCCTATAATTCCATGACCCATAGATCTGCACCCTTGTCCTATGAGCCCAGAGAGCCCATAACCCCTAGGTATCAGCCTAGTACTAGTCAGGTTTCTCCTAGCCGACTTGAACCCCATAGGATTAGTACCCCTAAATATGAACCCAGTAGTGAGCCACTATCCCTTAGGCAACCTGAACCTACTAGGATTATTGCCCATACTCAGAAACTATGACCTATCAATTTTTCCTTAGCCGACCTTCCCCAACCATTCCTGAGATTCACAGGGCTTACATTAACACAGAAGTGCATAAAGCTGATGCGAGCTTAGTGGATGAGTATGAGGGAGAAGAGGAGACACCTTTAGTAGACCTCGAATTAGCTGACCCAGTAGATACCCAGGTAGAAACCAACTCAGAGCTAGTTGACCTTGACCACATCCAGCCTAAAGCTATAGTAGAAGAATAATTAGAGGAAGAGAACTTAAGTATTGCTGCTAGAGCCTTACCTGAGGAAACCATAGAGGAGAGCCAAGTTATAGAGTCTAGTCCTAAAATACAAGAACCTGAAGAATTTATTAAGGACCTGGTCTCTTTGAATCAGTACCCTCAGGATGAGCCTCCTCTTATAGTTCCCATTAAGGACCTCTTCTCTGATATTAATAACCCATCCTTCCATTATGTAAACCCCATAGATATACAGCAACCTCGTAAGGTTAGCCTCATTAGTCTAGGATTAGTCCATGATGCCCCTTCTTTTATCCTACTTTATCCAACTAACCTTGAACCTTTTTTCCTATCCTACCAGACTAATTCTGAACCCACTTCCTGTTTTTTGCCCTTTTCAGACACCTCCAGCATTTCTAGGATCATTAGATTGCATTTAGCTGAGATTAGCATGCTACATGCATTCATCACGCATGTTAGGTTTGCATTATACTTCTGGCATACCCTTTGGAATTTGTTAGGAGCCCATTGTAAGTTTTCATGCGTATGTCAAGCTAGGATCAAACCTAGAGAACCTATAATATCTTAGGTTTAGGTCTAAAGAGTTCAATAAAATTTCCTTCCATAGGAATGCAGAGTCGAGTCTGTTAGGTGTAGGTTTGAGTCCTTTGCATCATCTTGTTAGGAGTCTGCATGTGCCCAGCATGTTCACCACTTGCACTAATTTTAAACAAACTGGCTAATTCCCGAAGAAGGGTCAAAGAATTTGATATAGTGGATTCTGTCATGATTAGGCTTAGGCCTGAACGGTTCTCACCTGGGATCGTTAAGAAGCTTCATGCTCGTGGATCCAGACCTTTTAAAGTGTTAAAGAAGGTTGGATCAAATGCCTATGTATTAGACTTGCCTTCAGATATGGGCATTAGTTCTACCTTCAATATTACAGACCTTGTTGAGTACAGGGAATCGGCAACGATACCCAGTAAGGCTTTTGAACCTATCCCTTCTGTTGATAGTGATCCTTACCCAGAGTATCCACCAATTAATTGGCCTGAGAGAGGAGAACGGATCGAGCATATCCTGGACGAACAAGCCATCACGACCCAGGGCCGCGGCTCTCAACGCTTCCTGGTCCGATGGTAAGGCCGACCAGAGTCGGACGATTCGTGGATTTCTCGAGAGGACTTGCAGGCCCTCAACCCAGACCTCCTCGAGAGATATGTGAGCCAGTCTGATCTTCACTCGATAGGGTCGAGTTTCCTCCCACCCCAGAAAAATTGGTGGGGACACCAGAGGCACCAGAATAAGATAAAGGCTTTTCAACCCTCTATGGATTGATCAATAATTTATGAGTCCATCTGTAATAAGGGCTTAGCCCATTTGAGTCCATTTTAGTTGTTATTTGAGTCTTTTGAGTTGTTATTTCAGTTCTGTACTAGTCAGCTCATGTTGAGCTAGTTCAGTCCAGTGTTAGTCAGCTCATGTCGAGCTAATTTTATTTTTTTGAGTCCTGTTCAACCATATTGAAGACTCAAGACCATATCATACAAGTGAAGACCAAGTCCAACCAGATTGAAAACATGGAAGTATATCCCAAGTCCAACCCAGCTTGAAGATTTGAAGACTCCAGGAGGAAAATTCAGAAAATCCTGATTTCTTGCAGATGCCCTCTACATGCCCAGATTCCCTTCCAGATGCTAGAATATATTCATAGACCAGGGCATCCATGATTCCAGAGGTCCACCTGCATCCTAGCCCAAAGAAATCAAGCTCAGGCGCCAAGCCCAAGCCCCTAAGAAGCAAGATACCAAGGAATATTCCTGCTACCTGACTACCAGGCCACCCCAGCTTCCAGAGGCCCAAGCCCATGCGCCCAGGCCCCTTTGGGCCGGCCTCTTGTTGCTCTTAGAAGCCCAACACGCCCCCTAGGCATCCTTGGAGTGTTGACCAAGTCAAGAAAATTTTTAGGGATTTTTTCTACCTAATGTTTCCTTATTTTCTAGCTAGGGTTTGAGTAGGAGTAGGATTCTTATGTAAAGACTAATGTGTCCTTACTTGGAGCCCAAGGCTAAGGGTCTATTTAAAGGACCCTAGTCTCTTGTATGAGGATTGATTTTGATATATGAAATAAACCTTGAGTTCTTCTATTGCTTTGAGTGTTACCCTGCTGTGTGCATAAAGGGGTTTGAGAGTTTTCTTCTTCCCGGTGCTGCATCCATCTTCCAGTCGCCAGCCAACCTTCCAGAACCCCGGCCACCTACTCCAAAGACACCTCTTCTTTGCTGTTTTCCTTTATTTTTTTGATCTCCTCTGAGATTTCTAACCCTGACAGGTCGTTTGCAGGTCCCCGAGTTTCTACGAATCCAACGACTCCAGCCAAGCCTCAATCGGACCACCGAGCAAAAAGCCGGGTATCCACGGGTCTTTGGCTCGATTTTCCAGGCCGCATCCGTCGAGGAACGAGAGATCCCTTCACTGCGATCTTCATTGGGTGCTTCAGACGTTGTTAGGTATACCCCCTCTACCTTTAGTAATAATATTGTAGGAGAACTTGCCCTAATCGAGGCTTCTCAGCCCCGGCGATCCTTCTTTATTACTTTTCTAGGTTCTAATCTGCATGCCTGACTTCTAAAATTCATATAGAATTCTCTATAACTTATTTTGATCCAGTTTTCGGGATTTAATCTCTTAACCCCACATATAAAACACACAAAAATAATTGCATGCATATTAGCCCCGCATCAAAGGGGAAATAGGGAGCTAACGGGCAGGAAGCTAGTTAGAAGATCCTCCCAAGCTCACCTATCTCATCTCGGCCTTGCCTTCACATATCTATTCTTCCTTTCACGCTCTACGTGGAGAGTTCCCCGATACTCTTTGCCGCAGAGGCTCTGTTTCCCTTGATCGTCCCGCTGACCTGATCGTCGGAGTATCCCTGTTAGAATCTCCAGCCCGGGTCTCCTTTCTTTTGCAGGACCGGGTGCGCATGCTAAAGGACCGGCGGGGAGGGAGATACCCGATGCCGTACTAAAGCTATAGGCCACGACGATCTAGACGGTAACAATAACAAAAGCCAAAAAAATTGATCAGTAATATTTTGGGCTCATGAGTGAAGGGTAACTGTTGTGACAACTACATCGATACTTAGCCTGAAAGAATATCCAGATCGATGACTAAGTAGAGGATACAAATTATCGACAAAACTGAGTAATTGTGACGCTCGGGATCGAGTAACTATAAACTAAATTGGCACAACATCCCTTGACGCATAGGGCCAAAATTTAGTTGGACTCGACTAACTGCCAAGGTAGAATATAGCAAACAACTTAAAACGTCAGGATTCTAAATGCAAAGGAAACTACTATCGACGATGAATAAGGCACGAACAAGAGTCTTGAGCCATTTATTGATGCCACAGTCTGAGACACTTGAGTAAGAGGCATGGACAGAGGGAAAACAACTGTCATAAGAATTATGAAGAAGATATTATCTTAACTGAAAGAGGTTATCCCAACAAGAAGCTGTTAATTTAATCGAAACAGGTTATCTCAATCGAAAGAGGTTATCCTAATTAAAAGAGATTACTCTATCTGAAAGAGGTTGTCTCCAAATCGAATATGCTTATCTCTCGTTACTATAAATAGATAAGAGGGAGCTTTCTAAAGATACGCAATATCAGTACTAATACAAGATGCTCATATTTATCATAAGCTTTTTTTAGCTTTACTGCTGTTTAAATTAATTCCCGACTAACTTGAGCATTGTAAAGATCCCTTACCGTAAAATAATCGATCAAATAGAATTTCTCTTGCAAGGAGTGTCGAGTGCCATACACCGTGTCTCGCTGACAATTCTCACATGAATCACTAAGCATCATCTAAGGAGCGGATTCGGAATTTGACCATAACAACCATGTATTCAAGCATGTCTGTTCATGGTATATTAGTATAGTGTCAGATCCAATTCGTGTCCTAAACGACTCCCAGTAGTATATATATATATATATATATATATATATATAAAGTAAATTTAAAGATTTATGCCATGCTAAAGCTCTCGCGTCCCAATATTGCTGACTCGCAAATTTATTTTATAAAAATAAGTTTAACTATAATACATAAGTAATTTATAAAAACATACGAACGAATTTCGACAACGTGGTTCTCTAACTTTTCGGATTTGATATTTGACCTTCACTCCTGCACAAGAAGCCAAGCACTACATTTCCAAAGTTATATGCAAAGATTCATGTTTTCGTGAAGTGCAGCAAGGATGTTCGATGACATTCTACGAAGCATACGGAGCGGATTTTGAACCCGCATTGAATCGACAAAAGCATCCACCCACTCATGTGCGTCGCACTAGCGGGACGTGGTTATAATCTGCACCATTTTTCTCTGGAGGAAGAAGGTAATTATTTCTTTTGATAAAATAAAATTAATTTTTCAGGTAAACAGGTGAAAGAATAAAATTTGAAATAAAGAAAAATTATAGCGGCAGCGGTAGATCCGTTATCCAACAGCGGATCATGGCGCGCATACAATTTTTTTTGTTAAGCAAAAAAAAAAAAAAAATCTCAGCAAGGCATCTATGTATTTTTTCAAATATTTTTTTATTTTTATCTTTTTAATAATATTGATAAGGAAGAATGATAGACTCAGAATAAAATAATAATATATTTTTGGATGTATTCAAAGACTCAAAATAATCATAGTTTCATTGCAAATTGATCCCATAGATATTCATAACCTCTAGGGAAGCTTAAATGATACAATATATCACTAAACAAGAAATTAAAACACAATTACTCATGCATTTATTTCTAGGTAATGGAAGTTTCTATGTGATTCTTAAGCTCCCTCAACCTTTAGACTATCAACAAAGACTCTTAGATTTCTAACAACAATGAAGTTAATTACAATTAAGTTTATTTGCTAACACCCCCTTTAAACTTAATTGCGTTCCATCCTTCATTCCAAGCAAATTTTTGAGCTTGTGAAATGGATCTTCTGCAAGTGGTTTGGTGAAGATATCCGCCACTTGATTTTGAGATTTGACATAAATTAGCTCCACATCCTTCTTCTTCACATGATTTCGAACAAAATGGTACCGGATGCCAATATGTTTGCTCATTTCATGATGTACTGGATTTTTAGCTAAATTAATTGCAGATTTGCAATCAACACCAATTTGTGTAGCTTCAACTTGTAGAAAATATACCTCGTTAAGCAAACTTCTTAGCCAAATTGCATGACATACACAAGATGATCCTATCACATATTCAGCTTCACATATGGAGAGGATAACAATTGGCTGCTTTTTGGAAATCCAAGTGAATGTTGTATTACCCATATAAAAAACAAATCCAGTAGTGCTTTTTCTATCATCAAAGTCTCCTCCCCAATCACTATCAGAAAAACCATAAAGTTGCATGAGAGATGATACCTTGAATATAGTGAAGAATTCTCTTTATGGCCTTCCAATGTGTAGACTTTGGATTTTCCATATATCTACTAACCAATCCAACTTCATAAAATGTCTGGTCTTGTGCAAGTTAAGTATCTCAAACTTCCAACCATGCTTTTGTAGAGAGTAGGGTCTACTACTTTGCCTTCATCATATTTAGATAGCTTCATTCCACAATCAACAAGAGTATTTTTTGACTTACATTCTTCCATATTGAATTTCTTTAAAATCTCCTTTGCATAAGCTTCTTGTGATACAAAGATGCCTTCTTTTGTCTGCTTTACTTCCAAGCCAAGGACGTAGGTCATGAGTCCCATATCTGTCATTTCAAACTCCCGAATCATGATTTGTTTGAATTCCTCGAATACTTGTAGATTATTTCCTGTGAAAATAAGATCATCCACGTATAAAGCAACAAACAAAATATCTCCATTTTGTTTTTTCATATATAAGGCATGCTCATAAGGACATTGCACAAAATTATTAGTCTTAAAGTAGGCATCAATACGACTATTCCAAGCTCTCGGAGCTTATTTCAAACCATACAATGCCTTCTTTAACTTCAAAACTTGTCCATCATATCCCTTCTTCACAAAACCCATAGGTTGCTCTACATAAACTTTCTCATCAAGAAATCTATTTAAAAATGCTGATTTGACATCCATTTATAAAATTTGCCATTGATTTTGAGTAGCAAAAAAAAATAGCAATCTAACAGTCTCAATACGAACAACTGGTGCAAATACCTCATCATAGTCGATGCCGGCTTGTTGCTTGTATCCTTTTGCTACCAATCTTGCTTTATATTTTTTAAGTTCTCCTTGAGCATTCTTCTTAATTTTATTATCCCACTTCACACCAATGGGTTCATGTCCTTTAGAAAGATTGACATACTCCCATGTGTCATTCCTTTTTATGGCTTCGATCTCCTCATCCATGGCTCTCCTCCATCTTTTAACTTCTTTTGCTTCTTCATAAGAAATAGCTTCTTGATTAGTAAGCAAACATACAAGATTAAGCTCATCCGTTATCTCATAGAGCTCTTTAATAGATCTTGTCTTTGGTGTTCTTGGAAAGTCTTCCTTGGATGGAGATATTGTTGATGTTGTAGAAGATAATGGTGGCGAGGTGATCTTCTCTTGCTCCTCTTTTTCTTCTTCATGAATATACATTTCTTTATGTTCTTTCCAATTCCAAGCTCCTTCTTCATGGAACTGCACATCTCGGCTTATAATTAGCTTCTTGGTTGTTGGATCTAGAAGCTTGTAAGCTTTTGTTTTTGCATCATAGCCAATAAAAATAGATTTGACACTCTTATCATCTAGTTTTATCCTTTTTTGATTTGGTACATATGCATAAGCAAGACAACCGAAGACTCTCAAGTGTGAAATATTTAGCCTTCTACCACTCCATGCTTCTTGTGGAGTCATGTCTTCTAAACTTTTCGTTGGACATCTATTAAGTAAATAGATAGCACAATCTGCGGCTTCTGTCCAAAACTCCTTAGGTAGTTTTTACTCTTCAACATGCTGCGGAACATATCAAGGATAGTTTGATTTTTTCTCTCTGCCATGCTATTTTGTTGAGGTGAATATGGTGCCGTCAGTAGCCGCCGAATACCATGCTCTCCACAATAATCTTCAAAGGCTTTAGATGTGTATTATCCACCATGGTCTGATCGAAGTGCCTTGATGTGATAGCCACTTTGATTTTCCACCATAATTTTGAACTTTTTGAAGACTTCAAATGCATCGGACTTCTCCTTCAAGAAATAGATCCATATTTTCCTGCTATAATCATCAATAAATATTAGAAAATATCGATTACCTCCAAATGATGTTGGAGTGATTGGCCCACAAATGTCGGTGTGGATAGCTCAAGGAGCATCTTTTCATAATATGATGCTTTTTTCGGAAAGCTCATTCTTGATTGTTTGCTAAGAACACATCATTCACAAAATTGGTTGGAAGAATCAATATGGGGCAACCCATACACCATCTTCTTTGTAGAGAGTTGTTTAAGACCATCAAAATGAAGATGTCCATATCTCAAATGCCATAGCCATGAAATATCTTTCATACAAGCATTTAAACATGTGGAAGAGACATGCTTGATATTCAATAAAAACATTCTATTGTTGGTCATTTGAATATGAGCAAGTAACTTATTGTTTTGATTTCTCAAGAAAAGATTTCTATCATTCATATGTATGGTATGGCCTTTCTCTAGAAGTTGTCCCACACTTAAAATGTTACTTGTCATACTTGGTACATAATAAACTTCAGAAATGAATTGATGACTTCCATTTTTCAATTCAATAAGAATTTTACCTTTTCCTTTCACTGAAACTTTAGAAAAATCTCCAAAAGAGACATGACCATCAATTGATTCATCTAGCTCCACAAACATATTTTTGTATCCACACATATGATTGCTTGCTCCAGTATCCAAATGCCATAAGCTTTGATTGTTGATGTCATCTCCCTTGTGTACCAATAGAAGAACCGAATCTCCTTCCTCCTCTTGTTTCTTTGCAACATAGGTCTTCTCTTGCACTTGACTAGTGTCATGCCCCGAATCCAGCACCGAAATTGGCTACGTGACCGGCCGCACAAATCCTAGATTTTATCTTAGAGATCATGCAAGGCCTAGGTACACAAGAGTCAAACACATCAAAATTAAAACTAATATTATATAAATAATTGATTAACAATTAAACAATCCATTTATTAAATCAATATCACTAATTGGTCTACTGATTCACAACAAGCATCGGTAACCGAAACTAACTCTAACTAACTAACAAACTCAACATTAATGAAGCTCCGTCTCACGCCCAGCCCAATCCTCGCTATGTATCTTGAGTCCCTGAAAAAAAACAGAAAATAGGGAGTGAGCTATACAGCCCAGTAAGATTCCTTCACAATCACACCAGTATTAATATAAAAACTAAAAGCAGCAAGATCATAATCATATAATGGAAAATGATAAATATTTCGATCACGCAACCAAAACCAATCACATATTTATATGTCAAAACCTTTCATAACATTATATTTTCTTTATATATTTTCATTAACTTTTCCTCTTCTTTAGGGTTCTAGATTAGCCACGGTCACACTCCAGCCTGTGACTGACAATCTCATAATTGACCATGTACAATCTGCCTATGGCCAAGCTCACGTACTAAGCTCGCTCTGGCTATGTAATTGACCATGTACAACCTGCCCTGGCCAAGCTCACGTACTAAGCCTGCTCTGGCTATATAACCATGATCCCGTGGCATGGCTAGTCCAAACATTGTTAACACTTATCTTTTCACATCATCTTGTCAAAACATGTCATTTTTCAACAACCAATATCACGATCTAACCCATTTCAAAGATCACTTGATAACCATGGTATATTAAAATAAAACACAAATAACAATATTAACAAATCCATTTATATTTTGGAAAATCAATCATGCTAACCGAAAGCACCAATACATGTAAACATATATATATTCGGATCAAATCAGGCAACTAAAATAATAAACACACACACATATATATATATACTGGTGATCAGGTCCAGAATCCTTACCTCTCAAAAATCAATTATCTACACCTGAACTAGTCTGTACCCAAAATCTGCGCAACTCCTTCCTGCTCAGGAGACTGATTCCCTACATAAATAATTTAATTAAAATATAAATTCTCAATTTCTATAAATTTCGAGAAAATCTCATGATTCTCTCTCTTTTATTTCTCTCCCTTCTATTTATTTATTTTTTTTCCTTCTTTCTCTCTCCTCCTTCTCTCTCTTCATCTTCTCTCCTCTCTCTCCCTCTCATCATAATCTCTCTCCTCTTTTTTTATTATTTCTCTTATTTTTTTCTCTTTTTTTTTTTCTTTTTTTTCTTTTTCCCTCTTTTTTTTTCCACGGAATAGGCCCTCTTCCCTTTTTTTTTCTTCTTTCTTTCTTTCTCTTTTCTTCCTCCCGAACTCATCTCCCTGCTCTCCCATTGGCTCGACCCGAGCCAGCCTCTCGGGGTTGCCGGCGGTGACCAACAAAAGGTGGTCACCGGAAGACTCCGACGGATCGAAAGCAGACGATGGTGGCAGTGGCGGCGGCGGCCACCGGTGGCCCGTGACCTCCACGGCAACCCAAACCAAAAATCAAAATTAATCCTTCTTAATAATAAAAAAAACTCATCAACTGGTGTCTGGGATTCTCGATTGCTCAACGGAGAGGAAGAAGGTGCATGAAGAGGCTTGATGGGGCGGTGGTGTAGGAAATTTAAAGAAAACGATCGATGTTTTCTTTGTCGTTTGGAAATCAAACTCCGCCCAATCGAGTCCCAAAACCCTCCCAACTCATCATCGATCACCTCCCACTCCCCTCACGACTCTTCCACCGAGACCCCCGGTGAAATTTTTGGTTGGATTAGGGAGAAGAAGCCTCCCCTGTTTCGGCTTCGGGCTCTCTTCCCTTCGTTCAATTTTTTTTTTTTCATTGGTTTGGGTTGAAGTTGGCTGGGCCTGCCGACTTCAGCCCAAGCCCAGATATTACATTCTCCCCCCGTTAAAAAAAATTTCGTCCTCAAAATTAGCTTGTTTGAACTTAACCCTTGAAAATAGCTAACCATCGTATCACTCTCAACTCTCAATTAGTCTACCCCTTAAGGTACTTACTTTCCAAGTCTTATTCAAACCGTGATCTTGTTCATTTATAATCCAGATCAAATTTTTGACATCCAAATCATATTCTAATCACCAATATCATAGCTCCAAGTGGTCATAAGCTGAGTCCATATTATGTCTTATCAACTACTAAGTGATTTCCAAATCACAAATGTCCAGTCTCGAACAATCATGACTTGAATTCCGATATCACTCACATCTATCAAAATCACTTATACCACAGTTCCAAATCTTCATAATCTAAGTTCTAACACTACTCTTGTCATATCCTAATAATCATCATGTCATTATGATTTTAATCACTTGTATCACTGTTCCAAATGGTCATAACCTACTCATACATGTCACTACTGAATTGGATACGTTGGCATCCTGCTGGGTGAGTGCATATACCCATCCCTGAGTTACTGATTTCTGCTGTCCTTCTAGTTACTGTTTTTCATGAGGTACTTGTTGCTTTGATCCTTGACCATATGGATACACAACCGCCTTATGACCCGGTTTGCCACAATTATAGCACTTCAATTCATCTAGCAATGTACAATCCCGCTTATAGTGAGGACCACCACACTTATAACATTTAACATCACTCTTTCGTTGAATCTTGTCATTTGGAGTAGCATTATCAGGCTTCCATGTCTTTGCACTGATGTTTCCATTAGATTGATCCTGAAATCCTCCTGATCTGGATCTTTTCTTTAAAGCTTTTTCTCTCTGCTTGAGCTATATCCAATCCCCTTTCTATAATCAATACCTTGTTGACGACCTCCTTATAGGTAGGTAGCTCGAAGGCAGTCACCTGATGCTGAATCTGACCTCTAAGTCCATTTTCAAATTTCCTGGCCCGGATCCCTTCATCTGCTAACAGTGATGGAGCATATCTCGATAATTCTTCAAATTTTGCAGCATACTGAGAAACTGTTAAGTTACCCTGCTCCAAGCGATCAAATTCTCGAAGTTTTTGTACCCGAATACTTTGAGGAAAGTACCTCTCATAGAAAACCTATATGAAATTTGTCCAGGTAAAAGGTGCATCGTTTGGTCCTTGTTTCCCAAGCTCTAACTCCCACCAAGCAGCTGCCTCATCATGTAACAAGAATGTAGCAAAAGTAACCTTCTCCCCTTCCGGACACCGCAAGGCTTGGAATACTTTCTCAACGGCTTTCAGCCAACCCTCTGCCTCCATGGGATCAGATGTTTCCTTGAATACCAGTGGCGCATACTTCTTGAAATCTATCAAAGTGATTGGTCATTCTTGTGGAATCCTAACTTCTGGCTGTTGCTGCTATAATAATAGCTGCTGTATGAACTATTGCTGTTGCTGTTGTGCTTCCATTAATCTCAGTGTATCAACTCTTGCAGTAGCTTGTTGCGGCACTAAGTATTGCAATAGCTAGGAAAGACCCACCTGGTCCCCAGGCTGAACTCCAGATCCTCTCGGTGTTCCTATTTCTGCGGTCCTAGTTTCCGGGGTGTTGTCCAAAGGATTGAGCATCGGTTCCTGGGATGCTCCGCATCACCAGTGTTGTCCATGGGATTGGGCGTTGGTTCTTATGGATGTTCCTCATTATCTTTGTGCTGCTCTATAGGATCCCAAGCATTTGCTCCATCTGCAAATCTTGTAGGCCTCCTAGCACGTCCACGCCCGCCACCATGCGCCATAAAAATCCTACACCAGTCATTATTAATATACAACTAACACTTAGATGATCAAAAATATGTCAATCTATCTACCCCACCTATGAATCAACCCACACTCTCTCGATGAGCTTATACCCTAAGATCCTAGAACCTGGTTTGCTCTGATACCACTCTGTCACGTCCCGAATCCAGCATCGGAATCGGCTATGTGACCGGCAGCACAAATCCTAGGTTTTATCCTAGAGATCTTGCAAGGCCTAGGTATACAAGAGTCAAACACATCAAAATTAAAACTAATATTATATAAATAATTGATTAACAATTAAACAATCCATTTTTTAAATCAATATCACTAATTGATCTACTAATTCACAACAAGCATCAGTAATCGAAACTAACTCTAACTAACTAACTAACTCAACATTAATGAAGCTCCGTCTCACGCCCAGCCCAATCCTCACTATGTATCCTGAGTCTCTGGAAAAAATAGAAAATAGGGAGTGAGCTATACAGCCCAGTAAGATTTCTTCACAATCACACCAGTATTAATATAAAAACTAAAAGCAGCAAGATCGTAATCATATAATGGAAAACGATAAATATTTCGGTCACGCAACCAAAACCAATCACATATCAAGTATATCAAAATCTTTCATAACATTATATTTTCTTTATATGTTTTCATTAACTTTTCCACTTCTTTAGGGTTCTGGACTAGCCACGGTCACACTCCAGCCTGTGACTGGCACACTGTTGTCACACTCCTGCCTGTGACTGGCACACTATATGTCACACTCCAGTCTATGATTGGCAATCTCATAATCGACCATATACAATCTGCCCATGGCCAGGCTCACGTACTAAGCCCGCTCTAGCTATGTAATTGACCATGTACAACCTGCCCATGGCCAGGCTCACGTACTAAGCCCGCTTTGGCTATATAACCACGATCCTGTTGCATGGCTAGTCCAAACACTGTTAACACTTATCTTTTCACATCATCTTATCAAAACATATTGATGTGGTGGGATCGCTGACGTGGAGGAATCGACAGGCGCCACATCAAGAAAGGATGCCGCGTCGGACACCGTGTCAACTCTCCAGCCCAGACTCCACTACTGAGCTGAGCTGAGCTCCTCCAAGACAGCGAGCCGAGCTCTGTCCTCCGCCAGGTCGGGCCCGCGAGCTTGGGACGCCTAGGTCAGAGTCACCTCCTGCCCTCCAGAGCGAGACCCTCGGAGGTTACTGCCCTATGGTCAAGGTCGAGCTCAGTGCTCACCCACCAATGTGGAGCCTCTCCGAGCGCGTGCCCTCTGGACCAGGCCCGCCTCCTACCCTCCAGAGCAAGACCCTCAGAGGTTAGTGCCCTGTGGTCGAGGTCGAGCTCAGCGCTCACCTGCCAATGTGGAGCCTCTCCGAGCGCGCGCCCTCTGGACCGGGCCCGCCTCCTGCCCTCCAGAGCGAGACCCTTGAAGGTTAGTGCCCTGTGGTCGAGGTCGAGCTCAGCGCTCACCCGTCAATGTAGAGCCTCTCCGAGCGTGCGCCCTCTCGACCGAGCCCGCCTCCTGCCCTCCAGAGCGAGACCCTCGGAGGTTAGTGCCCTGTGGTCGAGGTCAAGCTCAGCACTCACCCACCAATGTGGAGCCTCTCCGAGCGTGCGCCCTCTGGACCGGGCCCGCATCCTGCCCTCCAGAGCGAGACCCTCGGAGGTTAGTGCCCTGTGGTTGAGGTTGAGCTCAGCGCTCACCTGCTAATGTGGAGCATCTCCGAGCGCGCGCCCTCTGGACCGGACCCGCCTCCTGCCCTCCAAAGCGAGACCCTCGAAGGTTAGTGCCTTGTGGTCGAGGTTGAGCTCAGTGCTCACCCGCCAATGTGGGCCTCTCCGAGCACGTGCTCTCCGGACCAGGCCCGCACTCCGCCCTCCTCCACCTGACGCCCCCGCAAGCTCGAAGCGTCTAGGCCGGAGCGAGCCCTGCCGTTCCAACTCAGCCCCAGCTCGGGCGAGGTCCTCACTAGCCAAAATGTCGGCGAGCCACCCGAGGACTGCATTGGAGCGCCTTCCAGGCCGTACTGACCACCTACAACCACCAATTACACTGGAAAGGGAAGAAGCACACTGATCGAAGTGCCACACTCCTCACCAACCACCCGGATCACCCAAGAGAAGAAGCCAACCGGGAGTTTCGAATCTCGTGGGCGGCGGCCCACCATTCAAGGCACTGCCAGGTTTCCCAGAATGAGGCGACCAAGAGGGGTGTCGGAGCACCTGACAACTTTCCTTATCATGAATCAGGAAAGACTCCTCGGGACATCGTCGCATGCACCTGGCAGCCCGGCGGGGATCCCGAGACAAGCACCCAATGGTAATCTAGTTGCAACAAACTCGGAGAAAACACAACCACAACCACAACACATAGGAAAAAAATACAAGCAAGAACAAAAAAAAAAAGGAGAAGGGTGCAACCCCCACCAGGAAGAGGGGCATGGCACCACCAACACAAGCGAAAGCTCGACCAAGAGGGCAAAGCATCACAACCACCACCACAGTCGACGGGAAACAAGAGAAACAAGAAGAGGCGGATAAATAGGGAACCCCTCTGTCCCCGCTATCATTCTTCCCCTGCAACATTTCTGTCTTCACACACATTTTTACTCCTCCTAGTGCGGAGTCCATCAAGAGAGGCCCGACCAGGAGGATCTGTTCCCCTGGATCGTCACTGACTTGGCCGTCGGAGTGCCCCCGCCGGAAACCCCGGCCCGGGTCACTAACCCTTGTTTTGCAGGTCCGGGACTAGAGGACCACCAGGAAACTAGGAGAGCGCACTCCGGCACCGGCAGCAGCTACAGGCCACGACGATCCTGGTGGCAACACATGTCATTTTCCAACAACCGATATCACGATCCAACCCATTTCAAAGATCACTTGATAACCATGGTATATTAAAATAAAATACAAATAACAATATTAACAAATCCATTTATATTTTGAAAAATCAATCATGCTAACCGAAAGCACCCATGCATGTAAACATATGTATATTCGGATCAAATCAGGCAACTAAAATAATAAACACATACACACATATATATATACTGGTGATCAGGTCTAGAATCCTTACCTCTCAAAAATCGATTATATATACCTAAACTAGTCTGTACCCGAAATCTACGCAATTCCTTCCTGCTCGGGGACTGATTCCCTGCATAAATAATTTAATTAAAATCTAAATTTTCAATTTTCATAAATTTCGAGAAAATCTCATGATTCTCTCTTTCTTATTTCTCTCCCTTCTATTTATTTATTTATTTTTCCTTCTTTCTCTCTCCTCCTTCTCTCTCCTCATCTTCTCTCCTCTCTCTCCCTCTCATCATAATCTCTCTCCTCTTTTTTTATTATTTCTCTTTTTTTTTTTTTTTTTTTTTTTTCCTTTTTTTTCCTTTTTCCCTCTTTTTTTTTCCACGGAACAGGCCCTCTTCCTCTTTTTCTTCTTCTTTCTTTCTTTCTTTCTCTTTTCTTCCTCCCGAACTCACCTCCCTGCTCTCCCATTGGCTCAACCTGAGCCAGCCTCTCGAGGTCACCGGCGATGACCAACGAAAGGTGGTCACTGGAAGACTCCGATGGATCGAAAGCAGACGACGGTGGTGGCGGTGGCGGCCACCAATGGCCCACGACCTCCACGGCAACCCAAACCAAAAATCAAAATTAATCCTTCTTAATAGTAAAAAAAACTCACCGGCTGGCTTCTGAGATTCTCGGTCGCTCGACGAAGAAGAAGAAGGTGCATGAAGAGGCTTGATGGGATGGCGGTGTGGGAAATTTAAAAAAAACAACCAGTGTTTTCCTTGTCATTTAGAAATCAAACTCCGCCCAATCGAATCCCAAAACCCTCCCAACTCATCGTCGATCACCTCCCACTCCCCTCACGACTCTTCCATCGAGACCCCCGACGAAATTTTCGGTTGGATTAGGGAGAAGAAGTCTCCCCTATTTCGGCTTCGGGCTCTCTTCCCTTCGTTCAAAATTATTTTTTTTTTCATTGGTTTGGGTTGAAGTCGGCTGGGCCTGCCAACTTCAGCCAAAGCCTAGATATTACAACTAGAATCATTATACCTGTTGCCGCCCGGATCATCATGGCCCGTAGTTGCTGATGACGTCGGGTGGGTCATGTCTGCCCGCCTGGTAACGCCTCCGGTGCCTCGGGACCTGCAAGGAAGCAACGTTAGTGACCCGGGCCGGGGATTCCGGCGGGGGCACTCCAACGATCAAGTCAGTGGCGATCCAGGGGAACAGGTCCTCCTGGTCAAGCCCCTCTGGATGAGCTCCATGCTAGGAGGAGTGAATATAGTGTGAGTGGAAGATGAGGACGAGCTGGGAATGGTGTTAGCCGAGGTGGTCTTGCCCTCCTCTCTGGCCTTTTTTCCTTGTGTCGCTCAGGTTCCTCTCTTCAATTGAGAGTATGATATGAATCTCTCTCCTTGAGGTTAGATGCCGATACCTTTTTGCTTAGTTTTTTGGCATGAGTTTTTACCTTGGTTTGCTTCGGGATCTCCCCCTGCTGTCGTGTGTGGCGAGGTACCGTGACGTGGACGGGACGTCTCTCTTGTTGTGACAGTCGGGGAAGCCTCCATAGATTTCTGACATTCCTTCCGCTTATCCCTCTCCTGGAAGTCTGTCAGCGTCTCGATCGACGGGCCACCGACCTTGGGATCCGTGCTCTCCGGTAAGATCTTTTCTCTGGTTGTACGGCAGATCAGCGAAGGGTATGGTGCCTTGATTGCGGCATGGTTGGTGGCGTACGTCCCTCGGGAGCATCACCGCTGTCCTTGGAGGAGAGGTAGGGCTCCCTTGGTGGCCAGCGTATTGGCTTGAACAGGGGGCCGAGCTGGAGAGGCAAGGCCTGTCTGTGGTAGACTTGCCTGAGTGCTGCTCGGCAGAACGGAGGCGGACCGAGCTCGATCGCGGAGGGGCACCTCATGGCGGAGGAGGCTGAGCTCGACTCCTGACCACGGGGCCCGACCTCAAACGAGCTCGGTGCCGGGGTGCCACCCAGCCCAAGGGACCTGAGCTCGGAGGGGTGCCTCATGGCGGAGGAGGCTGAGCTCGACTCCTAACCACGAGGCCCGATCTCGAGGAGTCCGCCTTAGGTGGGAACTCGGACTTGATGGCCTAAATGTTCCGGGCTTGCGGGAACGGACCTGGCGGAGGATGGAGCTTGCCTTCGACGAGCAGAGGTGTTGCTTCAGGGGAGCTCAACTCGGCAAAGGCGCTCATGTTGAAAGCTTGTCGTGGCATCTGATAGAGACTCCACGTCCGCTGCTTCGTGCCACGTCAGCATTCTGGCCACATCAATACCAACATTTTGAAGCATAATGTCTAATCTTCTTACAAATATAGCACCGAACTTTAGATTTGACGTACCTTTGGCTTCTTGATGAGTCTCCTTGTCCTTCTCCTTTTAGGCTTTGACTTCTCTCTTCATCTCTATTTGTTCTTCCTCGTCCACGACCTTGGCCTCTCCATGAGCCACGACCTCTCCAAGAGCCACGGCCTTTCCAAAAGCCATGACATCTCCAAGAGCCATAGCCTCATCCTCTTTGGCTTTGTCTTGACTCGTTCCTTGAGTCTTCTTTGTTCTCCTTCAAAGAAAACTTCGATTGAAGAACTTGCTCTAAAGGCTCTTGTCTCCCCTTATTGAGTCTTTCTTCATGAGCTTGTAAGGAACCCAAAAGTTTTATTTATTGTCATCTCTTCCAAAGTCTTTGATTCCTCGATGGCAACCACGATATAGTCAAATTTGACATCCAATGAGCGTAGGATTTTTTTCTACTACTCTGATGTCGATCATAGTTTCACCATTCCTCCTCATTGATTGACGACGGCTAAGACTCTTGTAAAATAATCCGAACACATTCGGATTCCTTCATTTGTAGAGCTTCAAATTCGCCTCGAAGAGTTTGGAGACAAACTTTCTTCACCTTCTCAATTTTTCTATAAGAATTTTTAGAATCTCCCATGCTTCATTTGAGGTGGTTGCCGCCGATCTTTTCAAAGGCTGATTCATCTATAGATTGATAGGTAAAATATAAAGCTTTCTTATCCTTTCTCCGAGACTCTCTTTGCTAATTAGTGAGAGCCTCTTCTTCCATTGGTTTTTGATAACCTTTTACTAATCTCAAAGATCTTGGGATCCAAGTAGAGCCTTCATTTGCAAGCACCAATTTTCATAGTTTGTTTTTGTGAGAAGAGGAATGATGGTTGTAGAAGATTTTGGTGAACATCATTGGCTCCTGATACCACTTTGATATTGACAAGAAAGAATGGTAGGCTCGCTCGAAATAAAATAATAATATATTTTTTGAGGTACTCAATGACTCAGAATAGCCATAGTTTCATTATAAATTGATTCCATGAATATTTATAATCTCTAAAAAAATTTAAAGAATACAATATATCATTAAACAAAAAATTAAAATATAATTATTCATGTATTTGTTTATAGATAATGAAAATTTCTATGTGACCCTTAGACTTTCTCGATCTTTAAATTATTAACAAAAATTTTTAAACCTCTACAACAAAATTAATTATAATTAAATTTATTTACTAATATTTAAATCTCCGAGCATGCGCCCGGAGATGAGCAAAGCCAGCAGCATTTCTTCGCCAACATCCGGCCCCATGTGACGTCACACTCGGTACAAGAACAGGACGAAAATCCCGAACGAATCGAGGAAAAAAAAAAAGAAAGAAAAAGAAAAGGAAAAAGGTGAGACCGAAAAGAAAGGGCGGGAGGGGGAGAAAGACCCCGTAAGCGGTGCTCCTTCTGGCGCAGGCGCTGGTGCTTTTCGCCAGTGATATGAGGGTCCATACGTCCACCGTCAGACCTGTCGCAGTGTTTCTCCCGTACGCAGATCACCCCAGACCCAATACGGTACCCACGTGGCACGGCCCCATTGGCATCCGAGATCTCCGTATCGAAGGTTTTGTCGAGGAAACGGCAGCCCTGAGAGTCGCCGTCGCTTTCGCGAGCACGTCGGCCTCGGCAGATTAGGAGGGGCGGGAGAGTCCGCCTCATTGAGACAGAGACGAGTAACACCAGGACGGACGAACGGACCCATAATTATGATGCACAACAGCACATGGAAAGATTCGGGAACGTGGCAGGTCGGCACGGACACGGCAAGCAAGTCATGGAGAGGCATGAAGCCCAATTCTTATTGGACTGATTTTGGACTAAAATTGGCAAGGGTCGTCGATTTCGGTTTCAAATTTTTTCTGGTTCGGGAATTTGGATTTCCCGACGGAAATCCGAGAGCTCATCGACGTCGCCGGAGGTGGGGGAGATAAGGTCCTTCCTCGGGTTTTAGGGCATTGGGAGCCTCTTTGATCCGGGAAAACCCTTCCTGTGGGTGAAGCGTCGACGGATCCTTCGAGCGCCCTGCCCTCGCCGGAACGCCTTCGCCGGAGGTCGTGCGATCGGAGTCGCCCTCGCCAGTAGTCCTCTCTCCCTGGTATGGACGTTGAGTATTCGTGCGGCTCGACGGAGGGGAGAATCCGGTTGATTTTCCTCTCCGTTGAAGCCTTGGACTGTGGCCGGCAGTGAGGAAGCCACCGCTGGACTCTCTCTCCGGCAACCGTCTTTGGGCGGCCGATCGTGGGGATTGCCGCTGTCCCATCGCTTGCTTGGGGGGGGGGAGAGTGGAGGAGGGAGAGATGGATTTGGTCGGCCGTGAGGTACTGTCGCAGGCGACAGTCTCCGGCTTGGTGCTCGCCGGCTGTCGGTCGGACGGCCACCGTAAGGGTCGCCGGACTCTCTTCCTTCTCCGGCGAACACCGTGGTGGTCGGACGGAGGATCGCCGTCGATCCTCCCTGCTTCTCCCATGGGGTCGGGCGATGCCATGGCCGTCGATGGCTGGGGCTCGGTTTTGATCAGGCTTGGCTGGGCCAAGCCTGTTATGGGCCGAGCTTGGCTAGGCCAAGCTGGATTTGGCTGGGTTTGGATGGGCCGGGCTTGGCTGGGCCAAGCTGGATTGGGCCGGTTTAGCTGGGCCGGGCTTGGCTGGGCCGGGCCTCGTTGGGCCAGTCTTGGTTGAGCCATGCCCTGTTGGGCTAGGTCTATTTCTTGGTTGGGCCGGTCCAGTAAAAACTCCATTGGAAAAAATAAATAAATAAATAATAATAATAATGATTATATTAATAATATTAAATAAAGGGGAAGAAGGGAAAAGATCTGTTGGACAAGGTTTGTTCCAAGAAATTTAGTTTATATATAATTTCTTTTTAATTTGTGATTCAGGATCGTCGTTGTCTCTGGAAGATCGGATCTAGGGAATTGAACTGCACGTTGTTGGTGGATGCTCTTGAGTAAATTATCTTGACCTCTGATATGTATGCCAATATATATATTTATAACTTAGTAGATATATGTGATATATCTGCATTTTATTGTGTTGGATTGCGTGCATCATGCTGGTGTGGGTGCTGTGTTGGCGTGAGTACATTGTGTTGGTGTGGGTACATTATGGGATTGCATTGGATTGCGTGCATCATGCTCTATGTTGGCGTGAGTACATTGTGCCGGTGCGGGTATATTGTGGGATTGCTTTGGATTGCGTGCGTCGTGTTGATGTGGATGCATTATACTGGTGTTGAGTGGTGCAGTTGGTTGTGAGTGCTCTCTAGTCTGACTATGATCATACGAGAACCTAGTCTCCTTTTGGGCCTCCAGCAGGGCTATTGCTGGCACATGACCGTTGAGCGGTATGTGATACAGGAGCTAGATGTCTTATTTTAGCCATGCGTGGCCGGCACATGCAGAGGATGCATGTTTTTCGTATGATACTCAGAGCTAGTTTTCCTTTTGGGCCTCCAGCAGGGCTATTGCTGGCACATGACTGTTGAGCGGTATGTGACACAGGATCTAGTCTCTTTCGGGGCGAGCCATGGGCCGATCGTGGTCATAGTCTGAGGGACTAGGAGAGTTAAGTAAATGGTTGGCCATCCATAGTCGTGTCGTGTCTGTGTCGGTCGCATTAAGTGTACGTATTTGCATCAGGTCGTGGGTTATTATTATTATATTGCTGGACATCTTGTTGTATGATGTATTATGCTTGTTGTTATTAGATGCATATTGGTGTATGTATATTGAAGGTATTGATGACTTACTGAGCTTGTGTAGCTCATCCCTATTTTCGTATATTTTTGTTTCAGATATCGAAGATCATTTGGGCTTTGGGATCGGTCAGTGAGGAGCTAGGTTTTAGGTGTTAATCTCTGAGTTTATATTTTATCTGTATTTTATATTCTGTTAATCTTTATGGAAAGTTGTTCCTTACTATTGTTTGGTTGTAGATTTGAAAGTTAGGCCTAGCATGATCTCTAGAAGATATCTAGGATTGTGCGGCCGGTCACGTAGCCGATCCTTGATCTGGATTCGGGCGTGACACAGTGCTTTCGTTTCGTGAGCCTCAGAAATCCCCTCCGCGAACTAGCAATACCGATCCCGTAAAACTTTTTGTCCACCCTCTCCGATAAAAGAAACACCAGGATGAAACGCGAATTTTCTTTAAAAATAATATAAAAAAAAAATTATGAAAATAATTTTTTTTTTCATATATTAACAAAATAGATGTTTTCCTGTCTACGTGACAGAAAAATCTACCTTTCCACCGAAAGAATACCAGCAGGATAATCGTCTTTCTAAAAAATATTTCAGAATTTAAAAAATAATTTTTTTATAAAATTTAATTTAATTTTTGATTTGATATTTTTAAATTTAAAAAATTTTGAAGTGACATCTAAAATCATCTACAGACAATTTCAAATAGTAACAGGCACGTCATAAATTTTTTTTTAATCTGATTAATAAATTTTAAATTTAAATAAATAAATAAATAATAAAAAAAATAATATTAATTAAATTTTATATATTATTTTTTGATAATATTAATTATGATATTATTTTAAAATAACATTGATAAAAATAAAATTAATTTAAAATTAATAATATATTATATGGTTAATTAATGTTATTTTTAATTAATATTATTTTAAAATAATATCATAATTAATATTATCAAAAAATAATATATAAAATTTTAATTAATATTATTTTTTATTATTTATTTATTTATTTAAATTTAAAATTTGTTAATCAGATTTTTAAAAAAAATTATGACTAACAGTTGTTACTGTTCAAATGTCATTTCAAAAATTTTTAATTTAAAAATATCAAATAAAAATCAAATCAAATTTTATATAAAAATTATTTTTAAAATTCTGAAAACGTCTTTTGGAAAGACGATTTCTAAAATCGTCTTTCCAAAAAACGATTTCAGTCCCGCTGGCATTCCTTCAGCCGGAAAGTAGATTTTTCTGCCACGTAGACAAAAAAATACATACTTTTATAATATACGGAAAAATACTTATTTCCGTAATTTTTTATATTATTTTTTAAAAAAAACTTCAATGAAACGCATCACTCCACCGAAAAATTCGAACATATAATTGTAATTAATAATAAAAACTGCACGTATTTCCATCGCTAAAAATTTAATACAATCTATTTTTTATAAAATTATTTTATAAAATATTTTAAAATAAAATTTATAATTTATAGTCGTTAAACATAGCTTTCTATATCCTTATAAAATATATTGTTAGTTATCATAATTTTTTATAATCTATTATAAATTTATTTATTTTTAAAATATTTATTAATTGTTATAATTATTTATTATTTATAATATTTTATTAGTTACTATGATATCTTGTTATTTTTTATGATATATTGTTATTATCTATAATATCTTATTATTTTGGATAAAAAATCATGTTTTGAAAATAATATATTTTTATCAAAAAAAATTTTAAAAAATAAATTCTTATAGTATTGGAAACCAGTACAGCCATATTATTAATCATATTACCCGGCTCGATGAATACATATGCTAAAAACATATCTTTCCCGTTCTGATCAGCAAGCATCTTGATGATATCGGATTGACATTCTCATCCTTGAAAAAAAAAAAAACTATAAAATTCAACACCTTGAATTGAACATTTCCTTACGGGATAAAAATCTACAGGATAGCTACGCCAGATTTAACCTCCCTAACTTTTTTTTTTTTTTTAACACCAATCCCCCCCCCCCCCCCCCCCCCCCCCGGCGCACGCACCCAAAAAAAAAAAAAAAGTTTGCTCATTGGGCCGGAGGTTTAGACCCTGATCCTGCTCACTGGCCAACGCTCCGTTGCACTGGATTGATTGGATCCATTCTTCCAGGACAGCCTAAGAATTTGCAGGCTTAACCGGATAGTTCGATCAGGTCCAAAAGACCATATATATATATATATATATATATATATATATATATATATATATATATATATATATTCTCAAATAAAGCGACTGGGATACCGTATCAGGCACGACTTCCTCGGTTCTCCAATTCTACCCGCCCGACCCCTAGCTTGCAAAAAGGAGAGATTGAATTCACATCCATGAACCTCTACATCAAAATATGTTATATACACAGTTGTAGTGTTTATTTCATACGAAGAGGAGTGCAGTCAGCAGAAAAACAGCTTCAACAAATGGCAAAATTTGCACCGACAAAGTCAAGAAAAGAATATATATATATATATATATATATATCATCCACCAGCGTCAATGGATTTAATAATAGTTTAAAGGGCAGATAAATAAGTAATGCAGAGCTCGCTCCTTTGTCCATCAGAGAAGCGAGTAGGAGATGTGTTACATCCCAGCCCGCTCATGTCATTAGAGCAGTGTTTTACAAATGGGGCACAAATTCTTGTGCATCAGCCATTGTTTGATGCAAGCGGTGTGGAAGTCATGTCCACAATCCAGTGTCCCAACGTAATCCCCTTCGACATATTCTTCCTAAACAGGATAATCAAGCAATTTATTAAAAATGCTGGCCGAAAGAGGCCTAAAGTTAACGCTCACGATGAAGTAGGAATTATACCTGGCAGATGCAACACGGTTCGACTTCCATGGATGCTTTCACCGTCCCTGGTAAATATTTCCGCTGCTTAAGACACTTCAAAATCGCTTCCTCACCGAGTCCGGTGCTCACATTTCCTATCCGCTCTTCAAGTGCCAGTAATTCCTGTGGGTACATAAGATTGCTGGGTTAAAAACGACCTTCAGCTGTGAAAAGGTTTTTGCCTGTGAACTCTCGAGAAGGAGCCCTTACCTCATAAGACATATTATCCACATCAAGCCGCATGTCTCTATGCCTGTCGTGCAAGTCGGCACCCACATAAAACATGGACTGGTCAAGGACAAACACATCCTGGCCAGTTACGATCAGTAACACATCAAACTCCACAAAATGGAAGATGGTATCATTTTGCATGAATCTTGATATTAATTAGAATGCGTTCGATATTTTGAACATCGCGATAATTTTTTATACAATTTCTCATAAAAACCTCATGGTTTCATTATGGGGTATAGACTCCCCTTCTACGTTGAGGGAATTTTACATCGAGGGAAACAGGCTATCAACAGGCTATCAATGAAAAAAAGCCTATAACACGTCTTCCCTGTTCACACCACCAAGTACAGCAAGTAGACAGGTGAAAAGTGTAATTTGGTTCTGTTTGGTTCATGCTAATAAGATTGACGCTTCCAGCATAAATAAAAGTCCGTTTGTCCTAGAAGGTTCTAAAATAATCTTGTGATAGTTGTCAATTAACTTCTATTTTTAGATGCAACACTTGCTGAATATTGAAACAAACAGCAAAGCTTTCACGTAAACTTAAATTGCATAAATAATTATTATAATCTTTATGTCATTTACTTGTCCATAGGTCTTCTCATATTTCAATTTTCCTCTCATCAATAATTTTTTACTAAAAAATGCATCCCTTATCAATTCCTGAAAATAAAGCTAACACATGTAATCAGGTTGCAACATGCCAACATGACAGGCTCATGGAAATTCAATGTGAATGATTTTCTAAATGTCAAAAGAAAGAAAAGAAAAGAAAGTAGATTTGGCAAAGTTTTGAAGCATGCTAAACATATCATAGAAGAGAACTAAATCCAAATTTTATCTTATACTCTACTAACTCGACATCTTTAATAATTTTATTTAACAGAAATTATATTGTACAGGCAAGAACGCCAATCCCATCTTCTTGTCAAATCAAAAGTCCTCGGCATACATTGGAGTCAAATCGTGCATTGGCATTTTAAACTAGAATGAGATAAAAGTGCTTCAATAATTAGGTCAAAACAATTCTAATGCTGCACTTTGTTTACACCACCAGGAAATTTGGTTTAGTAATTTCCCGCATGACGATGGTCTTAGTTAACTCTAATGCAGTTGGCTGTATCTTTCAATCCATAATGGGGCCTTCCCCCTTGTCGGCAACCCTCCCCCCCCGCCCCCCCCCCCACACAAAACCTCATATCAAAAACCACCCAACAAAGAGGAAAAGGTCAACCAGTTGCACCTACTAACGGATGGGAGCATTCATGAGATGAAGGGGCACATTAGCTGCACTAGAATAACAATTAAGAATTAACAAGACATCAAGCCTACAGACTGGCCCTCGAGCAAAAAGGGTTGTCACATGGATCAAATGGTGAAAAACATCCCTGTTTGAGTCCAGAAACACGAAGCAGGTCAAGAAATCAGTATGGCCTTCATTTGCTAACCTTGTGAATAATTTGTCTGCCAACTCATTAGACCTATAAACACCAAAGTGGATGCGCAGACTATTTAGCAAATGATTAATAATATTATATATGAATTGGTTGACCTAATCAGCTCATAGATAATATGGTTGCAGTAAAAGAGATCAGGCGCAATCCAATTAGCTATTTTGAAGGTTTGCTTGTGTCCAGATGCTAAAACCAACATAGAGCAGAAGTCAAGGCCATAATCATCTACCACTCTTTGATGAAGCCTGCACTGCTGTCATGCCCTAGCTCAAGCTTGACTTAGCAAGTTAATAATATCCATGGGGACTACACCACAAGACATGAGGATGCTTTGTTAATTATATGAACATGCTGAAGTTATATTCAATTTTGATGCCCATGAAAAAATGCTGTACAAGTTTTTAAAGATAGCTGCAATCTGCAGGTGGAATGCATCCTAGGAATATCAGATAAAATTATTTAAAACCATAAATATAAAAATAATTAGAAAATTGAAGCAACTCGGGGAAGAAAAATGAAAAAAAGATTTTACATTTAGTTGAGACTAACTTGACATGCTATCCAGTGAAACTATATTTGCACTGCAAAATATACAAGAATTATACATAAGCAATACATGCTTAATAATTAAGTTTATGCAATGAGCAACTCTATCAAATTATATTAATAAATCAAAAGTCAAAAATGACATAACCAAATACTGGTTAAACCAGTGAGTTGTAACCAAGGTGTTTGGGCACCAATGAAATGATTTGAGGGCCATATCTCAACCAACCCTGCCTGATAACGGACCACCTCACTATTAAAACCTTAGCTGCCTAGAGCTGGGCAGGTCATATGGGAGCTACACCAGCCAAATGGGTCACTTAGATTGTTGGGCCCTTGCATGGCCACAGGATGTAACTAGCCTAAATAGCCAAATACCTTTTTAGAACAATTTGAGCTGTGCCTGGATATGATTGACTTGTCATGTGTTAAATACTTTTCTGGATATTGTTATTTTAAAATTCCACAAATAAACTAGTTACAAGATTATATACTAAGGTCATCCCACATTTCTAGACAAAAATGAACCAAAAGGAAATGAGGAGATGAGCCTCCACATTGAGTAATCCATTTTAGGATATTCTTCTAACTAGCATACATCAGACTTTCAGAAATTCTTCATGAACTATTTCCCTCTTCTCCCTTATAAGATACTCAAAATATAAGACAAACAAAAAAGAAGACTGGCATGATTTTACAAATTTGGTTTCTTTTTTTATTATAAACATATTTTATTGTGATATAATGGCTGGCATGGTTGTCTCGTACTAAAAGATCATTTTTTTTTCAATCTGAGGCCTACAAATTTAAAGGTTAAACACCTAACTACTACTATATGATAGTCCATAATATTAACATCTGATGAAAAGTTGTGGTTGCCAACTAGAAAATGTTTATTTTCTTGTGTTTTTATATCTTATTTTTAACTATTTTGGTAAGTGACCTATTCATCATAACATAAAATTTGAAGGTAACAAGAACTAAATTCTCTTGAACTTCTTCCTCTTTTTCAGTGAGCACCCTACACATGCATTTGAGTTGGACAGTTCTCTGTCCATGCAACCATAACATATGAATTTAACAAAACAGATGCTGATTTGCTGCAAGATAACAGATATGAACATAAATTCTTTTAAGCTTTCCACCTATGTTCGAAAAGTAGAAGGATGAGTCAGGATAAATAATCCATAACAAAGCAAAATACTGATCAGCTTGAATCAGACCCCATGTAAACAAAAGTAAACTGCAACTGCCATAGCTACCAGGGAATACTAAACACAGCTTTGATCGAATTTACAAAAATATACGAAAACAAGCATAAACTTTGAAATAAAATGAATGAGTCTTGTTCAAAATTTCTCAGAAAATAAAGAGTCAGGGAATTCCTTTCAAGTTGATATGTCCTTCAGGGAAGACAAATGCGAGGATCAAAATTTAATTTTTATAATTTTGAAAAGTGTACTGTTCAAGTTCATAACAAACCACCAACCAAATTACATCTGTACATGCAAACTGAATTTGGCCATTGTTATCAAAACACGACTTCTCAACATTACATTTTTCCATGAAACATGTTCAGGAATGAATATGATTCAGTTTCCAAAATAAAGGAAAACAAGCATATAATGCATGGACAATTAATTTGATAATTGCTCAAATACTCACATAAAGTATAAAGAAGCAACTGGTGAACGACCTGCAGGGTAGTTTCTTTAGCACTTCCAATGCCCTACCCACAATCTCCAGCATGTTTGAGATAATAGACCTACATTTATGCTCTGAAAACTTTTCTAATTCTCATTTCAGTGGTTCCTACTCACCAATTGTTTCTAGCATCAATTTCCAGTACAGAATCATGATTTTTATAGCTAGTATCCATGCCTAAACAAGCTGAGGTCAAGCCTGGTGATAAGCATTTAAAAGTGGGTCAAATTTATTTAAAGCTTGCGCTGGAAAAACTCAGCATATGAGCACCCTATCCCTACCTGCAACTCCTGCATCTCTCCTCTCTTAGTGGCATATATTGATCCTGATAACTAACATATCCAATGTTGAAATAATCGAATAGTTGTGTCATGTTTAAAAACAGTCATTCGAAGACTAACCTCAAATCGTAAATTTTCCCCCCTACGCATAGATTCCAATGCACTACGAATCTGGAAATAGAGGAAATAAATAAGTATTCAATACAAAAAATCATAGATATTGTTTCATTAATGGTGGCAATAAAAATATATTAGATACATCCAGAGAATACAACCTCGGTTAAATAATTAACGTCAGACAAGAAACTAAGTTGTAGACTGATCCAATATAATAAGCAGCTAATATGACAGGTTCATATTGATCAATGATAAGCATCATGAAACTATAAGGCTACAAAAGATACTAACAATTGGATGACCATGACGCAGGATGGAAGACGAACAATTTTACCACCTAGTTTCAAACCTCACCATTCAAAGTCACAATGATTTAGTAGAACTGAGAAATACATCTAAGAGCACAGAATTATCAAGGAAAAAACAATATTATGTTTAACATGAGTTGAAATAAAAAAGTATCTTAAACCTGGCATAGTTCTTACTTTGTTATTACACAGCTTTAAACATTCCAGTAGCAGAGAATACTACATAAACAACAAAATATCTCAGGTCACCTATCAATTCTGTTTTATTTTTTCATTCTTGAAGCGAAAATCACAATAGTACTTGGTATACGGCCCAGATGTACTCAAAATTTGACAACATAGCACATGTAAAACTGATGTTTAACCTTTCATTTTTCCCTGCTTACCAGGTCATAGTAATGAGCCTGCCAATATTTACCATCACTCAAGCTCCCTTCACCCTCTATCCAATTGGAGAATTTCCTCTACTCACTTTCAAGACTCCTCTCAGTCCCACTAGCCTCTGCCATCACAATCCACAACCCAACAAAAAGAACTGCAGCTTGATACCATAAAATCAGGAGAAATGATAAGATAAAACAGGCATGTAACCTCCTGATTGGTCCTAATATTGACTGCTTGTACTTGTTACCATACAATGTTTTAGTGAATGATCCAATCAAAAAGCTTTCAACGTGCAAGTTTTGAATGAGATTTCTGTGTTCCTGTAGCACTGCTTTAAGATCTGTTGTTGTTATATATCATCAGACGAACATGTCTCTTGTTTGGTCCCACCAGGGAGGTTTTCTAACCTTGCCAAATATTAGATTTTCTTCCATCTCGAATTAGGGTGTTGATGTTGCATTCGTATGATTACAACCATAACTTTTGAGGGCTGTAACTTGAAATTCTGTAGTTTGTTTGAATTAAGTCATTTGTAAATTTCAGATGCCCCTGCAACTGCAGCAAGACACATATATCCAATATGTTTGATGCAGCAATGGACCATTTTGACCGAGTTATCTTGACATGAATGTGGCAACGACACCAGGGGTATAAATGTCATGTTATCTCTCAATGTGTAACCATCATTGTCTCTTCCAATGTCAGTAGACAAATGACCATGATGTCTCCATGAAGGTGTTTATCCATGAGCTGACTATCTAGAAGTTAATTTAAAAAAATTGTCATTTTCTCATTATCTTCCATGCAGTGAGGATTGTAGACCTGGTGAGATGGTGAAGCATCCCACCGTCCCAAGTGTTGGGATGCAGTGCATCCCATTCCATGAAAAATCTGGGACAACCCCATCAAATGAAATTTGTATCCTTGCTGCACAGAACCCTTCAGGCTACAGAGATAAACAATTAATTGTCATGATGACAGTCATATCAATCAGAGCATCTTTGACTCTTTCCTGTTTTTCTCCCACTATTGTCTATTTATGATGGGCTCTCCTGTTTTTTTCCTAATTTGTGGACATTTCTCCTTTATTATCACATGTAAGTTTGAGCTGAACAATAAGAAAATCTGGAGATTCGATGGGATGCCAGCAGCCCTAAACGATCATGATCTTGTGGAATTCTATGATTTCCTTGTGCATGGGAGCCACCTGACCGATCAAGAGTTTTATATACATTCATGCTTTTGCACATATTGCTTTGGAATAGAATCTAATGCATGTGAACCTTTAAGAGGATCAGCATTCATAACAAATGCCATCTTTGCTAGAAAGTTGTATATAGGTGGCCAAAACAAATTCTCATCTTTATTTCTTTGACAAACAAACATAGATGCCGTCCCACCTTCCCAATTTTTCACTACAAATAATGGAAAGAGATGCTATTTGACAAAGGCAAGCAAATAAAGAAAAGGAACATTACTGGAACAAAAATTGAGAAAAGAGATATATTTTGCCTAAATTTTAATTCTAATCACTTGGGTGCATGCGTACTGCAAACAGAAATACAGGATTTGCAATTAATTTAGATGACAATCAAGAAAATCTTGGAGAATAGGAAACTAGAGAAATGGGAAAATATTTAAAAAATGAAATGACTATGACGACCACATTACTTAACAAAAACCAGAAAATATTCAAAAATATAAACACAATTAAAGATCACATAATTAGTAAAATTTCTTTTATCACATCATGTATACTTATAGGATAAACATTGATAAATTTAGAGTAATTACAAAATTTTCCAATAAGTCAGGGAAACATCACTAAACTACATAAACCTTGAGACAGGAAATCCAGATTCAATTATGTTTTAATCTTACTCCTTTTTGTTAACTATGCTTTCAATCTCTTGTAACTACAAGAAAATTCACTTTAGTGGGAATTATTTTTGCAACCTATGACGCAATTCTCCAAAATAATAAAAATTCAAGAAACAACTGTCAATAACTCAATAAGAAATGTTGATAATGGTAATTTCAAAGAATTTAAAAATGCAAAATTTGTTACAGGAAGTACAATTTTCAAGTATATATGCAAATGCATAAAGGGGATCACATGAAACCTTAGCATTAACATAGATATCAAAAAAGCGAGAAAAAAAAAATAGTCATCAAAAGGAAGCAATCCTAAAATCATCTGCAAGGATTGCAATGTGATCATAAAGTAGTAGAAGTTGTATATGTTACAAATAATTGGACAAGACCATTTTCATTGAATAATCTGTCACCTCCTGTCTTTCTAGTTTTTTAATTATGTAATAAGCAGTAAATAAGAATCAATTCATTTTCATAGAAAAGGTTTTGAACATAAATCAATTAATATAAACCTAATAAAATTTGAACTTTTTCCCAAATAATTTCAATAGTAGAATATATTTTAGAAAAATCTGAAATGAAATTAAAAATATCAACAGGTCCAAATTAAACAAAATTAAGCTTTGTTTGATTTAGCAACTACCCTTTTCTATGTGATCTTGAAAGCATAAAAAGTGACCAATAAATGAATAACAACCAGCATTTTGAAACCCAATTCTACGGGACAGCACATTGGAAAATATAAACCATCATCCTAATATATAAACCATTCGAGAGAGTTAGGTGAAATGGATGGAAGAAAAAAGTGAAAAGGTTGGTGAAACAAAGATGAACTAGAATTGATTATAAATTAGAATGACTATGTAGTTCTGAAAGTAGAGAAAAAACAAATCTTGTCACAACTAAAACAAAGCATGCAGCAATAATTTAGTTACAAAAAAATAAAGCCACGAGATTCCAAACAGAAACCCAGAGCAATATAATGGCCTCCAAAAGTTTATTCAAGAACCTAGTTGTAACATATTAGTGTCTATCACACCACCATAACAGGTAATTCTAGAATGATCTGTTGTCTACTTGTGAATGAAGAGAAGATACATCCATGGTTTAAAACTAAAAGAACATATTTTACATGATGTAAATTGTTGGATGGTATTTTCGACAAATCAGTCAATGTAAGTTCACAACTATGGATGTAAACTTATGAATATATATGATAAGTTCCCATTTCAAATCCCATATGACTGTTTGTGAGACCGAATTAAAGCAGTAGACCAATGAGCATGTAATTGGTCGACAGCATACTTATTTGGGAATGTTGATATCTTATTGGAAAAGTTTACTCCTTTCATAATATTAAAAATTCATCAAGCAAAAGTATCCGAAATCCAATTTTATTCTTGCATTAAAACGATGTATGCAACTAATGAAAATTCCTGCACAGCTGACAAAATGAATGTTCCAAGAATGTACCTCTGATATCATCCTGCTTCTCCCTTCCCTCGCAGCTGCTACACTCCTCACAGACAAGGGGACACCCAAAACATCATCATTTTGTTGGTCCACCAAAAATGCTGACCTCATGTGTTGTTGCTGATGACCATGGAAAACAGCTCCAGGTTGATGACCTCTACCGTGTGATGTAATAGAGTGACAAGAACGTTGCAGAGAAAAGTTACTCGTTTGACCTCCAGATTCAGAGACGCCAGATGGAAACAATGACTGCCGAACAACCTCTGATGAGCTTCGTGGATATCGGGCAGGAAGATTTTGATGAGGAACCCAGGTAGGCCCCAGCATTGGATAGACCCCTGAACTAGTGCCAACCTGCGAAGTAGGCACTCCATTTCCAGCAATGCTAGCACTCCTATCAGACAGATTCCAATTCGTCCGGCCTTGAACCAGATGTCTCATATCAGGTGTGGGAACAAAATCTGAAGCATTGCTTATTGTCATGTTTCTTGAGTTTGGGTCCTCGCTCATAGCAATTACTCTATCCTCTGAGTTGACAGAGATTGATGAGCTGCCAATTCTTGAACTGGAAGCTCCACTCCATGGGAAATGGTACAGTGTCTGAGGCAAACCAGGAATAACTGGCATATGAGGCTGACTTTGTGAGCTTGAACTTGCACCAATTGGCATGGATTCTAGTGGCTGACTAAATGGGGTTGGATGGAAAGGTTGGTGATTGGGTGACCATACATTAAGCCGGCTCAGAGTATTCCCCGAGGACCATAAATTAGGTGGGAAAATATCATGTTGATGGGCAGGGTTCATTCTGATTCGAAAACTTCTATGTGAACTTTCTGCATTTCCTGCCGTACTTGCAGAAGGATAGCATTCGGATGCCACTCCTCTCATGATGGTGCCAACACCTGCATTTAGCTCTTCATCATAAGGATTTGCTACAGATAGATAATCTGACGGGCTACCTATATTTAAACAAGTAGCAGGATTATAGCTTGAAGAAGAAGAATGCAGTAAACTATTCTCATCTTGGTTGATAAAGATTGCACTTCCACTTGTGGAAGACGGCCCAGGTACACCTTCCACATTTTTCCTTTTGCAGGCTAAGCGCCGACCATCCAATGAACTTCCTGGCCTTCCATCATATTCTGGCATAAATCCAACACCTCCAGAAGAATTTCCACAAGAATTTGAAGGACCACTCAAAGATGGAACATGCTCGGATTCTAGCAAACGTGGGGTATAAGTAGGATGAGAACATAGCCTCATTTCTGACATCTCGCTGTTGATGCCAACACGTCCATCATTGTGTTCAGGATTCTGAGGGACAGCATTTAAATTGGAATCCTGCAAAGATTGCTCATCATCAATTTGAGATGCGTTAAGATTGATGTTGACATTTTCCAGAGAAAGTGCATTGGCTACTTCAGAACGGCTTCCTTCTATCCTTGGGCCACCCCTCACATTAATTGTCAGAGTAGGTGTCCTCCCATGCTCCATTTTGATTTCATTGCAGCCCCCATGGTTTAGTGAGTGTTCTCTTGAGCTAGATGCACCCGAGTTCCAGATGCTCGGTCGAGCACCATCTTGATCACTCATGTTTACATATGACATATTTGCATCAGTGTGAGATACTAGATAATCTGGTAGGTTCTGAGTCTCTACTGGATCAAGAAGCATGTTATTCCAGTACATCTGTTGATCCATGGCAAAGTCGCTTGAACTTGATGCGTTGTCAAATTCAAATGCTTCAGTGAAGGGTTCAACAGAACTCCTTTGCCCCTGCATTAGGCAAGTTCTTCTTCCGTGGAGTTTCTGCCAAGAAGGAACCAAAAGATGCTACAATAGAGTCTATCACATGCAACCATTCAACCATGTCACTTGAACTCAAGCAGACTGCATGGAAAAATTTAAAGAAAAACAGAAATTATTATTTGATATTCAAATAGAAGTTCTCCTAGTGGACTGCATAGAAAAATCAACAACAATGCAGTGTGAGAAAACAAATAAAGCTTGCAAGGCTGCATCGATACAGAAACACGATCAACGAATATAAGAAATATAGACAAGAAAAGCATACAGCTATATGTACAACCTCCTTGGCTTCCCCCATCAAAATTTTGATTCTTTGTTAAATGATCAACATATAAATTATCAATCCATACTGAAAGCCAGCTGTTTTCATGTCCATATATTGTTTGTACATAATCTTGATTGTGAACATAAGCAAACATAATGATAAGGTAACAACATCATACAAATGTTATACTACAAAAGAAATGTAAAGTTTGCCCACTGTACAAATATTGCACATATTTGGGCGCCCTGACAATGCATATCACATCAATTCACAACCTAGAACTTTTGGCCTCCATGCATGCTTTTCAGTTTGAGCATTAGCATTCACTTACTATACTGGAGCATGGCATATGACCCATTCATGATGGTCTCACATGCTAAGTTAGAACATGAATAAGAGCATCTGATACCTCCCAGGTAGCCACTGCACATTAAAAACAAGATACAAGAATGTATCTAATAGGTACTTGATCTGATCAGAGAAAAAAAAGTAATTCTTTCAACCCTCTCAACTCAAGTTTTTCAATAAAATTTTAGAAAAAGGTGGAAAATTGATGAAAGTAAAGTTTAGATCCCCTTTTCTTTCATTAATACTCAACAATTAAGATACATAGCTCTTATTTATCATAGTGAGGTCCATCCTTACATAATTCGGGTCGAATTCCTCTCATAATTCAAATCGGACTAGCTTTCACACAATAGACAATTTGTGGAAACAAACATGAAAAAACTAAAATCCTATAGGAGGGAGATCTCAACTCCTACATCAACCATGCCTTCTGTTGCTCCATCTAATTCTTTTTAATTAGGAGATATGTTCAGTCAAAATCCTATCCAAACAGAAAATTTTCGATTTGATTGGACTGTTTCAGGATCCAAATGATGGAATTTGGGCACGATCGCTAACTGCACTGCACCCTTTAGCAGGTGGTGAAACATCATAGAGGTCAAAAAGTTATTCATTTTTTTAAAAAAAATCATCTCCATCGAGCATCGTATAGCCAAGTTATGGCCTCCGGAAGTTTGACATATGATTCGGCTTCCTGATATGACGAATCTTGCTCTTACATCCTATCCAACCTACCTGTAGTAGCCAAAGTAATCCACATTGAATCTGATCGGTACTAACCAGCCAAACAAGATACACAAGCATGATGCCATGATGCAAGAAAACAATGTGAAAGCACAACATGCATATATGAGGATGCATCACAAAATATATGGCTATTAATATGGTTATCATAAAGGCCAGAGGAATAAAATATTAATCATAGGGCTTGGATATGAGTTTTTTAATCATTGCCACATTCTTAGAGATTCTAGTCCCATCAATTCCTCTTCTTAATTTTCTTCATTACTCTATGTTGGTATGCATGAAAAATTAACATCAGAAAGAGAAGGCCTATATTAGCATAAAATCACCAACTATGATCAAACTATAATGCTAGGGACCAAACTTTAAGAACAACGAGCAAGTGGTTCATAAAATAGATGATAACTTCAACATGATCATACACGAATTAAAGATTTTCAAACTGCATTCATAGATATTATAACCTTTTCTATCATCAGAAAGAGAAAACATGTAAAAGTACATCCTCAATCTGCTGCAAGCTTGAGGATTTTGCTCCTTTGATACTCATCAAAATATCTCATGAAATTCATACTTGTTAAGAAGTACAGATACGTATTACTCTCAATACCACAAGCAAATGGATATTGACTTTGTCCAGAATAAAAATATATCAAGGTTCTTCAATTTGAATATTATAAATGAGAACTTGGAGCATCTGCATCTCAGAAATTGCCTTCAAATTTCAAAATGTTACTTCTTACCTAATTATTCCAATTGTTGTTCATGCAAATGCTCCATGAAATCAATTACTGATAATCATGCTAACAGTCCCTATAGTAATACTCACCTTGCTTATGCATGATCAATAATTTTATTATCCCAAACTCCATTTGTTCAATAAGGTTTTCCTCCACATGTTATTTAGTCTATCATCATTAGCAACTCCATGTTTTGCACTGTAAATTTATCCACAATATATCTAAGTAGGCATGCATTCTCCTGTATCAAGTGAACTACTTAGTCACCTCTACATCATCTCACGTAGAATTCAGTTTTGAGCTGTGTGTAATTCTATGAAGGTAGCATAGGTACCAGCTCCCATCGTACATAATTGGCGGATATTTTGGCGTCAAACACTGAAGTCATTGCACGGTAAACCTGTCTCTGGTGACTGGAAAGAGGAAAATATTACAGATAAAATCAAAAAAAACAGACAACAGTATTTTTCACATCCTCCAACAGTAAGCGATTAATCTAATCAGTACAAATTTCCAAATTCAAGAGAAAATAAATTTCTTGCTTCAATCTGACACTAGACAACACAGGGGTTTGCGTACCCAACGAAAAAGATGAAACCTTTATGACATCATCGTGTAGAAAAAACATGAAACAGCTTCATCCGAGGCCAAATGCTCCATTAAAAACTAACAACAAACGGATCCACGTAAAGAACGAATAATATATCGAAGGAAAACAGCAAAGAAAGAAAGCCCATCGACTCTAACAAGAAAATTAAAGAGAAGTTTTCAAATCCAGAACAAAGCCACGATCTTGTCCCGCATTAAATTCAAAAAAAAAAAAAAAGCCAAATTCCCCGTTCTACAAATATAGTTACAAAATTCAAGAAAGCACGATCATCTATCAGCGCTTCGACTGCCCTATAAAAGTGAAAAAGAGAATATCCTACGAAATAAAAATCAAAACGGGCATAAAAATCGCATTTTTAAGAAAAAAGAAAAGGAATTTGAGGTGATTAAATCTACCAGATCATACCTACACCGGATCAAGATATCTAAAAGATCGAAGGGCGTGAACACCTCTCACTTCCCGACCCACCTCTCTCTCCAAAGATTTCTACACTCCCCCTAGCCTCCACTTCCCCACCCCTCCAAGAGGAGAGAAAAGATAGAGAAAGGAACCCCCAGGAACGAAGAAATGGGCAAGGGGAGTGGCTGGACGAAATGGGCGATGGGGTGAGGGAGGACCGTGGTTTGGAAGTGAAACCGAGAAAGAGAGATGCAGGGGATTAGAGGAAAGAAATGAAGAAATTTCCCCCTTTTTTTTTTGTAACTAAATTACTCGACACTCGAGGGATTCATTGCAGCTGTCACAGCCTCCTGAAAGTGTCTCTAAGATACGTGGCTTGGTTCCATACGAAGAATCATGTGGGCCCTATCTTGGAAAGTGTCTCCTGGTCCGACACGTCATTAAAGAATAGCGGACGCTGTTCTGGAGGAGACAGCTGACGGATCGGCTTGTGGTAATATACGGCCGATGAACTATAAATGTGTACATAGATAGATAGTGGTTTGTTTAATTGTTTTTTATTAATAGGCCTGCCATACCATATGGTGCACCCCACCGGGGTCACCCAGCACGCCTCGCTTAACGAGTCCCGCTCCCCACCGTTTCCTAATTTAATAATATGATTAATATCTGCTACCTCTAAGAATTATTAAACAATAACTCCCTCACCATCTATACCTATTTCTGGTTCCTCTCCCTTTCTCAATCACCCCATTTAAAATAACACTAATTAAAAGTAATGACTACGGTAATAAAAGAATTTGCATCCACCCTCGTCACGCCGAATCCTTTATCTTCGTTAACATGTAGATTTCTTCCGGTTGGTTCTCGACTACCCTCCTGTTACGCTACTCCGCCACTACGTCAGACTGCTGCGTGCCTGGAGAGATTTATGATTATGCGCCAAAAAAAAAAAGAAAAAAAGATAGATTAAAAAAGAAAGAAAGAAACAACGACATGGTAAATAGAGTAATGGTCATTCGGCGAGCCCATAGGGCATCACAGCTATTAATGCCTCAAGGTTGAACTGCCGCGGTCCGTAGACAGAGAGAGCCCTTATCAGCGTCACATCCCCCTTTGAAAGTAATGGTCGTTACGAAATCTTGATTTTGGATTTTTTTTTTTTTTCCCCTTAAATTCCATTTCCTTCTTTTTATCTCTTTAATATTTTCTTTGTGATGAACCCTGCATCCAGCTATGAGCGTGGGACACCAAGATTTTGACAGTTGAACCTGATATGAAAGAACCTTGTCCGGATGGACGGTTCACATTGCTTTTCTGCATTCTTAGATAAGGAGTAATAAATACATCGGTGATGATGATATAAATATATACCATGGATCAAGTGATAATGTGTCCACCCTACGTCACCTCCCACTATACCACCACCACTGCCTCCCGGTTTGCCCCATCGTGCTGCGTTCGCATCGCGCTCGTGAGCGGATGAGCCAACGACACTTGGGTTGGCGTCCCTTTTGTTCCCTCTCTATCCACCAGCTGTTGGCTTCAAAATGGCCTGGGAATCGCTTCTCTCCGGTGTCCCGGTTTGGTGACGTGTAATATATTCCACGTTCCAGCTCCAAGTTCCAAACCGCAAGCTCTAGTTGTGGACGCGGCAGCTGTGTCAATTTAAAAAATAAAAAAAAAAAAAAATAAAAATAAAAACTAAAAAGAATGACGACCCAAAAAAAAAAAAAAAAAAATGACGACACACCGTGAGGCTTTATATGTTTGACCGGAGGTGGTATATGGGGCCCGATGTACCTTTGTGCCGGCCAGCCCGGTGAAGGCACATGGGGTGACTGGTGCCTCCCTGGTCTTTTTTTCTCCATTAGGTAGATTCCGGCGCCATAACCATGAGGGGTATTACAAATTCTTATGAGGTGTCTTCTCCTGAGGCAGAATCGCTTGTACCAGGTGTACGCGTGATGACCATACATTTGGATTAATTCTCGTGGGGAATACTTTTCATCTACAATAATTGTGGAAATTTATTTATATCTATCAAGCCACTTTATTATGTAAATATATTAGCGCAAGAAAGAATTTAAAATCTTTACTGCATCACCAATTCTCAGTTATATGGCTTGTGATCGACGTCCACCAAAATCACAATGTCATCTATGCCAACAAGTTATTTGCTGAATGACATGGCAAATACAATCCACAACCAACAAAACCTCCAAAATGCATAGTGTGGACAAATTATGGCCTGACATTGGAACATGAGATAAGGAAGGCATAACTGCCCAAAGTGGTAGATAAGAAAGGACGAGCTAGCTTGCCCGAGAATGACGCGGACAAATCACAACCCTTCACTTCTTTATATAAAGCAAGCCAGGGGATCTCACGTAAAAGGACTTTCACCTCATTTTTTGCACTCTCATATATATCTCCTCCGTTCTATCAAAATTTTGCTAGGTTTAATTACATCACAAGTTTTCTTGCCAAACACGTTCAAGCAATCTTTGATCGATCTTTTTGCTCCTAGGTCAGATCTCATGCCGTGCAGACCAACTCCGTCCGAGCTGACCATTTGTCAAATCATCTAACTTGATGAATTGGATTTTGGGCAGTTACACCTTGTGTATCTACTAGGATATAGACTTGATTTTTTTTTTTCCTTCTCTTGGAGCAAGCTCTAGATCCAATAAGGTTAAGTAATATATGAGATTGTTCAATGTAAATATATAAATATTTGTGGATGTGAGTGTGTGAAAGAAATGCTTCATTTTTCTCAAAAGTCACCCTTGTCAACTATTGTAGGTGCTTCCCAGCCTTGGTCAACTCCAATCTCATATTTAACCGAGATAAATAGGGGTCAGCTAGAGCTGATCTCTGGCTGCATGATCTGGTCTTGATGGTAGACCCATTCCTGGTAAGCGATCTTCCCTTAAATACCAGAAAGCCAAACAAAACAGGTATGGCCAAGGCCTTTAGGCCTGCTCGGCTATCTAGTACCTTGGCCTTAGCTGAGATAAGAAAGGATTGACCACAGCCAAGTTGGAGCTAACCAGGATCGAAACCAAATTTAGCAAGTTCATCATTTTTAAAACGTGATCTCTCTAAGCTTTAGTTAAAGCAATTTCAATCGCTCAATTTCTGCTAGTATAGATATGGCAACTACAGATGACTCCACATTGCAAATATGGAACGAAATCCCTGTCAGTGCGATCCTCATACTCTTTCCAAAAATGGCCAACTGCTATAGCATGAATCACCACAACTCTCCCACTATAAATAGGAAAAGGAACAGGGACCCCAAGTAAGTCTCTCGAGCCCCAAAAGACTTTCCTCTACTTCACCTCAACTCTTGCTTCATGTTCTTCGCATTATAACTAACTTGAGTATTGGAGGATTCTCGCCAGAATACTTTCTGCCCAGGAACTTTTTATAGGTCTCGACTTTGGCACTTTGGAGGTAGTGGTACCTACACCTCATCCATTTTTAAGAATATTTCCGCCTCACCTTTTTCCAAGGAGACCAATCTAACCTTGTTAGCTTGGATTTTAGCAGCAATAGATTAGCATTAGAATAAGGGTCTTCATTTTTCCAGCTCATTTCATTTCAAGAAAGAGAGCACTTTACTATGAGATCACGAAGAGGAATTTCTTATGCCTCGCACCACTCCAATGGTAGCCTTAGCCCAATGAAGGGAAGAGGAGGGCGGGACGGCTTGGGGAGAACTTCGAGGATGGAAGGAAGAGGAGGGCGGGACAAAGGTTCCTGCGAACCTCGAGCGGGACTTCCTCCTCCTCATCAGATGAGGGAGTCCTCGGTCGAGAGGGCCCCGCCTCATCGGGTTGCTTGAAGGATGAAAACTACGGCCTGAAGGGGCCATCCTAGCAAAGACCAGGGAGGAACAAAGAAGGACGAAGAATGAAGGAAGTTGGAGTCCGAAGGGGCTCTGATGACAAGCTCTACCAAACCAATGGACAGGGAAAGACTGCGGAAGGCTAACTTGGTGGCTTTGGAAGTCAAAAACACCTGGAGAGGAAAAGAGAAAGGCTCTAGTTCGTCGACGGGCACAGAAGATTTGAAAGAAGTAATGTTCTCAAAAAGTTTTCCCTCTTTCCGAAACAACCAGGCCGCGGCTATACCCCCTTGCAACCGCCTCCATCAAATCACCGCCACGTGTCAAAATCAGCGAGGAACGATGCTTTGGTTCACCAAAAACTGTTTTGGGTCCTGCATCGGTCATTATGTTTCCTCGAACCGGCTGACATGTCATCCCCGCATTGGCTCAATGTCCGCTTCCTGAGGCATCGGCAATCGTGGTATTAATGGCGCCCGACTTCCGCCTTTTCATGTCGGCATCGTATTTACTCCCTTCGTCCCAAGCGCCGTGCACCAACAAGACTCGGGAGTGGGGGGCAAATGATATGGCAAGATTGCTGACATGGAGTTCCTGTCAAATCCGGCCTGATGCTGCGTGATGCCATGTCAAATCCTTCGCCAGGCGACTCCCCGGAGGTCGAGGCACCGTGGCCGGAGTCAAGCTCCTTTGCTAGGTAGCTCCCTCGAGGTCGAGTCCATCTCGACCGAAGTCGAGCTCCCGTTCTCTTTGAGCTCCTTCGCCAGGTGGCTCCCTCGGGATCGAGCCTACCTCGGCCGAAGTCGAGCTCTCGTTCTCTTCGAGCTCCTTCGTCGGGTGGCTCCCTCAGGATGGAGCCCACCTCGATCGAAGTCGAGCTCTCGCTCTCTTTGAGCGCCTTCGTCGGGTGGCTCCCTCGAGGTCGAGCCTACCTCGACAGAAGTCGAGCTCCCGCTCTCTTCAAGCTCCTTCGCCGGATGGCTCCCTCGAGGTCGAGCCCACATCGGTCGAAGTCGAGCTCCCACTCTCTTCGAGCTCCTTCACCGGGTGGCTCCCTTGGGATCGAGCCCACCTCGATAGAAGTTGAGCTCTCTTTCGAATCCCACGGTGCCACTTTCCTCGGGCAGTGGGCCGCCACCTAAGGACCATGGAGGAGCACCTCCCAGGATGCCATGATCACCCCTGCTACTGTTTACACGATAAGAAAAGGCGCCCTGTCCAAAGCACTACACCCTCGATCGACCATCTGCACAACCTGGAAGAGAAAACTATCCCGGAAGATTCAAATCCAGGGGACGGCTGCCCCCCGATCAAGTCACTGCAATGTTTCCCAAAGAAGAGCGACCAGATGGAGAGTCAGAGCATGCGGCATAATCCCTTATCACGAATGAGGAAAGCCACCTGTGCACATGGCACGAAGCACTGCCAAACGTTGACCCTCCAGCACCGGTAGAAGGGGAAGATCCCAAGGTAAGCCGCTAAGAGGGATCCTGGCAAAAAGGACTCTCGAAGGGTTTCCAAGAAAAGGTAAACAAGTCTAACTCGAGCAAACGGGGGAGAGGGCAGTGCACAGGAGAGCAACGGCGAGACTGAGCGCTTTGGACTATCGGAGACTCATCGGGAGGGTCTCGACGGACACATCTACAAGGCTCGAGTTCTCCTCAACTGCTCTTACCCCAGATCCATTCCCTCCATTTCAAACTAAATCTCTTCCTCCAAGTGTGGAGTTCTAGCAAGGGCCCCACAGGGGAGGATCTGTTTTCCTAGATCATCACTGACTTGATCGTCAGAGTGCTCCCACCAGAATCTCCGACCTGGTTTTCCTCTGTTTTGCAGGTCCGAGCGTGTGTGCAGGCTCCCGCGTGACCTGCTCCAGCTATAAGCCATGACGGTATAGGCGACAACAGTATCCATCGTCACCGCTCTCGGCCACCGTTGTAATAGCCCTCGTCTGATCCCTGAGCTGTGGGCAATCTCTGACACGATGCCCCAGCTCATCGCACCGAAATCACCTGATCTTGCTGGCATCCTTTAACTTGAACCGTCCTCCTTGCGATCATTTGTCATTCCACCTCCGGTCGCCTACACCTCCAGAAACTGCCAACGCTGAGTTTCCACCTGAACTCGAAGCCTGGTTCTCTCTCTTGAAAATCTCGTTCTGAAGTAGCGCCGATGTCACCTCCTCCATCTTGATGGTGCTCTTTCTCACTAGAAGAGCAGTTACCAAGGACTCGAAGGATTATGGTAGAGATGATAGCAATACAAGTGCCTGGGTCTTCTCCTGAACTTTTTCACCGATATTGAAGAGATCGGTGAGGATCCTCTAGAAATTGCTGAAGTGCTCCTACACACTTTGTCCCTCGGCCATCCGCAATTGATAGAACTGCTTTCAAAGGAACAAGGTGTTGGTGAGGGACTTCGCCATGTACAGCTTCTCCAGCTTTTCATACAATGTCATCGAGGAAGACTCGTTCAGTACATGGATCTCCACATCATCCACCAGGTACAAGCGGATTGTGCTTACCACCTGCATCTGAAGCCATTTCCAGGTATTTTGCTCTATAGTGTCTGATCTCTCCTCGCATATGAGACGTCGATCAGTCCTTGCTGGATAAGCACGTCTTTCACCCTCGCTTGCCAGAGAGTTGCTCTTCCTATCAAACCTGCTGATTTTCACTTTAATGGTACTTGTTTTCTCCTTCTTCTTTGATCTCGATCAACCACGGACAACTTGGACTCTGATACCAGTTGTTGGGATTGGTATCAACTCGCTCTGATACCGGTTGTTGCGGAAGCGGAACGGGATCGTCAATTATCAATGTCGATACCACAAGAGAAAGAAAAAAGATAACAAATACAATTTTTTGGGCATGCAAAAGATTTCACTATGAAAAATAAACTTACAGATTGAACTCTCTCAATCGCGTACAAGTATTTCTCAACAAGAAACCCCGAATCCTTTTCTCAAGCTCTCAATCAACCCTCTACAAGATACCTCTCACCACTTTTTCATCCTCACTCTCTCTGTCTGTATCTTTGCCCATGAATTTGTAGCCTCCACAGCGTAGAGCATCTCACAAGAAATCCAACGATACAAACAGAGTCCAAATCAGAGTCCTGTAGCTCTTCCGATCGCAGTTTGATTGCAACACTGCTCGTAGCCGTCAATCACATTAAGATCCATGCAATTTATGCCAGAATCGTGCCGCGCGCATCATGCACACAAATTTCCTTCTTTTTCTGATTTCTTTGCAAGGCCCATGCATATTTTTATCTTCTTCTAGATTGCGCGTGCGGATGTTGAGGCGCGATTGATCCAACACACAGGACTGTTAATCTAGATCCACGAACTAGCCCACTTGATCAAGCTTGATATATGTGAACGGGGACTTCAGCCTAAAGCTGAATACGTTTACTGCTTGATCGGATTGAAGAAGATAATAGAGGAGAGAGTTCCAATTATCCAAGTTTGATTTTATGATGATGATGGAAACAAATTATGACCGAATTCTTATATATTATATTAGATGATGTGGCATCCAATTGGGCGCATGATTGTCATTTAAAAAAAAAGTGTTGGTGTTTGGATTAGTGGATTAGATGGACAAATATATATTTGTTTAAAAAATTTGACTTTACGATATAGATGTAAATATACCATGGCAAACCAGCGGAAAAAAACCTATCATCTCAAAGCAAACAGCTCCCAAAAATATATTACGAAGGCGCGCAACATGGGATTGTTGGGCTCTTTGGAAAGAAAGAAACGGAAAGATCTTTTGATTTGGAGCTTATTCTATCCACAAAACTGTGGAGAAAGGCTTGCTTCTCCTTAAAATCTGGACATCAATTTGCAAAGGTAAATGGGATTACGGCCTTAAAGAAGCTTATCAAAGACCTTGGTTAACAATTAGAGCTCAGAAACTATACGAATTGTGATGGAGAATCATCCTAAGATCCAGGCTTTGATTCTTGGTCCATGTTGTCTTTTGCCAGTTTTAACATGCGAGGACTAAGCTCTGCTACGTGGTCACTTCATCTCCTTGTGTTGAGGAGAGGGCGAGCCCAATCTCTACCAGAGACGGACCCGCCAAGGACGTGGAACAACCACCCTCTTTTCAGCTTGATCATGGAAATATTTCCATTTTTAAGAAAATATTGATGGGTATTCATACCCTCCCTTTACATCAATTTTATTTTTTAAAAATAAAACAAGTCATTGATGGCATGCGCTGATATGGTTTAGAAAAGAGGCATGCCTCCACTTTGGAATTTTGCAGGTTGGATGGTAGACGTATGGCCAAAGATTATGTTCTTGTTGATCAGAGATGTGTTAAAAGTTTTCTTGTTTTGCCATTATTTTGGTGAGGCAATCTCCTATGCTAATCACCATGCAATTGTGGAGACTAGTTCAAGAGCAAGGCATATGATGTTGAGACGAGGATGGAAGCTACTTGGAGATTACATGTTCATCCGAGAATTTAACTTTTCTTTTAAAAGGTGACCTGGGATTACATCTCCATTAGGAAATTGCTCAGGCACAGAGATATGGACCTACCGGTAACTTGCCCCATTTGCAGCTATGACGAAGAATGCACTAAGCATGCTATCCTGCGCTATCCTATGACCATTCTTATTTGGAGAAGGTCCGGGAGATGGCCTTAGGATGAGGCTGATGGTCGTTGATTATCTTCCTTCCTTGACATGCTCTAGCATTGCCCAATCAAGATTGCCGCTCATGCCGTTTATATTGCTTATCATATTTGATTTTCCAGGAATAGCTTGGTCTTCAAGGCTGTTACTGATCCGATTCAGAGAGTTCTTCAAAGAGCCAGGTTCATAGCTATGAAGTATCGTCACTTTGACACTGCTACCTTCTTTGCAGCCCGAGATCCCTGGAACTCCTATGCTGCTTCGGTAGTGGCCCGTAGGGCTTTACACATCTCCTAGGGACCCCCTCTTCTAGGCTTTGTCAAGATAAACTTCGTTGGCAATGTTCGAGATGTTTTGGATGGTTCTGGTTTTGTTATCTATGATTCTGAGGATAGGCTATTGGCAGCAGGAAGCTCCTTTCTCTATGAGCCTTCAGTTCCAGAAGCTTAACTCAGAGCTGCATGGATTGGCATCACTTGTACTAGACAGGAGTTGCGGGCCGATAGGATCCTCATCGAGGGTGACTCCGTCACTGTATTACTTGGTTTCAGGACAAGTCGGAGTATCGTCACGTTTATCCTTTGCTCCACGATATTTGGCATTCTCTTGAACCATTGGTTACCTTGACAATTTGTCATACCTTTAAGAAGGCCAATGCTGTAATAGATTGGGTTGCCAGCTTTGTTGCTGAGTACTCTGTGGATTGGTCTACCACAGGGACTGTATTTCTCCGTCTCTACAGGATTTTCTTTCTTTTGATCTTATGAACGACTCCCGTACCTGATTTATTTATTTGAGCACCCATATGTATATAATATATATATATAGGAAAAATGATCATGTAAATGGAGGGATGCACCGTGCAATTATTTAGAACTTCCAATCAAAGAGCTAATTAGTTTGAGCTGTGCTGGAAAGATGACCTTGACATGCATACAGCGCTGTAATTAAACAAGATACCAAAAGGATTTGACAAAACGAGAATAAAATTTCCAAGTCATTTATTAGTACAAGAGATTCATAAGTCGAATATAGAGCAATCTACAATTATTATTTTCTTTGCATACGGAGATGGACCATACTAACTTTTCTACCAAAGATCAAAAAATATAAAAATATAAATAAATAATTTAAATTAATTTAAATATTTTTTTATAAATATTATTTGAAGAAGATGGACCATACTAACTTTTCTACCAAAGATCAAAAAATATAAAAATATAAATAAATAATTTAAATTAATTTAAATATTTTTAATAAATATTATTTGAATTGAATTTGTGTTTAGGTATATATGTCAGGTACATGCTCGTGCCGTGCCCGTTGGGACTCATGTCTTGCACATGTGAAATGCGAGTCTTGGTCTGCTACTGCTTTGAATGCGGGGTGCACGTCCTGGCCATCCTAGACTCGTATCCGGGGTATACTAGGTATATACTAGTATCGTGCCCACCAAGATTCAAGTCATGTATGCATGGGGCACAAGTCTCGACGTGTCCTTGCATTTGCAATCCTGATTTGTATCTCAAAATCTCTCGATGTGGTCCTTCATGCCATTCGAGTGCTAGACCTTTATTGCCGTGCATGCAAACTTGGATCGATGCTTTTTGGTCCAGTCGATCTTATGATCCCAATTCCATCGACTCCGTCTCTGTCCCGATCCTTTGAGCAAAAACACTAACGTGCACATTTGGACAAGATCGGTTCTTTTTGGTATAGTCGGCCCTCCAGTTCCGCTTCATCATGCAACATGGCTCTGTCCGAATCTTTTGAGTGAAAACACGATCGCGTGCATGTAGAATCAAGGTCGGTACTCTTTGATTCTCTTCTTGTAAATAATTATAGAAAAAAAATAATAACAAAAAAAAAAAAAAGCTAAAAATAATCTAATTTTTAAATAAAAAATGATTTACGATATTTATTTTTTTTATTTTTTAAGATTCTTTGAGCTATAGATATTTATACTGCATATTCTATTATAAATCACCGCTTGCATTAAACCCGATCTTTCTTCACACAGATGTAGCAAGATTATGGTTGTTTTTAAAAGCTCTCCTACACAAATAATGTTTTATATTAAATTACGTTGCTATTTAAAGTCGATATCTTAGCTTGAGATTTTAAGCTAAATATTTTTTAGAAAAAAAGTGATATCTGGAAGAGCGAAAACGTAGCCAATTGATAATCATTTGGTTGGGATCTTGTTTCATAATCAATAGATGAAAGGCTGCAAAAATTTTGTACATTGAATCGAACATTTTTCGGATTTATCTCCTCTATCCCTTTTCTATAAAAAAAATATATTTTATAGATTTATCCCCCATCTCTTTTCTGTACAAAAAAAAAAAAAAAAAAAAAAAAAAAAATGAAAAAGTTACATCGCAGCGAGGAAAATCTTATAAATGACCTTTGGGGAGGCTTGACCTAGAAGTTCCCGTACTTTCTTTACTTACAAGACTTGATTTCCAAGATACAATCGAAATGAAACAGAAGGAACGCGAAATGAAACACTTCGTTCCAGATACACAATTTCACATATGCATGCAAGATCCTCCAATATTAGAAAACAAATCCTCTGATTCACACGCATAATTCTATCATCATCATCAACATCATGTCACCATAATCCTAGATCCAACAAGCACAACTTTAAACAAATTAAGATGGCTCCATGACAAACTTAAATAAAACTCTACGACCGCTGGTTAACCCTTTGTGCCTTGGAATAGCTTATTAAGATTGATTTCACCTTACATAGCAACGGCACACATCTCTCCAAGTTACCCCAGTTCAATCATGTAAGCCATGTCTGACAGCGACAGGATCCCCTTCAATCAGGAGCCAACCTCATGACCCAAACCATGCATAAACTCCTTTCCAGTGACAAGCACCACAAGTACTACCTTAATTTTTACATGGCAGAGAGATACAGAGAGACTCTTAACCCCCCCACGCACCCCCACCCCCCCCCCCCAAAAAAAAAAAAAAAAAAAGAAAGAAAGGGAGACAGACGGATAGATAGGTAGATAGATAGATAGATAGATAGAGAGAGAGAGAGAGAGTTCAGACGCCGTAGCTAGGGGATGTGGGTGAACTTGGCCTTGATCCACTTGAAGCTGCTCCTGACAGAGGACTTGAGCTTAGCTTCCATGGTGAAGACGTTGTAGGCCGCGACACGCCGCTTGCGTTTGAGCTCGGGATTGCTGGAGGTGGCGAAGCCGTCCCGCTGCTTCCCGCTCGGCCCGTTGAAGCTGTAGGAGTTGGACCGGCCCTCGTACCCGAACACACCCGAATATGACGAGGAGTACGAGTACTCAGGGAAGGACCTACGCTTCTCCATATCTTAATTTGAGTGAGAGAGAGAGAGAGAGAGAGAGAGAGAGAGAGAGAGAGAGAGAGAGAGAGAGAGAATTGAGATGGTGAGGGTGAGCAGAAGATGGGCTTTCAGGTAAATGCAAGGGCCATTAATGTGGCTCAATGTGGAGCCGTGAACATCGATAGTGGGGTGCCCCACGTGCGATGTTGGAAGGGAATTGCTTTCCTAATCCTATTCCCACTTTCCCGGGTGGCTCCTACAAAATCTACAGGGTGCCCTTTCTTTTTTAACATGTTACCCCCTGATATTATGCTCGAAAACACCAACATCTAGCAGGTACGTAATCCTGTACCTTTCTCTAGTATCCTCGATAAATTTTGGCTCTGGGGCCTCAAAACACCACATATCCAGCACAAAATTAGATATGTCTCGATCGTCGTTGCACCCTGAAGATTATCCAATACATAAGCAATTTTGTTTATCTAGAGTAAAGCATTAGGCATCCACCTGTCAAAATGTCATTTCTCAGTTATGGTGCGTGACAAGACTTGCTACCCGCAAATGGTCCTCTTCCATTATGATGTTCATTCTGTGGCTGCTTATATCATAGCATAGCTGTTCAAGTCAGGCGACACATTTTATTTTTTATTTTTGCATGTGAAAAAAGAAAATAACTGATGTATCTTAAAATTTCAATCAAAAATTAATAATATTTATTAAAATAATAATAAATTTTTTATATAAGATTAGATATTCGTACGATCTGAAAATCAGAATCCTAACCTGATTCCTTTTAAACCTAGTTCCCTTTCTAATTTTTTATTTATTATTTTGATTGATCATTGACGTTTTGCAGGATCCCCGAGGTGTTTCACCTCCTCAGAGAAGGCTTTCATTATCTCTAGGATCGCTAAATCAGCCATCAATTCAAGGAAACCAAGCTTCATCATCCAGACTCCAATCAAAATATTGTGTGATCTCTTCATCGAAAGTTCTTCAAATCACTGATTGATAGCATCATTCCCTTCTTTTAATTTCTGATTTGATGAAGATAAACTATCCTAATTCGAGAGTTTCTCAATTTCCAGGTCCTGGAATTTATTATTTTGCATGAGTTGGCCAATGATTCTTTGCATTGCTAATATTTCCGCTAGTTCTTACTTTATTTTGAAAATCTAGCCCGCAAATAAATTATAAAAATTATAAAAAAAATTAGTTTACTATTTTCCTGCATATTTAGCATTCTTAGAATCATCTCGCAACACTTATATTAATATTTTTATTAACATGATATAGTACTGATATTAATATATTAATATTTATATTCACATAATATTATATTTATATATTAATAAATGTATCATATTAAAATATTAGTATCATATTAATATGATAAATTATTATGATATAATTTTATATTATAATATATTTTATTATATTTATATTATTATAAATATAATATTATTATTTACATAGTTTGAGAGCAAAAAGATATGGTTTTATATCTATTAAGGATATAATAGGTATTTTACATAGTCTTTCCGAGAAAGTGAATGCTCAATCAAATATAAGCCATCCTAGAATAAGCTACTTTTTATGGTCAACCAAACATGCCTAAATTCTTTTTTCAAGAAGTAATTTCTTAAAAAGTTATTTCCCAAGAAGAAAAGTTATTCTCGCCAACCAAATGACTCCTTATTCTTCCAACATTTTTCCCTCCTTTATCCTCAATATTCATCCCCTTTAGTAAGCACCATGGACCAACAAAAGCCAACTTTTCAATGCATTCCAGTGACAAAAAAAAAGTTACCATGTTTAAACTTTCTATAGAAATGGCTGGGCTTAAATCAGAAAATAAGGAAAAAGAGAACATACATTTTCCTTGTCAAAGTCTCCCCCTTGGATCATGAAATCTTTGATGACACGATGAAACACGGATCCCTTGTAGCCAAAGCCTTTCTCCCCTGAGCAAAGCATCATGAATCAAGAAATGCATCAACATTTGCTTCATGATAAACTAAGAGACCAGAAAACAATAAACAAATAAAAAGAGTATCAAAAGAATAATTTCTAACTCTCAACCTGTACATGAAACACGGATCCCTTGTAGCCAAAGCCTTTCTCCCCTGAGCAAAGCATCATGAATCAATAAATGCATCAACATTTTCTTCATGATAAACCAAGAGACCAAAAAACAATAAACAAATAAAAAGAGTATCAAAAGAATAATTTCTAACTCTCAACCTGTACAGAGAGCATGAAAGTTTTCAACTGTTTGGAGCACATCATCCCCATATAGCCCTATCACAATCCTTCAACAAGATTTCCCACAGGGTTCCCAATGCTTATGTCAAAGAACACTTTGTTAGTGACCTTAGACTGCAATTCAGCTTCCTGAAATTACATCAAACAACAGAACCATTATCAGAACTCAAAAAACTCTACCGAAACATTGTTATATTTAAAAATGCCACCAAAATCAAAACCTCGTATTAGTGGCAATATCATCAATAAATCCTGTTCACTTGTAAGCTAATAAATTTCTCAAAATAAGCCACAACATAATATTAAGATTCCATTACAAATATTAGATTCAATACAAATTCCATCTAATAAAACTCACCGAATTCTCATCTTGAAGGACTGAAATATTTTTATGGAACCAGAGAAAGAAAAGCTTGTTTTCTTAGATTAAGTTTTCAAGAGCAGGGGATCCCACAAGAATACGAAGTCAAAACATAACATCAAATAAAAATCCAAGTTCCACCACTAAAAGAGAAAGATGAATAAATTAAACAAACTACATTCAGACAAAATTCCATTAAAAGCCCAACAAAGCTTTCAAAGAATAATGCAGTGATGTATTCATATTCCATTACAGGTACGGTAGCCCAGTGTAGCATCAAACTATTGTGAAATTATCTTAAAATACAAAAATAGAATCAGAAAAGTGTGAAAAAAACTTTCTTTTATCTTAATTCCCAAAATCAAAGTAATAGCATACAACATCAAATAAGAAAGCAGCTTCCAGCATTAAAGAATGTTGAATTAACCACACAAGCCACAAGATGTACTCAAAATTCCATTAAAACCCAATAAAAATATTCAAGAATAAGGCAATCAAGTTTTACAAGAATACTGCAACAACATGCTAAATCCTCATCAAACAGAGTAGAATTCATTGTAGATTACATCTACTTCCATTGATATTCTTTTCTTGACTATTAAATGGTTCGAAGGGGGCAATAATTGGTTCTCTTTGTTTCAGCTTCTCCAAGTACCCAACCGATCAAATATAACAGAAACCAAAAATCCAATCCCTATCACTATATAAAGATATTTGGACATTCCACGTTAAGCAATACATTACTAGAAATCCTGCTGGAAACCCCAAGCGAAAATGGACAAGAAAAAGAACAGCCGTAAAGCCCTAATGATCATCTACTGACCTTCAACTCAGCACGAAGCCAGGTGGTGTAGCGGACACTCCTCCGGACGGATGACACAGGGAGGGAGGAAAGCCGATGGCTACTGGAGAGAGCGGTGGCGGAGGAGATCTTCGACGCCAGCAAGGAGCTCCCTCGGAGACCCAAGAAACCCTGCAAAGGGGTCCGAAGAGGGGAGCGACGGAAGCACCCCGGCCCAGCCACCTCCAGCCGCACGCTCGCCTGCGAAAAAATAGAGAGAGAGAGAGAGAGAGAGAAACGACGTCAGAGAGATATGGGGAGGGAGGGAGGGAGAAAGAGAGACGGGGGGTTTCAGGAGGTCGTACGAGGCTGCTTAGAGAAGTTGCCATTAACGGAGGAGCAGGAAGAGGTGTTGGGCGGGAGAAGCGATGATGAAAGAGAAGAGGGTTGGTGGATGTTTGTTCGGCTGCCGCCGTTGATAAGTGATAAGAATAAGGAAGAATGAAGTAGTGTTGCTAGTTTTTGTTTGCAAGCGAGGAGAGGAAAAAAGGGAAATGGGTGCTTGGAAATCGGAATCAGAGAAAACTGTTATTTTATTTTTTTAAAAAACATTTAAAATAAATAATAATAAAAGAGATGGTTTATTGGAAAATAAGGATGGTTTCATGTAGGTGATAAAATATGGTCTGATCTATGTTCAACCCTCTATAAATAAGTTTAGATTTGGGTTAATTCTATAAACAAGTTTAGATTTGGGTTAATTGGATTTGAATCGTATACAGATTAGCCAGCTTAAACCATTTTATATTATATATTAATATATCTTAATATAATCTAAATTAGAATTTGAGATTATATTAAATATAATAGAATATAAAATAATATGATATATTATAATATAGCATAATATTTTTAATATTAAGAAAATAAAAAATATAACATAATATATTATATTAAATTATAAAATATGTTATATTACATCATATTATATTATACTATGTTATATTATATTATATTACTTTATATTATATTATATGTTTTTAACATTCTAAATTATATAAAATCATGCAAAATCAAATTAAATTATATAAAACTATATTATATTAAATATTAATATGTTTTAATGTAACTAAAATCAATATTTGGCATTATATTAAATATAATAGAATATAAAATAATATGATACATTTTAATATATTATGATAAACTATAATATAGTGTAATTATATTTTTAATATTTAAAATATAAAATTTAAAATAATATATTATAATAAAATATAAAATATGTCATATTACATTACATTATAATATATTATTTAAATATATATTATATTATATTTTTAGTCGGGTCTCTGGTCTAGATATTAAATATCCAGATCCGACTCATTTATATTAGAGTTAATCGGATCCGAATTTGGAATAGCTCTAGACCTGGGATCGGTACTAATTTTTTGGACACTCTTTTCTTGGATGCCAATGTTTATTCATTCTATTTGATTTACTCACGTTTAATAGTTGAAACGTAAGTTACAAATCGATATAGCATTTTCATGTTTGCCAAACATGGATATATATAACCTTTTTTTTAGAATTTAAATTTTTATTCATGTATGAATTTTACGTGTCTAAAAAACGTGAATGTATGTGACTTTTTTTATAGTGAGTATAAAAATTTCATGCCAATGGACCCTCTACTATCTATAATCTATATTTACATAAACACCCGATAAGAGCCAAGAGGTAATTTATTTTAGAGATAACAATACATACTTGTTGGGTATAACTACGAAAAGTGTCAAAGTCAACATTACTATACCTTAAGACAACAATAATACCTCCTGCCATACCTTGAGACTTAATAGCATAGAAACCCCCGAAAGGAAGAGAACCACCTCCTAGCACGAACAAGGCTCTTGTTCAAGAGATGGATCTCCAAAAGAATACAAACATTTGGGTTACATCCATCTCCTAAATGTAGAATGACAGGAAGGTTTAGCTGCACCCCGTACATTCCACATCAATATCTTCATAAAAAATTATCATTCAAGATAGAGTCTGAACCCTCTCCACTAGACTCCAAGTGCTCATTTTCCTGTTGATCAAGCTCAGAACCAGTAGCCTCCTTCAGTGCCAAGTTAAGGCGAGATACCACTTTCGCTTGGCTTGCAAACCAAAGGTCTCCCTTTTGTTCATTGGATCCCATCAGCCCATAGTGACCTTCCAGAGGCATCCCCAAGAAGACATCATCCATAGGGACCATTCTCCCCTCCCGAATGTCATCAGCCACCAACAACGTGTCCCCCGGTGGGGTCTTCAATGAGAAGCCCCTTGGTTCAAAGACTAGTTCCTCCATGCCCACCCTTCAATTACCCCATCCTCCCCTGTACCTAACAAACCCCCTTGCCTATGGCTAGATCCTTCGTGCTTTCCACCCATCTCTTCATGAACTCCTCCCTCCAGCGCCATCGAAGTCGGCCCTGATCTCTAGCAAAGATCCCCCAAGTAGCCCTGATTACCTCTGGCAGCAAAAGAAGGATAAGGATGACTTACCGGAGTCAAGGGAGAAGCATCCATGTTGGCCATCAATGACTTGCTCCCTCCCATGTCGACCATCCTATTCTTCTCCAACCACTCCCCATTGCCATCTCGCTGCAGCATAAGATTAGCACCACGAGCTACACCCTCGCCGGCCAATGGTGACAAGCTCCCTCTTGCATTGGCCTTCTTATTCTTCTCTGATCGCTCACCGTCGCCCTCCTAGCAAAACCCAAGATTAGCACCACATGCCATTTCCAGAGAGGGCCATCTTTGGAGGGCTTCTGGCCTATTTCAGCTTGAGCCCACCAACATTGACTAAGTAGGAAAGTTCTTTGTGCACCGTGTGTGGTGCAGGAAATCTAAGTTGGCACATACCGTGATTTCTCATTGGTCCATGCAGATCCGACCTGACTTGACAGGATGGGATGAGATGAGCGTTAAATGGCAGGAAAGTGGTAACTATTTTGAGCATGACATGCATTAATATCTGGTCAGCTTTTTTTGAAAGTTTTGAATGGACAAAATGCCCTTTCCCTCTAACTTACTTTTCCTCACCATTTTGCTATTCTTCCTGCAACTTCTGACAAAATTCTTTGTCATTCTGAAAACTGCTCTAGGTGTTAGGTCTAGGAAATCAGTTCCAAGGTTGAAGCAAGATTCTTCCTCACTCTAAAATTTATTCTGAGAGTCAGGTATAAGGAATTAATTTTTGGAGGTTGATATAAGATTCTTTTTCACTTTGAAAAGTACTCCGAGTCTCAAGTCTAAGGTATCAGGTAGCATCTGAGATTAAAGAAGATTTTTTCTCGCTTTGAAAAGTATTCTAAGTGTCAGGTATAAGGAAATAGTTTTGGTCCGAGTTTGAAATAAGTAATTGAAAGCTGGTTCTCTAACTTCAAGATAAAATGTCATCCCCAACAGGCAGTAAAAAATCCTTCATAAAATATTGTTTAATATTTTTAATCCTTTATTATACAACTATTTTGGTAGTTAGAGAAATTTAATGCACCAAGAAACCATATAATACTCCAAGATATCATAAATTATTTAATCCAGTCATATTTTGAATATTAGAAGTGTTAGCTTTTGTCAGTTTTCTATTTTATACCAAGATATCATAATTTTTGAACTAGGATGTCATAAATCTAATTCCATAATTTTTAGGTCAAGTTGCCATTATACTGTATTATCATATTCTAAAAGTTATATTTTAGCCAACTGATGATGGAAAGTCCTAATAGGAGAATGAAAATATTCAATTTTTTCTTTTATGTTAGGGTGTAATAATTTTTAAACTGGGATGTCATAAGTTCAAATCTCATATTTTCAAAAATATTTTGTCTCATGATCGTATTATCATACTTTGGAAATCATATTCAAGCCAATGCATAGTTGAAAAGTTTTTGCACGGAAGAATAAAGCTTTCATTTTCTATTATGTGCCAGGCTAGTTATATTATTAAGTTTTTCATATTCAAGTTATCTCATAACCATATTATTATACTCTGGATATCATATTTAGGTAATATATACTTAAAAAGTCTTAATATGGATTATTAAAATATCTAGTTTATCATTTTATACTAGAATATCATAATTTTTGAACTAGAATGTCATACCTTTTATGAAGGGTTGTCATAAGTTCAAATCTCATATTTTTAGATATTTTTTATCTTCTGGCCATATTATCACACTCTAGGAATCATAGTCAAGCCAATGCATAATTGAAAAGTCCTGGTATGGAGGATTAATGTCTTTATTTTCTAGTTTATATCGAGGTAGTTATATTTTCAAAAATTTTCATGTTCAAGTTATCTTATAGCCATATTATTTTACTCTAGATGTTATACTTAAAAAATGGATAGTGAAAAAGTCTTGGTACAAAGGATCAAAATATCCAGTTTATGATTTTATATTGAGAAGTTATAACTTTTTAACTAGGATATTATAATTTTTGAACGAGGATGTTATAAGTTTAAATCTCATAATTTCAAAAATATTTTATCTCCTGGTCATATTATCACACTGTAGGATCATATTCAAACCAATGTATGGTTAAAAAGTCCCGACACGGAGGACTAAAACCTTCATTTTTTATTTTATACCGAGGTAATCATATTTCTAATATTTTCAATCTCAAGTTATCTCAGAACTATATTATCACACTCTATGTATCATATTTAGGCAATGTATACTTAAAAAGTCATAGTACAGATTATCAAAACATCAAGTTTACTATTTTATACCAAGATATTATAATTTTTGAACTACGATATCATAATTTTATGAATGAGTATCATAAGTTCAAATATCATATTTTTAAAAAAATTTTATTTCATGGCCATATTATCATACTTTGGAAGTCATAGTCAAGCCAATGCATAGTTGAAAAATCCTAGCATGGAGGATTAAAACCTTTATTTTTTATTTTATATCAAGATAGTTATATTTTCAGAAAGTTTCATATTCAAGTTATCTCGTAATCATATTATTTTATTTTGGATGTCATATTTAGAAAATGTATAGTGAATTAATACTCGTACGGAGGATCAAAATATCCAATTTATGGTTTTGTATCGAGATGTCATAATTTATTAACTAGAGTATTATAATTTTTGAACTAGGTGTCACAAGTTCAAATATTATATTTTCAGAAATTTTTTATCTTCTAGCTATATTATCACACTCTCGATGTTATATTTTAGCCAATATATAGTGCAATTATTATTATGATCTAGATAAAATGCCACCTAAAACTATTGATATCAATATTTTTGATTTTGTACAGATATTTCTATAGATGATGTTGAAATTATAGATCTGAAAAATATCTAATATGACCAATTGGATGAGATTGCTAGTATTGTTCAAAAGAATGCACCTTCTCTTATTATCTCGAATACAGAGAATAATTTTGTTGATCCTCACATTGGAATGGAGTTCAATTTGGCAAATAATGTATATAATTTCTAAATGGATATGCAAGAAAAGTTAGTTTTGGAATTACAACTATGTGTAGTAGGTTCAACAATAACAAAGAAATATGCTTCAAGTACCTAGTATATTGGAGACAAGGAAAATCTAGGAAAATGGATAATTCCATAAATCCTAAGGATACTAGCAAAATTGATTATAGGCATCGATAAAAGTAAGACTAAATTCTAAAAATGATAAATGGATACTGGATGATATTTTTTAGAATATAACAATGAACTATCCATATCATCTATTGGTTATCTATGATCCCATAGGAGGATTGACAGCGTGGAGTCCCTGTATCGGCCGGTCGGAGCTACTGCACCACATGATCGCTCCCTGGTTCACCTGTAAAACAGGTTCCTTGCCGGAGTTGTTCCGGCGGGGGACACTCCGATGCCTAAGTCAGTGGCGGATCCTAGCCATAGAATGGGAAAGAGTGTCGAGAGTATGAGGGAAAGGCTCTTAGAGTATGGGTGAATGTATGAGTATGGGTGTATCTGTGTATACCTCCCTCGAGCCATTCTTCTTACCACTATTTAAGAGGAGGCCTTTGGCCTGCGGCCCGCTCTTTTTCCGGTGATTATGGGGAGTCAATTTTTCCCATGATTGGTAATCGTGGATTGTCACTGAGCGGTTCCGGCCAGATCGGAGGCGTGGCAGCTGGAGTTGCATGCATGATCGTGGCATGGAGAGTGTCGATTGTAACCGTTGGTTACAGTTGCCTATCTGGGCCAGATTGTGATCCCATCTTCGGGTTTCCCCTTGCATGGGCTGAAGACTTGGTGTTTGCCCCGGGGCTGGAGATCGCATCCATGGTAGGGATCGAAGAGCGTGTCTTCGGAAGTCGATGAGAAACTTGGTCTTCAGTCAAGGCCGAAGACGTCATCCGAAGGTCTGGCCTTGGGATGTCATAGTCCGGTGAGAAGCCTTGGGTTGCCTGCAGTTGGCCTGGACTTTTCCTGGTCCGAAGTCCGTGGTCCGGAGAAAAGGGCTTCGGCTAGTCGAACCGGTGTTCGGTTCGTAGCTGAACCGGGATATCCCAACAGTTGCCCCCCTACTCTCAGTTTTTGAAGCGGAGGTTTGCCTCGAGAAGTGAGAGTATTAATGCTTTATCGTTTTCCTCCCAGGAGATAGTATAGTGAATGATTGTGGGATCTCTGATTGGACTATCCATCATGATTGCTGGTTGATCTGGGAATCAGGTAGTGGACAGCTGTTACTCCCAGGTTGGGGAAGAAGGAAAAAGCGGGAGGCCCTAGGACCGTCTCTCTTTTTCTCGTTGCACGATGGTTAAGCCAATCTTTTGGTTGAGATTTGGATGGTTGTGATGGCTTTCCCCCGTCCGCTGGATGATGGATGCGCCTCATCCTGGTGGTTAGTTGAAGATGGGTTACCTCCCTGGGTAACCTTGGGTCAAATCAACTTGGTAAGGATTCAGAGACACCTGCTTTTCTCATGGGAAAGGGTGAAGGTCCAGCTAAGGAAGCTTCTTCAACCTCGTCTCATCCTTCGTCCAGCTTTCTTTATTCTGGACTACCAGTCTATTCCACAGGTAGAATCTTCCTTCTGCTCCCTTGCTTTATTCTTTTATCATGAAAGAAACCATAGAAAGTCAGGGGGAACAAGTTAGGCCCTCGGGGGCCGGTGATGTAGTAGGTCCGAAGTCGATCTCCAGTTCGATTTCTCAGGGAAAGGTAGCTTTTCTTTGGAAACGCTATCGCATTCCCAAGGAATTCCCTTTCATTCTCCCCGCACTTGAGGAACGAGTGAACGAACCTCCCCCCGGATGTCTAGACATGTATGAAGATCATCTGAAATCTGGTTTTCGGTTTTCTCTACACCCTTTCTTCATCAAGATCTTCCACTTGTACCAAGTGGTGCCGGCGCAGTTGACCCCGAATAGCATTCGGAATATCTGCGGATTTCTGGTCATGTGCAGCATTGCAAACATAGAACCTAGGACCAATTTGTTTACGGCCCTTTTCGTTCTCAAGAGAAATTTCCATAGCAACGGATGGTGGGTGATTGGCCCTAGATCAGGCCTCAAGGTCATCAAGGACATTCCCAGCGCCATCCACGGATGGAAATCCATTTTTGTGTTTGTACTGTCTTTTGATCCATGAGGCTTCGACACTATTTGGAAGAAGCCTCGTCTAACTACCAATGACGGGAAGAAGGTCTTGGCGGCCGATTAGTCGGATTACGATCTCTTGGTTAATTCCGAGGTTGCCCCTATCCGGGAGTTGTTGGAGGAGAGAAACTCCATCTTGCAAAAATTAGCAAATTCTCCACATTAGGTATAGTGACAGAAATTTCTGCTCCTCTTCCCCGGTTTTGTTGTAGCTTGATCGATTGAAATGAACTTTTTTGCTTGTAAGTGGCAGGATGAAGCCTGATATGAGCTGGCTCCTTCAGACCTCCGAGAAGAGGGTAGCACAAGCCCCTCTCACCAGGTCGGCGGTTCGGAAGAAGTCTCGAAGGGACGGTCCTGAGGGGGACCAGAGCACTTCGTCTTCCCGATGAACCTCAGGTGAAGATGCAGCAGCCGCGAAGGGGGCCCCGTCGAGATCCTGTCCAGTCGAAGCTCCACCGATGGCTATTTTCTCGGTTCGCACAACGGGGAGTCCGCCTCAAGCAGTGGATGTGCCACCATTTTGCCCCCCTGCAGTTGATAGGGGCAAAGCACGGCAAGTCGAGGGAGAGTCCGCTCGCGGGGCTTCCCCAGCTGGAAGCCGTTCGGTGAACTCTTCGGAGCTTTCACCTACGGGGGGACTGCTGGTCCCTGCCATAGCCAGGTAGGCGCTGAAGGGTACGCTGCTGCCTCATGACTTGGTGGTTCTTCGGAATCGGAACCTTCCCAGGGTGTCTGATTTTGCCTTCTCTGCCCTGCAATAGGTATGATTCTTGCCGTCCCCTTTGTATTAAGAGTTGTTCGATCCATGATCCCACATTCTTGATGCAGTTGGTCTACGACCTCACCTTTATGGAGGAGGGCCTGGGAAATGTTGACAACTTCATCCATGGCCTCAAGAAGGAGCTTTATACTGCAGGGCTGCAAAGGAAGTAGCCGAAGAGTTGAGGCAGTCTATGGAGGACCGCCTTATCCGGGTGAACGACGAAGTTCGCGAATTGAAGGGCAAACTAAAAAGTGCCCATCTGACAATGGTGGAGCAAGGGGCAGGGTGGAGAAAGAGCAAGAAACAAGTCGACTCCTTGGAGCAAGCTGCCAGGGAGAATCAGGAGAAGATAGAAAGCCTGACCAAGGCAGTGTAGGAGGCTTCCAGGAGGGTCGAAAAGGTGATTCTGGAGTCCGAAGCGGCCAAGAGAGAGTCCGTGTCTTTGAGGAAGCGAGTAGACGATGCTGTAGCAGACTTCAAAATGTCTTCATAATTTCAAGAGGAGATGAATGAAGCATCTTTGTACGGCTACCAGCATGGCTTTAACGATGGACTTTCCAAGGTAAAGGAGGCCTTCCCTCATGTTGACCTTTCCGGCGTTCATCCCTTCAACATAGCTGAAGAAGAAGAAAGAGAGGAGGCTGAAGCTGCAGTAGAGGCTGAAGAGGTGCCATGCCCCGGTGAGGAGGCCACTGCCTTAGTCAAAAATCTAGGGGTGACCCCAACTTCGATTCTGGTTCAGGAGGAAGTTCAGGCTGGAGGAGTCCAAGCCGAAGGTTCTCCGGTCCCGGCCCAGATTGATGAGGTCCTTTCAGCACATGTTGACAAGTTGCTTCAGTCATGTGGTGTGGGGTCTCCTCCCATTGACATTGGGTGACCCAAGCTGCCAAGTTGCTTTAGATGTATTTTCTTCTTTTTCTCTTTGTATTGTTAATGGATTTTGTATGATAACTTTTCCAGATCTTGAAATGACTATTTCCCTCTCTGTATATGCAATGTTGTGTTTCATATATAGCTTGAACTAGTTTTACCGTTCTTTCTTCTGCTTGGTCGAACAGTCGTGGCCGAAGGCCGTTTAGTTGATAGTTGATGAAGACGAATCCCGGAACAGATTAGAACCCCATTGCCGAAGACCGTCTACGATTGGTCAGGTCGGTGTCACCTTCCTTTTGGTAGTAAATCTATCCGTTGGGGCGGACAGGGTCAACTCCCCATCAAGTGGTGATTAGGAAAGTTTGATCGTAATTCTTATTGTCCATGTGGCACGTTGGTACTCGTACAGTCGCGATTTCTTGCGCTTTGTGTGCCGCCAGGTCTCCTTTTTTCAAAAAGAAACCATTAATGTTGCCGTCGCACGATGAGGATTTTTCCGGATTCGAAGCGCTGGCGGTTGTTGTCCCGGGAATGACCCTTGAGCGGCCTTCTGGTTCTCAAAGCATCGCCCGGACACGTGGTGCTCTCCGATGCGGCTGGGAAAGGACATGGATCACAGCTCCCCGCAGTCGATCGTGGGTGCAGGATTTCTATAAATAGGACCTTGCCTTCTGTTGTCAAGGGCCATCATCCTTGTAGACTCCTTCCCATTGAAAATGAGGTTCAACACTTTCGAGCTCCGCCGAGCCGAAAAGAGAAGGGCTATTGATTCAAAGAGGAAGAGGAGTCCGGAGTTCTTAAGGCCGGGGGATGACGATGAGCATCTCGTGGACTGTCTGGAGAAGAAGGTCCGCCTGTTGGAGGCCCAACTGAGGGAGGCCCGGGCCTAGGTCACGGTGGCAGCCGCGAAGGTAGAGGAGGCCAAGAGGGGGGCGGCAAATGCCATCTCGGACTTCAGGGCGTCTGCTACCTTCAAGGAGGAAGTCACCGAGGTGGCTCTGGACTCCTTCCATCAGGGGTTCCGGGAATGCAGGAGGAAGGCCTCCATGTTTTATAACTTGAAGGGCCTGGACAACATCAAGCCCTCCGTTCCCTTTCCCGGGCATGAATTTGATTCCGACTCCGATGAGGGATCAGATTCTGGTTCGGATGGGAACCCCGGGGCCCCTTCGTCGTCCCTCCAGATCTCCCCCTGCCGGTACGGGAAAAATCCGACGGGAAGTTATTGAAAATTTTTCACATCTTTCCAATGTTACTCCTTTCTTTTTTTTGTCTCTCTTTTTGAGAGTCTTTTATTTTTTGTTCTCTCTTTTTTTTTTTTGTAAAAAATCAAAAAAGAGAAATGAAGTATCTTTCTTTTATCTCTTCCCATGTATTTCTTGCAATGTGTTGTATCATGTTTTATCTGGAATGTAGATTTCTGGGATCATTTTCGGTCTATAGGGAAGAAGTGAGGTCGGTTGGACCATTCTTGGAATGCTTGTTGTCGACAGAAAGGACAACAGTGGTCCTTTTAGGCACGTTTTTGGATTTTCCATAGGGTAGGGTGCTTACACCGTCCCTGTGCTTTTCTGTCGTGATCAAGGTAGGCTGTTCAGGCCCGCCCTGGCGCGTCTTTGAGTTAACCGTAGGGTAGGTTACGAAAACCATCCCTGCACCTTTAATCTTCTTGGTGGCCTGGTTAGGCCATCCATTGCGCTCGTCAGGCATACCGATAAGGTGAGTGGATCAGACTCTCCTTTATACAGTTGACCGATTTTTCAGATTAGGTCATTTAGGCTGTTGTCGTTCAGTCGAAGCAACCAACCGTTCTGAGTCGAGTAGGGTTGAGTAACTTTGCACAGGAAATTTAGGAACTCATTTATTGATAGTATTTGCGAAGGTTTTGTACATTTCATGGCCGGGATAGAGTCTTCCCCTCTAGGGTCTTGAGTCGATATGCTCCTGGTCGAATGACTTCTTCGACTTGATATGGGCCTTTCCAGTTGGGAGAGAGTTTATCCTGTTCCATTGGCCTGGATACTTCTGCCCTTCGTAGCACCATATCCCCTGTGCGGAAAATCTATTCTTTCACCCTTGAGTTGTAGTATTTGGCGACCTTTTATTGGTATACCGCCATTCTTATCTGGGCCTGAAGTCTGGCGCTTGGCATCAGATCTAGGTCGATCCTTCTACGATCGGAGTTCCCAGGCTCTTCATAGTTGTCAATTCTCAGGGACTGCAGGGAGACTTCAATAGGTAGTACAGCTTTGGTACCATATGCCAGGTTGAATGGAGACTCACCGGTGGCCATTCTCGGGGTAGTTCAGCATGCCTAGAGAACAGAGGTCAGTTCTTCGGCCCAAAGTCCTTTGGCGACGTTCAACCTTGTCTTCAGACCAAGAAGGATGGTCCAGTTAGTGACTTCGGCTTCTCTGTTGGACTGTGGATGAGCAATGGAAGTCAGCCGATGTTGAATATGATACCGAGCACAGAAGTCCTTGAACTTCAGATTGTCGAACTGTCTCCCATTGTCCGTGATTATGACATGTGGGATGCCGAACCAGAATATGATGGAATTTTTTACAAAATTCTCCACCTTGCCTTTTGTGATATGGGCCAGTGGTTCGGCTTCTACCCACTTCGTAAAGTAGTCAATGGCCACAAGGAGAAACTTTCTTTGCCCTGATGCCGACGGGAATGGGCCAAGAATGTCCATTCCTCACTGGGCAAAAGGCCATGGGGCTGCCAGTTGGGTCAGGTGGCTCGCGGCCTGTCTTTGAACATTGGCATATCTCTGGCACTGATCGCACTTTCACACAAAATCAGTCGAGTCCTTCTAGAAGGAGGGCCAGTAATACCCTTGTCGAATGATCTTGTATGCTAGAGACCTGCCTCCCAGGTGATCACCACATATACCCTCGTGGACCTCTCTCAGGGCATAATCCGTATCTGTCGGTCCCAGGCATTTTAGCAATGGCTGAGAGAACGATCTCTTATAGAGGGTTCCGTTTAAGATGACGAACTGAGATGCCATCCAGCAGATCTTCTTGGCCTTCGCCTTGTTTTCTGGTAGCTCTCCCTCATTTAGGAACTTGATGATGGGATCCATCCAGCATGGCTCAGCGTCGATCTGGCGCACCTCTGCAGGCTCTTCGACTATGCTTGGAGTTTCAAGATGTTCAACAAAGATGCGCTCGAGAGATTTCGGTGCTATAGTTGCCAGTTGAGATAATGCATCCGCCCGAGAATTCTCTGATCATGGGACATGGATGATCTCAAAATGTTCCAATTGAGAGGATAAGGCCCGTACCATTTCTAGGTACTGCACCATGGTTGGATCCTTGATCGCATACTCTCCGTTAACTTGATTTACAACCAACTGGGAGTTTGAGAAGGTTCGGAGTTGCTGAACTCCCAAATTCTTGGCAATCCAAAGTCCGGCGAGCAAGGCTTCATATTCGGCCTGGTTATTAGAAGCATGGAAGGAGAACCGGAGTGCGTACTCTATGGTGTGACCGTCAGGTTCGGCCAGCATAAGTCCAGCCCTACACCTAGTAGCATTGGAAGCTCCGTCCACATGAAGCAGCCATGCGGACTTCGTCTCCTTCGGGACTTCGTCTTCTGCCGAAGATGCTTTATCTTTGGACTTCCAGGTGCACTCAGCCAAAAAATCGAAGAGCGCCTGGGCCTTCATAGCCACTCGAGGCTGGAAACTGATGTCAAATTCATTTAACTTCACAACCCATTTGGCTATCCTTCTAGAGGTGTCCGGAGATCAGAGAACGGCTTTGAGGGGCTGATCGGTCAGCACCACAATGGCATGGGCATGGAAGTACGGCCACAGTCGCTTCGCCGCAATCACCAGAGAGTAGATCAGCTTCTACATCCTCGCATATCCGTTTTGACATCATGCAGGACCTTGCTGATATAGTAGATCGGCTTGTGGGATCCGTCTTCATCTCTCTGGACAAGGATCGAACTAATGGCTTCATCTGAAGCAGAGAGGTATAGGTAGAGAACCTCGCCTTCTTATGGTTTGGAGAGTAGTGGCGGGGTTTTCAGGTACTTCTTCAACTTCTCAAAGACAGTGCGATAGTCTTCGGACCATTCAAAGCTCTTTGACTGCCGGAGTACCTTGAAGAATGGGAGGCATTTCTCGGCTGACCGAGAAATGAATCTGCTTAGGGAGGCAATTCTCCCTGTTAACTGCTGGACTTCCTTTTTGCAGGAGGGATGTCTCATATCTCTTAGAGCTTGAATCTTCTCAGGGTTTGCCTCAATCCCTCGTTTAGTGACAAGGAAGCCCAAGAACTTATCCGAAGTGACCCCAAAGGCGCACTTTGCCAGGTTTAGCTTCATGTGGTAGTGCCGTAGAGCACCGAATGACTCTTCCAAGTCGTAGATGTGATCTTTCTGGAGGAGGCTTTTGACGATCATGTTATCAACATAGGCCTCCATGTTTATCCCCAGTTGCTTTTCGAATACCTTGTTGACCAGCCTTTGAAACATTGCTCCGGCATTCTTGAGGCTGAACGGCATCATCTTGTAGCAATAGAGACCTTTATCAGTGATGAAAACCATCTTCTCCTCGTCCTGTAGATCCATTCTGATTTGGTTATAGCCAGAAAAAGCATCCATGAAGCTCAGCAACTGGTGGCCGGCAGTAGCATCGACCAGCTGATCAATTTTTGGAAGAGGGAAGCTATCTTTTGGGCAAGCCTTGTTAAGGTATGTATAATCAATGCAGATCCTCCACTTGCCGCTGGCTTTCTTCACCATTACCACGTTGGCCAACCACTCGAGGTAGTGGGCCTCTCGAATGAACCCTGCTTTAAGGAGCTTGCCGACTTCTTCGTCCACGGCTTGCTGTCTTTCAGGAGCGAAGCTCCTTTTCTTCTGCTGCACTGGCTTGTACCTAGGGGTAACTTCCAGCCGATGAGTGATTACTTCGGCGGGAATCCTCGGCATATCCGAAGCTGACCAAGTGAAGACGTTGGCATTGTCTTTGAGGAAATGAATCAACTCCGTTCTGGTTTCCTCATCGAGTACACTCCCGATCTGCACAATTCTGGAGGGGTCTTCCTTTATCAAAGGGACTGGGACAGTCCTCTCCATGGGTTCACCAAGGCTTGTGGTTGTATCCCTCGGATCCAGCTGATCTGGAGTTGCTGAATCATTGAAATGCCTGTCTTGGATCATCAGGCACTGTCGTGCTGTCCTCTGGTCTCCTCTAAATTCTCTGACACCGTTCCTGGTGGAGAAGCATACCAAGAGGTAGTGAGAGGAGATCACGATTTGGAACCTGTTCAAGGCAGGCCACCCCAAAATGATGTTGTATGTTGAGGGGATGCGAACCACCGTGAAGTTAATCGACAGTGTCTTTTATCGAGGTTCAGTGCCAAGGGTTATAGGCAACACTATCTCTCCCTCGGCATGAATTTGATTGCCCCCAAAATCGATGAGTGGTATGGGGGATCTTCGTAGTTGATGTCTAGGCAAACACATTTTATAGAATGCATCGTAAATCAAGACATCAGTCGAACTTCCATTATCAACAAGGATTCGCTGTACATCATAATTGGCCACTACGGCCGAGATTATAAGAGGATCATCATGTGGGAGCCGAACTCCCGTAAGATCATCGTCGGAGAAGAGGATAGCATTGTTGTCCTTGAGTCGCTTTGGGGCATTGTCCTCATCCCTTCTCCAGTTGGCGGGTCGGTGTATCATCCCTACACCTCCGTTGGTGGGCCTTTGATTTGGCAGTTCGGTCTCTTCAGGAGGTGGCTGGGGAACAGTAGCTTCCGACCGAGATCCTTGGCGACCAATGTACTACCCCAAATATCCTCTTTTGATGAGGTCCTCGATCGCATCCTTCAGCTGGATGCACTCTTCAGTGTTGTGGTCGTGGTCTCGGTGGAATCGGAAGTATTTGTTCCTATTCCTTATGGAAGAGGAGGCCTTCATGGGACGGGGCCGTTGGAGATAATTTTCTTTCTCTATCTCCATGAGGATCTTCTCTCGAGGGAGGTTGAGGGGGATGTAGGAGTCGAATCTTCCTCCCGATGCTCTAGGCCTGGGAGGACTTCTTCGACGGTCGGTATATTTGCCGCCATTGTCATTGGAAGTTGAGGGACCTTGTTCCCTGTTGTTTTTCTTTTTTGAATGGGGTTTTCCTTCAATCAATCGTCGGTTAGCCGCCTGCTCTTCAGCATCAGCGTATTTCTGAGCTCTTTACAAGAGCTCAGCATAGCTTTTAGAGAACTTCTTGTTCAGGAAAAAGTTAAGCCTGGAGGTACGAAGCCCCTTCTTCAGCGCAGACATGGCCACATGCTCGTTGAGATCGGGGATCTCAAGTATGGCCGCATTAAACCTGGAGATGTAATCTCGCAGGCTTTCTCCTTCATTCTGGTGAAGGAGGAACAGTGTGTCCGTATTCCGGGGAGTCTTGCGGCAGGACCTGAAATGCAAGACAAACAGTTTTTCTAACTCAAAAAAAGAGTCAATGATACCTGGGCGCAGGCTCGAGTACCACATCCGAGCAGCTTTCTTCAAGGTAGCCGGGAACGCGAGGCAGTACATCGCGTCCGAAGCTCCTTGGATCATCATATGGGCCTTGAAACTGCCCAAGTGGTCGAGGGGATCGGAAGTGCCGTCGTAGGATTTCATTTGGGGAACCCTGAAGTGCCAAGAAACAACTTCGACCATGATACGGTTGGTGTGGGGTGGGCGTAGATCACCCACAATCAAATCGTCGGGATCCTTCAGATCCCACATTCTATGTTCCTGTACCTTCGCCATCTCCAATTCGATGGCTCTGAATCTCCCATCGTAATCGGGAGTCTGCTTCGGTGTTCTCTCCACGGAGGTGGAGTCTTCGGAGGAGGGTGAGGGACTTTGCCTAGGCCTTTTCCCTTTCTGCGGGGAATCGGCGGACCTAGGCGATCTCGAAATTCGGCCTTTAGGAGAGGGCCGAGAATGGAGGGAGAGATGTGTAGGATCCTCCCGTGGGGCTCTCTTTCTTCGGGACCGAGAGCTATGTTTGGAGGCGATCGGTGGGTTTCCCGTCGGAAAAGCTCTGTTTTGGAAGTCCTGAACCATGATCGTGAGGTTGGTGACCTAGTTCATAAAGGCTTCAAACTGCTGTAGTCCCACAATAACTGTGAGAGGTGGGACGTCATTCTCCCCTGGGGGCGTGCCCCCTTGGGATGGAGCACGACTTCAACTTGTAGAAGCTATCTGAGTCTTTCCTCTCGCCATTTCTCCTTGTCTAGGAGGGAGCCTAAAGAGTGTTGTGAAGCCCCCCTTCCTGGCGTGCCAATCTGTTGGCGTGGAGTCTCTGTATTGACCGGTCAAAACTGCTGCACCGCAGGACCGCTCCCTGGTTCACCTGCAAAATAGGTCCCTTGTTAGAGTTGTTCCGGTGGGGGATACTCCGATGCCTAAGTCAGTGACGGATCCCAGCCACAAAATGGGGAAAAGTGTCAAGAGTATGAGGGAAAGGCTCTTAGAGTATGGGTGAATGTATGAGTATGGGTGTATCTGTGTGTACCTCCCTCGAGCAATTCTTCTTACCACTATTTAAGAGGAGACCTCCGGCTTGCGGCACACTCTTTTTTCGATGATTATGGGGAGTCAATTTCTCCCATGATTGGCGATCATGGGTTGTCATTGAGCAGTTCCGGCCAGATCGGAGGCGTGGCAGCTAGAGTTGCGCACCATGATCGTGGCATGGAGAGTGTCGATTGTAACCGTTGGTTACAGTTACCTATATGGGCCAGATTATGGTCCCATCTTCGGATTTTCTCTTGCGTGGGCCGAAGACTTGGTGTTTGCCACGGGGCTGGAGATCGCATCCACGACAAGGACCGAAGAGCGTGTCTTCGGAAGTCGATGAGAAACTTGGTCTTCGATCAAGGTCGAAGATGTCATCCGAAGGTTTAGCCTTGGGATGTCGTAGTTCGGTGAGAAGCCTTGGGTTGCCTGCAGTTGGCCTAGACTTTTCCTGGTCCAAAGTCCGTGGTCCAGAGAAAAGGGCTTCGGCCAGTCGAACCGATGTTCGGTTCGTAGCTGAACCAGGATATTCCAACAAGGATCAACACACCAAAAAAGGCAAAGATCAGCAATTTACATGCCGTGAATATATCCACTACTCAAATATACTCTGCCATGGCAAGAAAAAATGGTATAAGGTAATTAGATTTCACAGAGAATGATGCTCATATTTTATCTATCAAGAATATCAGAGTCAATTGAAAGAAGGAGATGTACAGTCAATGATAATCCATTTCATACAAATATAAGTTAAAAATAACAATTTCTTTTATACTTTGGACCTAAATAATAATGGATAGCTCACGACTATTTTTTAGATCCATCCAAGGTCAAGATTAGTAAGTACTTACTTTGATGATGTATTGATCTTTGACTCAACCTATCTAATAAATACATAACATATGCCATTTTATCCATTTATTGGAGTCAACCATCATGGATAGTCCACGTTGCTTTGTTGTGTATTATTGTTAGATGAGAGAACTAAGATATTTAAATGGGTATTCCAATCATGGCTAGATATAACTAGTGGTCAAGCACCTAATGCCATCATAATCGATCAAGATAAGGGAATCAAGGCTACTATTAAGGAGGTTTTTCTCAATACATGACATTGATTTTATCTTTAGCATATATTGAAGAAGATTTATGAAAAGATTGGCCATTTTTGCATAGCTAATTCTAAATTTATAGTTAAGTTTGATGAGACGATATATGATAGTTACGATACAGGCTTTCGAAAAATGATGGGCATAACTCATAGAAAAATATGAAGAATGCAAGGTTATAGATTGGTTAAATGATCTTCATGAATGTTGAGATAAATGAATTTCAGTTTACCTTAAAGATACATTCTTTACAGGTTTCTAAGATATTATATTTGATTTATGTATATGTTTAAAAACTTTTAATGCCTTTTGGATATTTAATGCTTCTTTTGATTTTCATAATTATGTACAGGCATGTTATCTTCACAAAGGAGTGAGAGCATCAATCACTTCTTTGATAGATTTATAAATTCGAAGACTATACTCAAGAAACTCATCGATAAGTATGAAAATACCTTGGAAAAAGATATGAGACAGAAAATGAGCAAGCTAATAAAACATTGATAATGAATACTTTTTTAAAAACATTTTTATCTTTTGAGAGACAAATAGTAGCCAAATATACAAGATACATATTCAAACAAACTCAAAATGAGATCCTTGAAATAATTGCATCAAATGCTAAATTAATTGAAGAAGTTGATAATTATTATATATATTTCATAAAGTTATTTAAAAGAATTGAAGTTGATGGGGGAATAAACAAGAAGATTATAAAAAAATATCATTTTATACGACAACCATTTGGATAACTTAAATGCCAGTACTGATCCTTTCAGTTCAAGGGTTACTTAAGTAGGTATGCCTTATTGGTTCTTTATCAAAGTGATGCATTTCATATTTCAGATAAATACTTCTTGAAGAGATGGTGTAAGGACATGAAATATAATTTGATAATTTCGACTATAATATTCAATTTTATAATAAAAGTACCCGAATATCTCAGTTTGCCATCACATTATTTAAATTGAGATGTCCTATTTTATGTTCATGAAAACCTATTATATATCATAAAATCTTAATATAAATGTGATATGTTATTGATTGTAGATATACTTTGATGAATCATCGGATGATGAAGCTTATAGAGATAGCCTTCATATCCAAAGATGCATTTAATTTAGTGATGGATGATTTAGCACCATTATTCAGAAGAGCTATAGATAATAATTATGCAGCTTAGCCAAGTATATGACTTGTAATCTAAGATTCTGAACAAATTACTATGAAAGGCCATCCAAGAGAATAGAATTAAGAGTGAAGTCGAGAAGAAGTCAAGGAAAATATGAACAAGGCTTCTGTTGACACTCATTTTGTACAAAATCAAAGAAAACTTATTACAAGATAGAGGAACACTTTCCATCAAGTAGTAGAAGTACCCTAACAAATAATTGAAACACTATACCATCTTTCGATCTTTTTTTAGATGAGTTTGATACTTATGTATACAGTCGACTAACATAGAAGAAAGCATAAAATGCTAAACTTCTTTATAGTCTTGCATACATTTAAAATATCAAAAATTTATAACAGCATGTGTTCGACCTCTGATTGAATATGTTGTTTTAACATGCGAATTTGGGTATTAATTTTTGGCATCCAAGACTAAAATAGGGAAAATAGATTTACGATATCCCTTGATATAATTATCACATCCATTTATAAAATTATGAGATCCCAGTATGAAACAACAAATTGAAGGAATTAACCCCTCCTAATATAACTTCCTATCATCCGTGGCCTGAATTATAACTTCCAAAATATCATAACATGCCATGAAAAGAAAAGAAGATAATTCAGGTTGAATAGGGATTATGACACATGAATTCAAATATTATAACATCCTAGTTAAAAAATTATGAACCCTTGCAAAAAACATGAAACTAAAGGCATTAACCCCTCCTACTAGCTCTATGTATCACTTATGTCTTGAATTATAACTCCAAAAATATCATCATATGTCACGGATGGTAAAAGAAGATAAATATATATTGGAATATGATTATGACATCTTAATTTAAAAACTATGATATCCTAGTTTAAAAATTATGATACCCCTGCAGAAAATATGAAACTAAAGGTAATAACCCTTTTTACTTGGACTACCTATCATCCGTGACCTGAATTATGACTTCAAAAATGTTATAACATACTATGGATGGTAAAAGATGATAAATATATGCCGAAACAAGATTATAACATCCTAATTCAAAAATTATGATACTCTAGTTAAAAAATTATGACACGTCTATAGAAAACATAAAATTAAAGGCATTAACCCCTCAACTAGTACTACGTATCACTTATGGCCTGAATTATAATTTTAAGAATGTCATCATATGTCATGGATGGTAAAAGAAAATAAATATATGCCAAAATAGGATTATGATATTCTAGTTTAAAAATTATGATATCCTAATTAAAAAATTATGATATCCCTAGAGAAAATATGAAACTAAAGGCATTAACTCCTCCTACCAGTACTACGTATCACTTATGGCTTGAATTATAATTTCCAGAATGTCATCACATGCTATTGATGGTAAAAGATAATAAATACATGCCAAAATAGGATTATGATATCCTAGTTTAAAAATTATGAAACCCTAGTTAAAAAATTATGACATCCAATAAAAAACATAAAGCTAAAAGCATTAACCACTCCTATTAGCACTACGTATCACTTATGGCCTAAATTAAAACTTCCAGAATGTTATCATATATCATGGATGATAAAAGAAGATAAATATATGCTGAAACAAGATTATGACATTCTAGTTCAAAAATTATGATATCCTAGTTAAAAAATTATGACACCCTTATAGAAAATATGAAAATAAAGGTATTAACTCCTCTTACCAGTACTACATATCACTTATGACTTGAGTTATAACTTTTAGAATGTCATCACATGCCATGGATAGTAAAAGAAGATAAATATATACCAAAACAAGATTATAATATCCTAGCTCAAAAATTCTGACATTCTAGTTAAAAAAATTATGACATCCCTATAAAAAATATAAAATTAAATGCATTAATCCCTCCTATCAGTACTACGTATCACTTGTAGCCTGAATTATAACTCCCAGAATGTCATAACATACCATGGATGGTAAAAGATGATAAAATGTGCTAAAATAGGATTATGATATCTTAGTTTAAAAATTATGATACCTTAGCTCAAAAATTATGGTATTTTTGTAGAAAATATGAAACTTAAGGTGTTGACCCCATAAGTGATTTTGATGATAACCAAACATTGGAGCATGTATTTATTTTACTAATAACTCTTCTAGTATGTTACAAGTTTTTGTAAGATGATTCTAACGCTCAATTACAACTCCTACATCCTTAGTTTTTGAAATGAGTTATGTTGTAAGTGATTCATGTAAAGAAGAACCCAAAGAAAAGGTTAAGTAAAAATCATGAAAATAGGTTATTTCTAGATGTGTTTCAAGCTTAAAATTCCTTAGAAATATGGTTAGAAGAGTTTGAAGGCATATTAAGACTTTGAAAACTTGCTGGATGATTTCTGAAGAAAAACTGATAATTCACCGAAAAACTCATTCGAACCGACTCGAAGAGAAGAGAGCCGACTTTGGCACATGGCACGCATGAAGATTTCTGGCATGCAGATATCCGAGTCGACTCTAAGGGACCCGAGGCGACTCGTCCAAAGTACCATTTCCTGAATCAGATAGGCAAGCCAATCCAAAGGAAGTTCGAGCTGACTCTATCATTCAATCAGACATCCAAGTCGACCCTTCAGAAGTTCGAGCCGACTCCTTCAAAGTCCAGAAAAATAGTTATGAGTGAACAACCAACCGAGCCGACTCTAATGAGAAAGAGTCGACTCTTCCAAACTGGATTTCTGAACGCCTGTGAATCCGAGCCGACTCGAAGTAAGGCGAGCCTGAAGATCATTCAAGATAGTCTTCAAGTCTTCACGAACTCACATCTGAAGCTTGAAGCATTTATTGAAGAAGTTGAAGAAGCCAACCAAGTACATTGAAGTGCAATCAATTGGGCTTCTCTTGAGCTGCATCGGCAACCATCCAACAAAATTTGTTTGTCATTCTGTTACTTTCTCTTTACAATTCTTTTTGAATTGTTGGGTTATTGGTGAGCCCGATTTAAAAACCAAATAGGTTCTTGGTTAGCCTGTGTTAAAACCAAGTGTTAGGTTCTTGGTTAGCCTATGTTAAAACCAAGTATTAGGTTCTTGGTGATCTTGTTAAAACCAAGTGTTAGGTTCTTGGTTAGCCTATGTTAAAACCAAGTATTAGGTTCTTGGTGATCTTGTTAAAACCAAGTGTTGGATTTCTTTGGTGAGCCCGGTTTAAAAACCAAAATGTAGAGGTTTGGATTATGATCATTTTAAAACAATCCAACTGTATTCCAGTGGGGGATATAGTGGAAATCCCAAGTAGTAGTCTTGGGTAGTGGATGTAGAAGCTGAGTTGCTCCGAACCACTATAAAACTTTCTATGTTTGTATTATGCATTCTTTTTATATCTTGCATTTGCTTTTAATTATTTCAATCATAGCACTAAATACTTCAAGGGATTTTCAAAGAGCACATGATTGGTTAAACTTTTTAAATATCCAATTCATCCCCCTCTTGGGAAAGCCACCTGGGCAACATAAGGATTAACCCCCTCTACTTGGACTACCTATCACCTGTGATCAGAATTATGGCTCTTAGAATGTCATGTTACACCACTGAAAAGGAGATGATAAATACATACTGAAACATAATTATAACATCCTAGTTCAAAAATTATGATATCCTAATTAAAAAGCTATGACATCCTAGCATAAAACATGATATCCCTGTATAACATTATGACATCCCTTAAAAAAATTGACATTCTAGCATAGAACATAACTCTTATATCCAAAAAATTGTATGTAATGAGAAAAATATATTTATAGTATTTTAGTTAGAAGTAATTATATATAATATATTTTTCATTAATGTTTAAGGGATAACATCAATTGAATTATAAATTTTTGATATCATGTTACAAAAGTCAATGAATTGAAGAGAAAAAGCCATGACAAATATTTAGCTTTTTTATCCTAATTTTTTAAAATGCTGCCTATCTTTTGATTGAGACCCTTTTTCAATATTCTTGCTCCTAACTATCACTGGTATAGATTGATATCATCTTATGTAAAATTCTAATGATCTGGCTTATCCTTACAAGCAAGAAATTTCATATATTTTAAACAATATATACCATAATCTAGTGAACTGGCTGGTTGAGAAGGGCATTCAACATTTTTCTCCATGGCCCACTTCATCATGTCTTCATTATCACAATAGATAAAGAACATTGGGTCGATAATATTTTACCACTTCTTCACATTGGATTTGTACCTGGCATTATGTTTTATAAAATTTAGGTATATGAATACCTTCCTTTCTATGTCAATTGCAACCAAATACCAATGTAAATTTTTTGAGTTGATAATAGTGAAGAGAAACATAAAGTCCTTATTTTCATCACCAACTCTATCAAAAATCATATTTCTGGCTATTCCAATAAGTTCATGAAATGATAATAGAGATGTCATACACATCCTGATAAATATAATAGGTGCAATGATGCATTTATCATACGTATTCAGATGCTCTCTCCAGTTCTTTCTAAGGAACTCCTATCCGGTATCAATTATCTGTCAATATAAAATAAAATGATTAATAAAATATAATATGATGTTATACAATACTGAAACTATGATAAAAAAAATTAAAAAAATAAATATCATAAATATATCAAGAATAATATGAAAATAAAGTTACACTCCGATACTTATATCATCAACTATCATTTGATTAGGGAGGAGATCGTGAACATGTATCTTAATGATGTTGCCTCAATGTTTATTGGTATACACGATCTCTCTCAAATGGATGAGTATAAAGGATATCATAAAACAAGATATTAAAAGAGAGATTAGCATATATAATAGAAAAAATACGTAATACTTAAGAGCTGATGCTTTCTTTCAAAAAATTATTAATCAAATTTTCATTCTCTTTAAATTATGGAGACAAAATTAATTGATCGACCTGTGATGTGGTCACTATCTAAGACTTTTTGGTAGTTCAGCCGATTTCAAAACTATGATCCATTTTTAATTATGAGGCCTTCCATAGCCTAGGTTATTTTTTCACCCTCTTGATAATTGAAGGGACCAAAGATAATTGTTTATCCCCCTTAGCATCCTCAATTACAGGGATATCCTTCATTTTTTACTCCATCCTTGGTTTGTCTTGCCCCATGAATTCCACCTTCTCCTCCTATTTGTTCTCTTCTTTATTTGCATTTCTCTCCTTTTTGAGCAATAAACTCAGAAGGTTCTCAATAATGGCAAGCCCTTTCTTAACATCATCAAGTTTAGTTTTCATCTCTGCATAGCTTGCACAGCTAATTTTTGGATCTAGGGATGATCTTGCTTATGAAATGATAAGCCACTACTCCTGTAGCATAGGTAAAATAGCACCCTCCACTTGCAAGCAAAGAAAACAATCAAATTAAATTAATAATTATAATGATAATTTATTGTTCAAAAGATTTATCAAATCATGGATCATCTTACTAACTCATGGTGCATGTTGTCAACCTGAATGTTCTACACCTTCAACTGGCTGTCATACCTCATTATTAGGATATGCTAGGGCTCTCATGATAGTATATTCAAGGAACCATACCTGCACATTAGCATTTTATACTTTAAAAATATAAAAAAATTATATAAAGATAATTACACTCATTTCTGTATATGAATGATCCTTACTACTAGAGCTATCAAATAGCCAAACAGGGCAGGCTGCCTTCTATCCTTATTACACTTCTTTGCTTGGACTGGCTTCCCAAATCTCAAGCAATCAGCATCTCCAGGAGACCCACAACCATCAAGTCCTTAATTACAGAAGCCTAGTCAATTTCTCCCAATTGAGATAAAATATCTAAGTAAGGGATGAGATATCTTGGACAGTTTGATTTGACTTTGGAGCCAAAAACATTCCAAGCATGTATGTGATTCAAAGTCTTACAATGTCCTCAATGTGCTCTTATATCTTCAAGGACTGAAGTTGGGCTATCAATTTCTCTAAACTCTTATGCTAAAAATTTAATTCTTGGCCAAATCTTCGAAATAACCTGTCCTTTTTATTTTGGCCGGCTATGGAGATCTTCTTTCCATGGCATGGAAGATCCATAATTAGTGCCACTTTCTCGACACTGAATATAACTACTTTACCACAAAAAATGAACCATCACCTCCCTTCTGACATCTGATTATATTTACAAAGAGTTGTCATTTGACTAAAAATGGTTGCATATCGATAAAGACTCCAAATGGAGTCTTCCGGATTATATCAAAATGAGCAGAAAAAATTCATCTTCTAAGCATTCTAAATGCAAATTGCTGGCTTGCAACAATTCTTAAACAATTATAAGGCTTTCATGCTACGCTATGGAATCATTGCAAAATCACCTGAAACATAGAAAAAAAATGTAAGATTATGAAAAAATAAATTTTATCTAACTATTATAAAAAATATAAGGTTTTCCAGCTTAAATCTATGCAGGGTGTCATAATATTTAAACTATGATATCATAATTTTTGAACTAGAATGTCATAATATTATTTCAGGCTAAATTATATTATTTTTTATCATGGCATATTATGACATTATGGGAGTCATAATTTAGTCCATGAATGAAAGAAAGTCCTAGTAGGAAGCGATAATGCATTCAGTTTCTTGTTTCATATTAGAATGTCATAATATTTGAACTAGAATGTTATAATTTTTAAACTAGGATGTCATAATACTGTTTTAAGCAAAATTAAATTATCTTTTTATCGTGATATGTTATGATATTATAGGAGTCATAATTCAGCCCATGGATGAAAGAAAGTTCTCGTAGGAAGGGTTAATGCATTCAGTTTCCTGTTTTGCTTCTGGTGTCATAATATTTAAACTAGGATATCCTAATTTTTGAACTAGGATGTCATAATATTGTTTCAAGCTAAATTATTATTTTTTTTTATCATGGCATGTTATAACATTTTGGACATCATAATTCAGCTCACGAATGAAAGAAAGTCATGGTAGGAAGGGTTAATATATTCAATTTTTTGTTTCATACCAGGTATCATAATATTTAAACTAGAGTGTCATTATTTTTGAACTAGTATATCATAATGCTATTTCGAGCTGAATTATATTATTTTTTTCATCATGGTATATTATGATATTGTAGAAGTCATAATTCAATCCATGGATGAAAGAAAGTCCTGGTAGGAAGGGTTAATACATCCAGTTTCTTATTTCATGTCGGGGTATCATAATATTTATACTAGGATATCATAATATTTGAACTAGAATGTCATATATTAAAAAATGATATAAAAATTATAGAAAATAAATTCTTGATATATAGTATCGTAAATCTAGGATATCCTATGATTACTAGAAGAATTCTAAGGCTTTTCACCTTGAAACTATGCATGGTATCATAATTTTATGCTATGAAGTCATAATTTTATGAATGGATGTCTTATTTTTTTTAAAAAAATATTATGACATCCCTCTTTAGACATAAATTTGAAATAATTATATTAAAATATATAATTTTTTTACCTTCTTGTGGTTTTCTAATTTCTTCTATGAAGGAACTTATAAGGATGTTGTTGCCACCTAGATCACCGTAGCCTGTAGCTCTGACATGTCGCGGATACATCGGGCTCCCTCCAGATGCTGGGTCCTCTTTTCAATCGATTTCTTGGTCGGCTTGCCCTGTAAAAAAGAGGAGACCTAGGCCAGGGATTCTGGACAATCAAGTCAGTTGGAATGATCAAGGGAAACAGATCCCCTATGATAGAGGATTTGGGTACCTCCGTGTAGAGGAGAAAATAGGGTCGAATGGAAAGAGATGGAATAAGTGGAAAATTAGAGTACAGGGAGGTTCTCTTTCTTGGTTCCTTGTTCTTTTGTTCTCTTTGTCTTACTGATTGCTCTCCTTGTCGAAGGTCCTTTCTTCCATTTTATATGGGATAAATAGCCCAGACCGGGTCTAGGGTCTCATCGGGATGTCGCTTTGCCAGTACCTTCTCTTGGTGGGGTTTTTCTTTGCCAATAGCCTCCCTCCCATTAGACCGGTCCTTGAAAGGAGATCTTTCTATTAGGGGTATTCGTCAGTGTGGTAAAGATCTTGTCTCTCTAGTGAAGTAGTTTTCCATGGGAGGTGTGGGCACCATCCCATTGAGCCCCGAGCCAGGGTAGAGTATTTCTATTCTAGGAGGGACCATCAGTGTGTTGCAGGGCCTAGGGCCTTAATAGGATACTCCTTTTGAAGAAGGTACAGGTGGCGTGTTACGAGAACTGGAGCCCCAGCTGCACGGTAGGGGGCACAGGTAGCATGTAGTAGGGCCTGGAGCATGGTGGAGCACACGTCGTGCAGAGAGTGCAGGTAGCATATTGCAGAGCCTGGAGCCTCGACAGGACATGCACCACCCTTTAGGGGTTGTAGGTCACATGGAGCTTCCTCGCCATGGATTGAATTCCTTCCGGTCTTCTCTCCCTTACTCCTGCCTGACCCTTCGATGGTTGATGATGCCTCCGGATCTTGGGCGGGAACTCTATCCTGGAAAATGGGGGCCCTATCTCGAGAGCTCAATCTCAGAAAATGGGAGCATGACCTCGACCGGGAGTTCAACCTCGGATGGGAGCTGACCTCATCCAGGGGCTCGACCTTGAAAGGTGGGAGCACAACCTCGGTCGAGAGCTTGACCTTAGATGGGAGCTGACCTAGGCCCGAGCCTCAACCTCAAAAGGTGGGAGCACGACCTCGGTCGGGTGCTCAACCTTGGATAGGAGCTGACATCGACCGGGGGCTCAACCTCAGAAGGTGGGAGCATGACCTCGACTGGGAGATCGACCTCGGATAGGAGCTGGCCTCAATCAGGGGCTCGACTTCGGAAGGCGGGAGCACGACCTCGACTTAGGACTTGACCTCGAAAGGCAGGAGCATGACCTTGGTCGGGGGCTCAACCTCGGAAGGCAGGAGCATGACCTTGACCGAGAGCTCGACCTTGGATGGTAGCTAACCTCAGCTAGGGGTTTGACCTCGGAAGGTGAGAGCATGGCCTTGACTGGGAGCTCGACCTCGGATGAGAGTTGACCTTGGTTAGGGGCTCGACCTGGGAAGGCGGGAGCACGACCTCAGTCGGGAGCTCGACCTCGGATGGTGGGAGCATGACCTCAGCCAGGAGCTCGATCTTAGATGGGAGCTGACCTTGGCCGGAGGCTTGACCTTGGATCTTCATCTGGTCACCGCATCCAGGTGGCACCTTTTGCCATCGTGGCCACTAGTTGGGTCCGACGCGGGTTTCATGTCAGTGATCATGCCATATCATATGCCTCCCACTCTCGAGCCTAGAGTACGTCGCGGTGCTCGGGGTGAAGGGAGTTATGATGACGCTAACATGGAGGGAGGCTTATCCTGCACTATTAATGCCTCGACCGCCGGCTTCTAGAAGGTTGAGCTTTTGTACCAACGAGGGGATGCCATATTAGCCTAGTCAAGAGAGAATAATTGCTGCATCAGGCCCGAAGCGATTTTCTCTGAATCGAAGCATCGCCTCCAGTAGATCTCAACATGTGGCAGGTATTCGTTGGCTGGAGAGAAGAAGGGACGTACATTTTCAACCAGTACGATGCGATAGGGGGGTTTGCAGGCTTTTTGAAAGGAGTCCGCTCTTCCGCTCCTTAAGAACTTTCGAGTGAGGAGGACGAAGGTTTGCAGAGTTCTTCTTCTTCTTCAATTCGGAGTCCTTCGCAGGGTAGTTCCCCCTTTTCTTCCTCCTCCTTTGGCTTGTGCTGAAGGAGATCCCGTAGGGTCTTTAGATCTTTTTTTCTTCATCTTCACTTTCCTCTCCTTCTTCATGAGTTCCTCTGACAGGGGGCACCACCACCCAGATCATTCCGATGAGGCAGGGCCATCCCGGTCGAGACCTCCTTTCTCGGATAGCAAGGAAGAGGAAGTTCCTCTAGTAGTCCGTAGGGTCCCCGGTGGATGGAATAGTTATAGGAACCCCCGCAGCTCCTCCTCCTTCCCCTCCCATTCAGGAGTCGGCTGGTCCTTCCAAGATTGCCTCGATGAAGACCCAGGAGGACATCCTCCATCTCCAGAGTGCTTATGGGATCCTAGATTCCATCTAGCTCTCAGCTCCAGGATCGAAGGAGCAGGTTACTTCCGGTGGCCTGGGTCGGATCGTCCTATACGAGGACTTCTTCCTCGGGGTTCTTCATCTCCCCTTCTATCCTTTCATCTCCTCCTTTTTTAGCAATTTTTGTTTGGTCCCGGCCCAGCTCACTCCCAATGCTATAAGGACCATCATTTATTTCATCATCCTATGCTATTTCCATGGGATTATAGCTTGTTTTTCCTTGTTTAGGGCCCTTTTTATCCTGAAACACCACCCGGTTGATACAGGTGGTGGTTTGTTGCCCCCATCCAGGGGTTATCAAACTGGACCTACTGTCTTCCATCAAGAGATGGAAGAGCAGGTTTCTTTTTGCTTCGGTTGAGGGGGTGGACTGGATCTGGAGTGACCCAAATCGCTCTCCAAACTGGCAATCTTCTATGGAGTAGGTCGACCGGGAGGTGTACGACCAGCTCGTCACCTCCGAGGTCCCGGCTCTCTGGGACCTACTGACCTAGAAAACCTTGCTGACATCGGGGTCAGTCCGGCCCATCCTGAAGGTGAGGCCTGAAGTTTGGGCTTCTTCTTAGGATAATTTTTTCTTCAACTGGTAACTGATCAATCTTCTTTCCTCTTGTAGAGATGAGGTTTTCAATGGAACAACTCCGACATATAATGAAGAAGAGGGCTGCTTCTTCGGGGTCCGGGGTGGACCCACGGAAGAAGGCCCGAGAAGAGCCAAAGTGGAAACCCAGTGGGGGACCCTCTACTTGACCGATCGAGAGGAGGCCCATCGCGGTATCGATCGTGCCCAGGTTGGCAGCCCAGCCCCCTGCCCGCAAGCCTAATGGAGGGGCTAGAATCGAGGAGGGGGCCACACCATCATCTCTGGTGGCCCCTATCAGTACCGAAGCTCCACCATCGCTAGAAGTAATGGAGGTGGCGACCGATGCCAGGGAGAGGCCAACATCGCCAGCAGCAATAGAAGCAACTATCTCCCAACCAGCGGCCATCGTGCCTTCGTCAAATGCCATGCTGGGGCCAGTAGCAAACTCCGTGGCACCAGGCCCGGGGGTGGAACAGAGGTTTGCGTTCCTGCCACCAAACACGACGATGACCCTTGATGCAGGGTTGGCTGAGCAAATGATGGACCTCATCGTCTAATCATGGGATCACAAGGAGAGGAGTGGCCGGCAACTAATGGCGGTTATCTCTGAGATTTCCCCCCAGTTGGTGTCGGTAAGTTGGTTCTTCACTTCTTTGGTTTTCTTCTTGTTGACATGAATCCTAATTGACCTTCTTCTTGTGGTGGTTGCAGGTGGCTGTCGATAACCAGCTCATCAGAGACTCCTACCTGGGGCTGATGAACCGGGACAGCAGCTTCCGTAGGCATACGGAGGCTACTAAGGCTAAGGTGCACACTCAAATGGTCCAGGCATAGGAGTTGGAGGGTTAGATGAAGGCCCTCCAGACCGAGTTGACCAGCTCCAAGATGACGGCGATGGAGCTAGAGAGGTGGTCCACCGACCTTAACCAGGCACTGAAGGTGGAGAAGGAGAAGGCCTCCAGCTTGGTCGATAAGGAGGCCCGCTTTGCTATAGAGGTGGTACGCCTGGAGGGGTGGGTGCAAACCCTCCAGGCTCAACTTAAGGCGACGATGGCCCGGGCCATGGCAACAAAGGAGAGGGCCAGCACGGCAGTTGCCCGAGCCATGGTGGCAGTAAAGAAGGCCATCGTGGTGGTTGCTCTGATGGAGGCGGCAAAGAAGGAGGCCGTTGAAGCTATCCCAAACTTCAAGGCATCGGAGGCCTTCACCAATGAAGTCTCGGAGGCCTTCACCAATGAAGTCTCGGAGGTGGTCCTCGACTCTTACCAGAAGGGATTAGAGGACTTTAAGAGGAAGGCCAGACTGCTCTTCGAGCTCAAAGGTCTGGACAGCATCACTCCGGACCTACCCACCATCGCTGGAGTGCAAGGGTCGCCACCCGCTAAGGCCAACCCGAGTCCCGACGCCGAGCCAGAGGCTGAGGTTGAGGATGTTTCCATCCTGGACACCCCACCGATCAAAGCTCCACCGGAGTCCGAGGAGGTGACCTGCCGACTCGGGAAGGAGCCGGCCACTTCGGCTTAATTAGTTAGGATTTTTCTTTTTTCTTTTATACTTAGACTTTCGGAGGACTCCCCGTCTTGTCAAGGGTCCTTACAAATGTAAGAACTTTAATTAATAAATGTATCTTTTTCCGAGCTAAAGAGTCCATTCTCTCTTCTTCCTTTCTTCTTTTTTCTTTCTTTTTTATGACATACTTTAAAGAATTTCCTGGTAAGTAGGGATCCTTTACATTGTAAGGGACTTATTCCAGCAATGAAGAATAAGCCTCACTTGGCTGATGAACTTTGCCTTGCCTTTTCTCCCTTCTATTTCTCCTCCCTTTTTATGGTAGGGAGGTAGACTACATGGCAGCCAAGTGTAAGACTTCTCAGGTTCTAAGCATTTTTGGCTAAGCCTGGAATCTTATGGTCGACTGCAGGGACTTCAAAAATTCTTCGGCTCCCCTACCGGACTTAAGGTCATGCAGACGTGAATGTGGGGCTTTTAGAGTTTTTTGGCTTGCATCTCTAGACTGTGAGTGAGAGGAGTGAATGGTGGGTGTGGGGCTTCTAGAGTTTTCCGGCTTTGAGTACGAGGCTTTGTAAGTTTCCTGGCTTTGAGTGCAGGGCTTCATAAGTTTTCCAGCTTTGGATGCGGGGCTTCATGAGTTTTCTAGTTTTTTTCACCGAACATGAAGTCAGGCGGATGAGTGCCGGGCTTCAAAAGTTTCCCGAGTTTCTTTGTCGGACTTGGAGTCGGGCGGATGAGTGCAGGGCTTTGTAAGTTTTTCATCTTTGTTTGCCAGACTGTGAGTCAATCGGTAGATAGCGGGGATTCAGAAGTTTCCCGGCTTACACCTCTGAACTGTGAGTATGGCAATTAAGTTTTTACAAGTAAAGAAGAGATGAAATTATACCAGGAAGGATCTCTTTTTATTCTTGAAGGAGAGTTGTATGTTATTGATAGTACATTCTCAAATTGTTGGCATTCCAAGTCCGGGAGAGTTGGACACCGTCGAGTCCTGCGAGGCGATAGGTGCCTTGTGGTAGGGCTTCAACCACCTTATAAGGACTTTTCCAGTTTGGAGAGAGTTTGCCGCATTCCCCTAGTTGGGATACTTCTACTTGTCTGAGAACCAGATCACCTGGATAGAAGCCTTGGGCCTAATGCGAGAGTTGTAGTAGTGGGCTACTCACTGCCAGTATGCCGCCATCCGGAGTCAAGCTTTGTCCCTTGTCTCGTCCAGCAGATCCAAGTTAAGGAGAAGACGGGCCAAATTCTTAGCTTCGTTGTATTGCTCCACTCGTAGTGTGGGCAGTCCCACCTCCACAGGGATCATGGCCTCGGAACCGAAAATGAGGTTGAAAGGCATTTCACCCGTCGCCATTCAAGGCATGGTGTGGTAGGCCCACAGTACACTGGGAAGTTCCTCGACCCATCAATCATTGACCTCGTCCAATCTAGTATGAAGCCCTTGTAGGATGGTTCGGTTGATCACCTCAGCCTTTTCATTGGTCTGAGAGTGAGCCACCGAAGTGAAGCGATGGCAGATGTTGAGGCCTGTACAGAATTCTTCGAAAGCCTGGTTGTCAAACTATCACCTGTTATCGGTGATGACTGAGTGCGGGGGTCTAAAATGGTAGATGACTAACTTCCAAAAGAAGGATCTGGCCTTAGCCTTGGTGATCTATGCCAGGGGCTCGACCTCGACCCACTTGGTGAAGTAGTCGATAGCCATAATCAAGTACTTTCATTGTCCAAACTCAAGGGGAAGGGGACCTAAGATGTCCATTCCATACTAAGTGAATGGCCATGGAGCGAAGAGTTGGGAGAGCGGTGCGGTTGGTTGACGTTGGATGAAGGCGTGATGTTGGTAGTGGTCACACTTTCTCACGAAATTAGCGATGTCTTCCCATATGGTCTTCCAGAAGTATCCTTGTCTGAGTGCCTTCTGGAGTACATAGATTGCTTCTGAAGGCCTCAAGCACTTTAGTAAGGGATAGGAATATGACCTTATGTAGAGCTGCCCATTCATTAGCACGAAGCACGTGGCCTTCTTCTTGAGGAGGCCAACTTCCTTGCAATCCTCGAGCAGGGCACCAGTGGTGATGTATTTGATGTAGGGGTCCTCCAGTTCACCTTAAAAGTGACTTGCTGGACCTCGGCTACAGACTTGTAGCTAGGGATCTCCAAATATTCAACAAAGGTATGCCTTAGTAATGAATCTGGCAATGTTGCTTACCTGAAGAGGACATCAGCTCATGCATTCTCTGCATGGGGGATGTGGAAAATACTGAAGTGCTGGAGATTCGCTGTGTATGAGCGTACCTTGTCCAGATACTTCGCCATCATGAGATCCCGAGCTTCATACTCGCCGGAGACTTTACCCACCATGAGCTGTGAATTTATGAAGACCTTCAAGCACTTTATGCCCAACTCGTGGGACACCTTTAATCCCATGAGAAGTGCTTCATACTCGGCTTGGTTGTTAGTCATCTTGAAAAGGAAAAGCAGTGCATACTCAGCAATGACTCTATCTGAGTTGGTGAGGATGAGCCCGGCTCCACTTTCTCCGGCATTGGATGCACCATCAACGTGGAGAATCCATGTCATCACTTTCGAGGCTGAGCCCTGTTCGGGCTCAGCTTGCTTGTCCATCTTCTCTAGATCCTCAGTTGCTGAGGTACATTCCACCAGGAAATCAGCAAGGACATGGGCCTTTTAAGCTAGCCTTAGATGGTAGGTGATGTCGAACTCATTGAGCTTCATCGCCCATTTGGCCAGGCGCCCTGACATATTGGGGTGGCTTAGAATGGCTCTCAAAGGTTGGTCGATAAGGACTGCAATCGGGTGTGCTTGGAAGTAGGGCTTGAGATATTGCGCAGATACGATGAGTGCAAAGATAATCTTTTTGGATCGAGTGTACTTGGTTTCCATGTTGCAGAGCAGCTTGTTGGTGTAGTAGATTGGTAGCCGGGAGCCATCCTTATCGGTGCGGACCAGCATTAAGCTGTTTACCTCCGGTGAGACCACCAAGTATAGGAGGAGCTCCTCCCTAGGCTTCGACCTAAATAGTAGCGATGGAGAGATGAGGGCTTCTTTAGCCCATCAAAGGCCTCCCGACACTCCTCCATCCAGGTGAAGTTGTACATCTTGCATAGCACCTTGAAGAATGGCTGGCAACGCTCAACAGAATGCGAGATGAAATGGCTCAATGTCGTGATGCATCCGGTCAAGTATTGAATCTCCTTCTTGGAGATGGGGTGCCTCATGTCGATGGTCGCCTGGATCTTCTTGAGGTTGGCCTCTATCCCTCGTTGAGTGACCATGAACCTCAAAAAATTTTCCATCGCAATGCTAAATGTACATCTGGCAAGGTTCAGCTTCATCTGGTAGAGATGAAGGTTGTCGAAGGCCTCTGCCAAGTTGGCAATATGATCCGACTCCTGGTCACTCATGATGAGCATGTCATCCACATAGACCTGTATGTTGCGGCCTATCTAGTCTTTAATGACCTTGATGACCAGGCACTGGTATGTGGCCCTTGCATTCTTGAGGTCGAACAGCACATCTTGTAGCAATATGTACCTTTGTTGATCATGAACGCCATGTGCTCCTCATCTTCCGGGTGCATGCAAATTTGGTTGTACCCAGAGAATGCATCCATGAAGCTGAGAAGCTTGTGGCCCGAGGTTGCATTTACTAGCTAGTCAATCTTGGAAAGTTGGAAGCTATCTTTTGGGCATGACGGTTGAGGTCGATGTAGTCCACATAGATCCTCCACTTTCCAGAGGCTTTCTTGACCATCACTATATTAGCTAGACAGTCAGGGTATCGCATCTCATGGATGAAGCCTGCAGCGAGGAGCTTCTCGACCTTCTCATGATCACCTTCTACCTCTTTGAGGCGAAGCTTCTCTTCTTCTACCAGACTGGGTGGCTATCGAGGTTGACGTTTAGCTTATGAGTGATTACTTTTGGAGGGATCCCAGGCATGTTTTCTATGGTCCAGGCGAAGACATCCACGTTGGCCCGCAGGAAGCTGAGCATGTGGGATCTCTCCTCCTCGGGTAGTAGGGCTCCCACTTGCACAATCTTTAGGGGGTCCTCTCCTAGAGAAATAGGTAGTAGAGGCTCAACTGGCCCACCCTTCGGCTACAGTTTCATCAAGCTTGATTGATCAATGGATGGACTCCGCTTAACCTCTCGAGCTCTTAGGACGGCCTGTAGGCAGTGTTGGACAGGCTACCTGGACCCTCTTATCTCCTCGATCCTCCAAGGAGTTGGGAACCGGACAAGGAGACGTCTGGTTGAGATGGTGGCATCGAGCAGGTTGAGTCCGGGATGCCCCAGGATCGTATTGTAAGGGAGGGAAGCCTCACAACGGTTAATGTTGTCAACAACGTACTCTGCCAAGATGGCATTCTGGTGATAATTAGGAGGGTAATTTCTCCTTCAACCCCGATTGAATCCCGGGTGAAGCCAACCAAGGACATGAATATCGGCTATATTTGGTCAGTGGACAAGTTCATCCTTGCAAAAGCATCATAAAAAGGTTGTCAGTAGAGCTTCCACTATCAACCATATTTATCTTTACAGGATGCTTAGTTATCATCATTTCTATGATGACAGCATCATTATTTGGGTTATCTATCCTAGCCGACCCTTTTCTCTCACAAGGGAGTACATCATCACTCCCTTCTCTCCTCCTAGCCCTCTTCGAGATTCTCCCTACCCCCTATGAGATCATCCCCACTGACTTTTTAGTGACCCAATTATCGATGGTGAGTGGCCGAGCCTCTTCGCTCTGGGCTGCTGAGGTAGCTCCTCCCTCCACATACTTTTCGAGGTAGCCGTTCTTGATCAGATCTTCAATCTCCCTCTTTAGATGGTGATATTCCTCGGTATCATGGACGTAGTCCTGATGGAATCGGTAGTAGCAGGACTTGTCGCGCCCGATGGATGGCCTCAGTGGGGGAGGATGATACGAAAAATACTCGCCCTCAATCTTCATGAGGATCTTTGCTCTCAATACGAGGAGATGAGTGAACTTCTTCTCCTTGGCAGGGTCGACCCTGGACCTAGGGCCCGGTCTAGGGGTCGACCTAGTCTTTGAGGTCGAGGGGCCAGATGCTTCCCCCATGGCCTGCCTCTTCAATGGTCTCCTGTCCAGTTCCCTCCTGGTGTGGTCGGCCTCCTTCGTATGAATGTACTTATGGGCCCGGAGGAGGAGCTCCGAGTAGGTCTTTGGAGGCTTCTTGTCAAGGGAGTAGGTGAAGTGAGAAGTCCTGAGTCCTCTCTTCAGTGCCAGCATGGTGACTGGCTCGTCGAGGTGGTAGATCTCCAGGGTGGTGGCTTTAAACCGAGATACATAATCCCGGAGGGGCTCTCGATCATGTTGACAGATAGAGAAGAGGCAGTCGGCCTCACATGGCACCTTCCTACACGCGTCGAAGTGTGCCACGAATTTTTTTTCCAGCTATTTAAAAGAGTCAATGCTCCCTAGATCAAGTCAAGAGAACTAAGCTTGAGTGGCCTTACAGAGAGTAGCTGGGAAAGTGATGTAGAGGAGGGCATCGTAGCCCCCTGGATCCTCATGAGAGCCTTGTAACATTCAAGATGGTCCAAGGGGTCGGTTGTCCTGTCGTAGGGATCAACCTGAGGCATCTGGAACTGATTAGGAATTGGTTTCTCTTGGATCCTGTGAGAGAAAGGTGGGCGGGTTTTGTAACCCCTGGGCTCGCTAGGGGCCCCTTAATTTTTGCAAATTGGTGGGACGGGTTAGCCAGCTTGCGCTCTTGCTCTTCGATGTGCCTTTCCGTTCAATGGTGGATGGCCTCGTCTGTGGACCTTTCAACGGAGGCCATCAAGGGTGAAGGGGGTTTGGAGTAGAGGGACTCGTGCCTCAGTTTCTGGCCATGTCAGCACCGTCGGTGCAAGAGTGCACCATGGTCCAAGACTAGGAAGCAGCTCTCCCAGTCAGTCGGGCCATCTTGATGTTTCTTCTTAATCGCCTGAGGGCCTCCTCGCAAGTTGGAGGCTGCACGTGATGGCCCCTCCCGAAAGGACCATGGCTGGTATGTGGGTCGACGGCGTGGGCTGCCGGCATTCCTGGTTGCTGCTGTGTTGCCAAGGACCGGTGGCGCTGATGGAGCTGGCACACTGCCATAGCTAAGTCCTGGACTTGCTGGGCGAGTGTGAGGATCTGGGGGTCCACTGGAGGTGCAGTGGTGGAGTGGGAAGCTCCCTCTCTGGGCTTTGCTGATTGCCGCAGTGAGGAGGGTCTCCTATGCGGCTGACAGAAGCTTCCCGTGCGTGCATCATCACCATGGGACTGTGGATATCCATGGGTGCTCTTTTGGTAGTGGAGAACTTGCTGTTGGCCCTACCCCTATTTCCTGGCATGCCAATTTATTGCCGCCTAGATCGTTGTGGCCTATAGCTCTAATGTGTCACGGATATGTCGAGCTCCCTTCAGATGCTGGGTCCTCTTTTCGGTCGACTTCTTAGTTGGCTTGCCTTGCAAAAAAGAGAAGACCCGGGCTAGAGATTTCAACGGGGATACTCTGATGATTAAGTCAGTTGGAACGATCAAGGAGAATAGATTTCCTATAATAGAGAATTTGGGTACCTTCGCATAGAGGAGAAAACATGGTCGAATGTAAAGAGATGGAATGAGTGGAAAGTTAGAGTGTAGAGAGGTTCTCTTTCTTGGTTCCTTGCCCTTTTGCTCCCTTTGTCTTACTGGTTGCTCTCCTTCTCGCTGGAGGTCCCTTCTTCCATTTTATATGGGATAAATGGCCCAGATTAAGTCTGGGGTCTCATCGAGATGTCGCTTTCTCGGTACCCTCTTTTGGTTGGATTTTTCTCTACCAGCAGCCTCCCTGTCGTTTGATCGGTCCTTGTAAGGTAATCTTTTTATTGGGGATGTTCGTTGACGTGGTATAGGTCTTGTCCCTTTGGTGGAGTAGTTTTTCATGGGAGGCGCGGGTGCCGTGCTGCTGAGCCCCGAGCCAGGGTGGAGCGTTTCTATTCCAGGAGGAACTGTTCGTGTGTTGTAGGGCTTAGGGCCTTAATAGGATACTCCTCTTGAAGAAGGTACAGGTGGTGTGTTGCGAGAACTGGAGCCCCGATTGCACGGTAGGGGGTGCAAGCGGCGTGCAGTAAGGCCTGGAGCCTGGTGGAGCATGCATCGTGCAGAGAGTGCATGTGGTATGTTGCAGAGCCTGGAGCCTCCGACAGTACATGTGCCACCCTCTGGGGGCCGTAGGTAGCCTGGAGCTTCCTTGCTGTGGTTTGAATTCCTTTCGGTCTTCTCTCCCTTGCTCCTGGCTGTTCCTCCGGTGGTTGATGATAACTCTGGATCTTGGGCGAGAACTCTATCCTGGAAAATAGGAGCCATATCTCGGGAGCTCGACCTCGGGAGATGGGAGCATGACCTCGATCGAGAGGTTGACCTTGGATAGGAGTTGATCTCAACCGGGGGCTCGACCTCGGAAGGCGAGAGCACGACCTTGGTCCGGAGCTTGACCTCGAATGGGAGTTGACCTCGACCCGAGGCTCAACCTCGGAAGGCGAGAGCATGACCTCGGCCAGGGGCTCGACCTTAGATGGGAGTTGACCTCAGCCAAGGGCTTGACCTCAGAAGGCAGGAGCTCGACCTTGGATGGGAGATGACTTCGATCGGGGGCTCAACTTCGGAAGGTGGGAGCACGACCTTGACCGGGAGCTCGATCTCGGATGGGAGCTGACCTCGACTGGGAACTTGATCTTGAAAGACGGGAGCATGACCTCGGCCGGGAGCTTAACCTCAGATGGGAGCTGACCTTGGCCAGGGGCTCGATCTCGGAAGGCGAGACCATGACCTCGGTCGGTAGCTCGACCTCGGATGGGAGCTGACCTCGGTCGAAGGCTCGACCTCAGAAGGCAGGAGCACGACCTCAGTCGGGAGCTCGACCTCGAATGACAGGAGCACGACCTCGGTCGGGAGCTCGACCTCAGATGGCGGGAGTACGGCCTCGGCCGGGAGCTCGACCTCGGATGGGAGCTGACCTCGGTCGGGGGCTTGACCTTGGATCTTCATCTAGTGACCGCATCTAGATGGCACCTTCTACTAGCGTGGCCACCAGCTGGGTCCGACGCAAGTTCCACATCAGCGATCATGCCATATTAGATGTCATCCTCTTATATGTAAATAATATGTACTGTGCTTCCTTCCAGTAATTGCACTTCTTTCTGCATTATTTTTGTGTTCACCGTTTGCATTGAAATATGAAACCTCTAGAGTTCATTGACAAAAAGCTTTGTATGATCGAGAATGAAAAAGTCTAGTGGCTACTCGGGACAGGATGGAGATGGTTATTGCGGACTGCCGAGATGAAAACATGGATTATCGAAGAAAATAGAGCAAGCAAAAACAATGGAGGGATCTCTGGAGGGTGATTGGAGCTTGGTGCCTAAGTTTTTTTTCTGTTTACAGTAGAAGAAGAAATATCTTCCTGCTCTAGTATGGCTATTTTCTTTCCAAAAAGAAGGGGACAAAATTTTTTTTTCCTCGTTTGAAGAGACGTGTAGATGCGGTGGTATGCATTTTTCAAAAACCATTGATACAACATCCCGTCCTATCCCATCAAACTAGGTTGGATCTTCATGGACCAATGAGATGTTATGATATGGGCCAGCTCGAATTTTCTACATTGCACGTGGGGCGCAAAGGATTTTCTCGATCATGTAATGGTCCGTTGGGCTTAGGCCAGAATCGCAGCCCACCTCCATAGCTTCACCCGGCCCCAACTTAGTGAGTAGCAAAAATCCTTTGCTAGAGTCACCCGAGTTGACCCGAACTGCCCCAGCCTCCTTCCCCTTCTCAAGGGAGCGCCAGCAAGCAAACTTCAATGACTTCTGCCACCCATCGGAGTCCAAGCGAACCAAGGGAGGAATTTCCCAGGGTGGCGAGCTCGGATGAGATGGGGAAGAGCCCGGACCAGAGGAGTTTGGGTGACATTGTTACTGGATGCACGTTGTTGCCATCCAAGGACCAAGCCATGGCTGACTTACGCTTGCCGAAGTCCCAATAGCTGGAACCCCCAACTCCTCCACCAACAAACCCTCCTCCACAAGCAAAGGCTTCCTTGGCGCAAAAGTTTGCTGGTTGCAGAGAACAACTCCCCGATCGCCTTCCACCCAGGACATCTTGCACTCCTCAAGTGCATGACCCAGCCACCCACATTTGTAACAAATAAAAGGTATGTTTTCATAAATAAAGATTGCTAGAATATTTCATTCAAGCCGCGGATAGACAGCCCCAGCTTGAGGTGTTTAGACGAATCAATCTCCACCTGAACCCTAGCAAATCTGGTCTTCTAGTATTTAGTAATGAAATCATCCATCGCCACCAGCTTCCCCGTCTCAAATGCAATGCTAATCTAGGTTCAGCTACCTGGACTGCCTATGAAATCATCTATCGCCACCGGCTTCCCCGTCTCAAATGCAATGCCAAGCAATAAATCGGGCTCCCAAAATTTCATAGGCAGTCCAGGTAGCCGAACCTAGATGACCATACACCGGACCACCTTTTTTGAGCTGGGACAAAATTCGGGACCCATGGATCCATCGCCAGCAGTTGGCTAGCGACAAGCTACAGGCCCTATCAAGAATCTTGTTACAGTCCTCCATCTGGAAGCGGAAGAGATGATGGTCCTTCACAAGTGTAAAACAGTTCGGATCCGCCTGTATGTTCTTCCGGAGTTTAAACTCCCATGCAACCCAGTCCATGGGGACCCGCCAACTAAGGCTTCGAGCAAAAACCGACCTCTTTGCCCATTCCCTTTGCGATTCCATCAATTTCTTCTCTGGTAGTTCAAGGACTTTTGTAAAATATCGCTGAAGCTCCTTCGCCTCCTTTGGCAAATCCGATGCTCCATCCACCATGGTTGCCTCAACGACCCATGGGCAACACGAGCCCAAGATCTTTCTCTGTCCGTCTACTTTGGTGAAGACCGGTCACCAGCGCTCAGTCCCTTCCCCTTCTTAGTCATTACAACCACAACACCTTGGAAGTGTTCGATGAAAGCCCAAGCAACCGCATGCTTTTTGATGCACTTAGCCAATCGCAACTAGGCACTCAAAAAGCCCCAATGATTTCTTTCAAAAAGGAAGATTTGTTTGCACGACCAGGATTAGCTTTAAATTACAATCATATCTATCTGCTATAAAACTAATCGTATGATAGCGTTCGAATGCCCAAGTTGGTACTCATAAATTTAAAATCACTTAAAAAGCATTCCTTTTTCACTTTAATTACCTCTCTTTATGATTTTTCTTTGATGAAGCTATTCTCCCATAGGTCCCATCCCCCCTCACCCCCTAACAAACTCCTTGGGCCTCCAAAAACAATAAAGAAAAATAAAGAAAGCAAAAAAGTCTCTCGCTGTAAACCCTAGTGATCATTAATTTATAAAGCATCTGATTTTGATAATTAAAATATCTAAATAGAAATTTAGTTGGTAGCTCAGCTAATTAATATCATTCTTTTTAAGTAAAAAATTCATATTCAAACTTAAGTGGTGATGAATAACCATTCTCTCTCTCTTTATATATATATATATATATATATATATATATATATATATATATATATATATATATATATATATATATATATATATATATATATATATATTGTTATGATAGACCGGATCGGAGAATTAATTGACCCATCTGGACCGATCGATCCCATAGCTAGAAGACCGACCCAACATGAGGACAGATCGACACATTATTTCTGCCGACGATAATGTATGACCTGTGGTTGGCCATCGACTTGCTCTGGAATAATTGATTGACTTACAGTCAGCCAATCCACTTCAGCTTAAGGCCCTTTAGCTTCAAGCCCATCAAGAATAAGCATGGTTGTTATAACCAACAACCTATATAACTTGCGTCAATAAAGACCAAGATGAATAACTACCAACAGCAACTACAATTAATGAAGCGAAGGTTATTTTAATTAACCTCTCTAACAGCAATCAGTTACAGGAAAACAACTTTCAGTTGGATAAATACCTATAAAAAGAGATAAGAGGAGATCTCTGAGGTAAGCAAGTCTAAGACCAGGTTAAGCCAAGTCAATTTAATCCATCCCTTTTTCATCTACGTTCTCTTTGAATTCTCCATTCTGTTGCCCGAACTTTACTAACTTAGGCATCAGAGTATCTTTCACCGAAGAAATTTTGGTCCAGGATTTGTTTTGCAGGAACTTAAAATAGCGAACTGGCGGTCCAAGCATTCCATTCGATCCGTGGAGGTCGGTGTCAATAAATTGGCATGCTAGGAAGGGGACATTTAACTCAGTTGTGTTTTCTCCTCTTGGAAAGGAGAATTTCAAAAAAAGATAAAATGGTAAAAGGGAGAGCACAAAATTTCTCAACAAGTAGGGGCCATCCTATCTCCAAGAAGAACAATCCCTTAAAAGAAAATAATGTGGTACCTCCCACATTAAGTATGGGATAATAACAGATTGAGGCCATTCTAAATCGAATGGATGCACTGACAGCCATGGTGCAGAATCTTCAAGAAATTGTCCTTAACGGACAACACCAACTGGTGGCCTCAAGACTCAGCTGTTGATCCTTAAGGAAGGAAGACCAGTTACAAGAATTCACTCGACGATCATCACAGGATCAGCGAACCCTTGAACCATGAAGCTCTCGGCACTGAAGGCAAGCTGAAAGCTGACTCGAAAGGAAGAGGGCAAGAACATGTCTATCCGTGTCTTCTGAAGACTCCACTCTAGAAAACATCTGACGATGAGAGGGAGTACGTGATGACTACGAAAGGAAGTTCAAGAAGTTGGAGATGCAGATCGCAAGACTTGATGATCAAAGGAGGAATGATGAGACTGTGGCATATGATCCACGGCCTTCTTTCTTCCAAAGAATAATGGAGAAAGTAATTCTACATCACTTCAAGGTTCCATAATTAGAGCCATACAACGGCACCACCGATTCTCTTGATCACCTGAAAAGCTTTAAGGCACACATGATGATATAGGGAGCTTCTTGTCATGTCCCGACCTGAAGCCCAAGCTAGGTGTACGACAGATGGTCGCATATTCTTAGGGTTCAATTCCATCGAATATGCAAGGCCTATCTTTCTAATCAACAATCAAGCAGTGATGTAAAATAAATTTATTAATTATTTATTTCTATAATTTTTTATCAAGGTTAACAGGTAGATAAAATTTAACTAAAATATAAGATAAATCATAAACTAAGGGATTAACACCTAAATCCTAGCTCCTTACTGACTGGTCCCAAAGCTCGATTGATCTTCCATATCTGTAACAAAAAATATAGAAAAACAGGAAGTGAGCTTTACAGGCTCAGTAAGTTATCATCACCTCTAATATATACATAAATATGACAACAATAAATTGGAACATAGATAAATCATACATCACAGAACAACCAGCTTATAACAAAATAAAATGCAACATCACATTAATATGCACATTCAATTAGAAACGACATGACTATGGATGGCTAACCATTTACTTTACTCTTCTAGTCCCTCTGACTATGACCATGACAGCCCGGACTAGTCCCGAAAGAGACTAGAATCATGACTACAAATATCGAAACTGGTATGTACCAATGATCGCCCCACTGGAAGCCCGGAAGGAAATTAGCTCTGATTTCACACCAGAAAACATGCATCCTCAGTATGTACCAGTGATCGCAATAAAAGAAAGGCAACTAGCTCCTGACTACACATACCATACATCGGTCATGTGCCAGTGATCGTCCTACTGGAGGCCCGAAAGGAGACTAGGTCCTCGTGTGATCATAGTCGGACTAGAGAGCGTCAATACTAATTCATATTATATTTAGCATGAAATATTAGAGATCAAGATAACTTGAAACTGATTCTATCAAGAACACGGGACTCGAATCATAGATCCTCGACACTCCCATACTGATAAACGTAATGAAGGCTCTGATTAAATGAGTTAAATAATTAACCTTGAATCCAAGAAAAGAAAATAAGGTAAAAGAGTTTTTGATCTAGTATAGAGCTAGGCTCGATCTAGATATCTATTTAGGTTCGATTGATAAAAATCAGGTTATTCAACAAGAAAACAGTCTAAATATCCAAATTGATTTTATAAAATTTATTTATTTATTTATTTTTATTCTTTTTATTTTCTCTCCTCTCTCTCCTCTTCCTCTCTCTTCTTTCTCTTTTTCCTTCTCTTTCCTCCTCTTTTTCTCTCCCTCCTTTCTCTCTCCTTTCCCTCCCTCCTCTTCTCTCTCCTCTCTCATCTCTCTCTCATCTCCTCTCTCTCTTCTTTTTCTCTCTCTCTCTCTTTCTCCCTCCTCTCTTTCTCCTCTCTCTTCTTTTCTTTTTCCTCTCTTCTCTCTCCTTCCTCTTTCTCTCTCCTCTCTCTTTCCTCTCTTCTTTTCTCTATCCTCTCTTTTTTTTTCTTTTCTTCTTCTTCCTTTCTTTTTTTCTTTCCTTCTTCCCCGACTCCCTTCTATTTTGACCCAAGCGAGCCTCCCATGGTCATCAGAAGCCATGGAAGATAGTCGACAAGGGAGGGAGCTCACCAAACATCGCCGGACGGAGAAGAGGGGAGGATAGTGCGATCACCAGCGTCCATTCGGTTTCCTCCCCCCTTTTTTTTAATTTTTCTTCTAAGAGAGATTTGAAAAGGGAGAACTTACCGGTATCGTCGAGGCTTCCGATGCTCACCAGAGAGGAGGGAGATGGCAACGAGAAGCTTGGTGGGGCTCGCTTGGAGGCCGCGAGAGGGGGGGTTTTAAAGAAAAACAACGAAAAGATGCCTTGCCGTTCGGGGAAGGAACTCAATCGAACCCCACTTCCGTCCAAACCCCTCATGCCACCAAACTATCCTTCCCCGCCAAGGTGATCCAGCCATGAAATTCGGTGAAATCGTCATTCGAAAAAACAGGGGCTCTGTCCCCTATTTCGGCCTCTTTTTTTTCTTTTGTTTGGGCTAAAGTCGATTGGGTTTACCGACTTCCACCCAAGAAGGTTGGGTTTCACACTTCTGATGCCCTGCACTATCTCGCTTTCCCTGCCACTTTGAAAAAAGTCACTCGAATGTGGTACTCGAGCATTTGATCAGGTACAATTCATTTTTTTAATGAATTAGAAAAATTATTTGTCACATTTCAGGACTTGTCGAAGGATGCTTCGCAACTCGGACATCCTCTTCCTTCTGCAATAAAATGAAGGAGAAAGTCTACGGGACTATATGCCCATATTCAATTCCACCACTCTTATGATCCTTGATCTCAATGAATATGTGGCCATGTCTACCATGAAGAAAGGCCTCCAATCGTCGAGGTTCACTTTCTCTCTGGATAAAAAGTTTCCTATGAGCTACGCCAAACTACTGGCAAGGGTACAAAAATATGCAATGGCTGAAGAATAAGCTTATCCATGCTGGGTTCATAAAGGAAGTCCATTATCCAGACTGGATGGCCAATATAGTAATGGTGAAGAAAGCCAATGGCAAATGATGGATCTGCATTGATTATACTGATCTCAATAAAGCTTGCCCGAAAGATAGCTTTCCTTTACTGAAGATAGATCAGCTAGTTGATGCCACTACTGGACACCAATTATTAAGCTTTATGGATGCCTTCTCGAGATATAATCAAATTTGAATGGATCCTAAGGATGAAGAGAAAATATAATTTATAACCAAGAAGGGGTCATATTGCTACAAGGTGATGCCATTTGACCTGAAAAATGCTGGGGCAACATTCTAAAGGCTAATCAATAAGGTCTTCGAAAAGTAACTTGGAAGAAATATAAAGGCATATGTCGATGACATGATCGTGAAGAGCCACCAAAAGACCGACCACATCAAAGATCTGGAAGAATCCTTTGATGTCTTGAGATGTCATCGAATGAAGTTGAACCAAACCAAGTATGCCTTTGGAGTGATGTCAGGAAAGTTCCTGGGATTCCTCATCACCAAACGGGGAATAGAGGCCAATCCGAAAAAAATTTGGGCAATCCAAGATATGAGAAATCCCTCTAATAAAAAAGATGTACAACAGCTGAATGGGAGGATTGCCTCATTAAGTTGGTTCATTTCTCGATTGGCCGAGAAATATTTTCCTTTCTTTAAAGTCCTACACCAGACAAGCGGCTTCGAATGGTCAGACGATTGCCGGCTTGCCTTTGAAGAATTAAAGGAATATTTGAAGAGTCCTTCCCTGCTCTTAAAAACTCAAGAAGATGAAATTCTTTACCTATATCTTTCTGCTTCAGATGAGGTTGTCAGCTCCGTACTTGTTAGAAAAGAAGTAGACAACATATAAAAGCTGATATACTACACTACCAAAGTTCTATATAAGGCTGAAGTAAGATATTCGAAAGTGTAGAAGTTTATATACTTGATGTGGTGACATCCATTGACGTGGAGCATGCGGGCAGCCACGACGATAAGAGACCCGCCATCTGGGTGTGGCGGCCTGGCGAAGGGCCAAAGCCAGGCTCATTGGGCGAGCCCCCCATTTGAGATCAGCCTCCCTGTCGAGATCAAGCTCCCAGCCGAGGCTCGGCTCATTGGACGAGCCCCCCATCTGAGATCAGCCTCCCTGCCAAGGTCAAGCTCCTAGTCGAGGCCGAGCTCATTGGGCGAGCCCCCTATCTGAGATCAGCCTCCCTACCGAGGTCAAGCTTCCAGCCGAGGCTAGGCTTATTAGGCGAGCCTCCCGTCTGAGATCAACCCCCTGCTGAGGTCAAGTTCCCAGCCGAGGCCGGGCTCATTGATGAGCCCCCCATCTGAGATCAGCCTCCCTGCCGAGGTCAAGCTCCCAGCCGAAGCTAGGCTCACAAGGCACGTCCCTGTCCGAGGTCAGCTCCCGACCGGGGCCATGCTTGTGTCCCAACGTGAAGTCACAGGTATGGAGTTCTCGCCAGAAAATAGATGTTCGAATCATGTCGCAGCAAAAGCCTGGCCACCTGCAACCTTCCACAGGTGGCGCCAGCCCCTCCAGAGGTATGATATGGGCACCCCCAGGCTCCAGGCCTGGTGGCGTGCTGCCATGCCCATGGCCGTACCACCAATGGTCATCCACCACCATGGCACGACACCCAAAGCCTCCCCAAGAGAGGAATCCAACCCAAGCCCCAGGACTTGCAATGCCTAGGTGGTCCCTAACGAAATAGAAGCACCCCTCCTATAAAAAAGGGGGGAAGCGAAGGGAAAAAAAGGGAGGTCTTTCCCTTTCGAAGGGAGCTTTTTCCTTCCCTTCGGAGAGAGGGAAGAAGGTAAGAAAGGTAAGAACATGGAGGAAGGCGAGGGAGAGGTAAGTCCCCATCCCTCGCACTCGATCCTGACTCTTTCCATTCCCTTTACATTTCTACATCGAGTCGTACCCTCCCGGCGGATGGGTACCTCAAGCCCTACACCACGGAGGTCTCTTATCTGTTTCCCTTGATCATCTCACTGACTTGATCGTCGAAGTGTCCTCGCCAAAATCCCCGGCCTGGGTCTCCCCTATCTTGTAGGAAGGAAGGAGGGGAGGGCATGTGGCGCTGGTGGAGGAGGAATGCCCCGGCACGATCGAGCTGCAGGCCACGGTGATCTTGGTGGCAACAGATTGGCATGCCAGGTAGGGATAAGTTTCAAGATCCTGGCGATCAACAGATTGGCACGCCAGGAAGGGATAAGTTTCAAGATCCTGGCGACCAACAGATTGGCGTGCCTGGAAGGGATAAGTTTCAAGATCCTGATGACCAACAGATTAGCGCGCCAGGTAGGGGTAAGTTTCAAGATCCTAGCGATCAACATATTAGCGTGCCGGGAAGGGGGTAAGTTTCAAGATCTTGGCGACCAACAGATTGGCGCACCAGGTAGGGGTTAAGTTTCAAAATCATGGCGACCAACAGATTGGTGCACCAGGTAGGGGGTAAGTTTCAAGATCCTGGCGACCAACAGATTGACATGCCAGGTAGGGATAAATTTCAAGATCCTGGTCACCAACTGATTGGCGCGCCAGTTAGGGATAAGTTTCAAGATCCTGGCAATCAACAGATTGGCGTGCCACGAAGGGGATAAGTTTCAAGATCCTGATGACCAACAGATTGGCGCGCCAGGAACAACGGCAACCATCCTCACCCCTGGGGAGTAGACCGGGGGCACAACAGGAGAAGACGACCATATCTTCCCAAATGATGGCCACCTCCCACAGCACCCTCCGGTGCAAACCGGCTCCATCCATCTCTCCTCAAGATGATGGTCAACGAGTTCAACATGAGCTCCCCTGAATGAGTAGCATGCTTTCGTCCATGCGATCCGAGTCTGATGGGTAACTCTCTTTCTCTATTACTCTCACAATATGAAGAGCTGTATGACATGTTCGTAGGAGAAGCTTCTGTCTCGCCACCGACAGCAAGTATCGCGGTCTAACACCTGCCACCGAGCCCACAACCCAGGGATGTCAACCGGGAAGCCCGAGGGGCCCCCACCATCTACTACCATACTCTCAGTTTAGCTCTTGCCTTGCTCAGGTCTGGAGATGTCCGTGGTGACTCAACGAAGTCCTGGCATCTACCGCGAGGCTCACAATTTAGCAACTGCTGTGCTAACAGTCTGAAGATGTCCGTGGAGACTCTAAAAAGTCCCCGCCATCTATCACCTGAATCTGAGTTTGGCTCTTGCCTTGCTCACAGTCCAGAGATGTCCGCAGTGACTCAACGAAGTCCCACCATCTACCACGAGGCTCACAGCTCGGCATCTACTGTGCTCACAGTCTGGAGATGTTCACGAGGAACCCCGACAGTCCCATTGTCCACCGCTTGGCTCACAGACCAGCACTCGCTGCATTAACGGTCCTGAGATGTTCGCAGAGATGCCAGAAGCTTTGCCATCTGACTCGTGGTGTGGTCAACCAACGAACCGAGCCCTCTCGATGGGCCCGTATCAAAGCTTTGAGCTTGGGGCAGTCGACCACCTTGTCAAGGATGTAAGTCTCGCCCTTTGATTATTGACATTTACTTTTAGCACAACCTTGTCTTCTATCTCTATAGGCACTCATCCGGCCGACCTCAAGCCTGCCTAAGGCCGAAAACTTATGAAGCCCGGCACTCTAAGCCCGAAAACTCCCGAAGCCCGGTTCTCTAAGCTTGAAAACTCCTAAAGCCCAGCATTCTAAGCCTGAAAACTTACGAAACCCAGCACTCTAAGCCTGGAAACTCCTGAAGCCCGACACTCTAAGCCCGGAAACTCCTGAAGCTCGACACTCTAAGCTTGGAAACTCCCGAAGCCCGGCACTTTAAGCCCGGAAACTCTCGAATCCCGGCATTCAGGACCAGAAGCTCAGCCAGCTTCTCGGCTCCAGCCACCTTGCTCACAGTCCGGAGATGTCCACCGGAAAACTCCAGAAGTCCTGGCCATCTATCGCCTGACTCATGGCTTGGTGCATCAGGCCCCTTGGCCTCCTTCATCAGGCCTCCCGGCCTCCTCCTTCACCAGGCCTCCCAGCCTCCTTCATCCAGCCTCTCGGCTCTGGCCACCTTGCTCACAGTCCGAAGATGTCTGCTGGGAAACTCCAAAAGTTCCAGCCATCTATCGCCTGACTTATAGCTTGGTGCATCAGGCCTTTCGGCCTCCTCCTTCATCAAGCCTCCTAGCCTCCTTCATCCAGCCTCTCAACTCCAGTCGCCTTGCTCACAATCCAGAGATGTCCACTGAGAAACTCCAGAAGTCTCGGCCATCTATCGCCTGACTCATAGCTTGGCTTATCAGGCCTCCCGACCTCTTTCTTTATCAGGCCTCCCGACCTCTTTCATCCAGCCTCTCGACTCTAGTCGCCTTGCTCATAGTTCGTAGATGTCCGCCAGAAAACTCTAGAAGTCCTGGCTCTCTGTTGCCTGACTCATAGCTTGGCGCATCAGGCCTCTCGGCCTCCTCCATCAGGCCTCCTAGCCTCCTCCATCAGACCTCCTGACCTCCTCCTTCATCAGGCCCCCCGGCCTCCTTCATCAGGCCCCTTGGTGATGCGGGACCTATGTATGCAAGCAATTATCTTTTTGTAGGTTTTTAATTCAAGTTGTGAAACTAAATCTCGAAGAGCAGATCAAGTATTTAAGCAAGGAAAACTATGCAAGAAAGAAACTAAAAGCATGCAAATAGAACCTAAAAGCATCAGAAAGAGATGGACCGCCGAGGCTGAGAAGCCTCGGTTGGGCTAGTTCTTCTACAATAACACTACTGGTGGCAGAGCGGGTGTACCTGGCAACGCCTGATGTGCCTGGTGAAGATCGCAGCGAAGAGGTCATTCATCCTCGATAGATGCGGCCTGGAAAACCAAGCCAGAGACCCGCGGATACCCAGTTTTCTGCTCGGTGATCCGATTGAGGCCTGGCTGGAGTATTCAGATTTGTTGGAGTCGAGGGACCTGCAAACGACCTGTCAGGGGTTAGACAACTCAGAGGAGATGAAGAAACAAGAAAAAAATAGCAATGGATGAAGTATTTTTGGAGTGGTCGGCCAAGGCTCTGGAGGATTGGATGGTGGCTGGAATCAGTTGCAACACCGGGAAGAAGACATCTCTCAGATGATCCCTTAATGCACACAGCAATTGGAGACTCAATAATATTTCATATATCAAAATTTCTCTCATACAGGAGACTAGGGTCCTTTAAATAGACCCATAGCCTTGGGCCCCAAGTAAGGGTACAAAAGTAATTACATAGGAGTCTTATTCCCACCCAAACCCTAGCTAGAAAATAAGGAAACATTAGGTAGAAAAAACCCCTAAAAATTCTCCTTCTCTCCTTGCCTTGGTCGGCCAAGAGGGTGACTCTAAGTGGCCGACCAAGGGGTGGTCACCATAAGCTCTTGGCGCCCTAGCTCCCTCCTGGGCTTGGACTGGCCCAATTTGCTTTCGGCTGGTCCAGCGCTTCAGGATTTCTAATTTCTTCTCCTAGGATCTTCAAATCTTCAAGCTGGGTTGGACTTGGGCTACACTTCCATATTTTCAATCTGGTTGGACTTGGTCTTCACTTGTATGATATGGTCTTGAGTCTTCAGTGTGCTTGGACAGGACTTAAAAAAATAAAATTAGCTCAACATGAGCTGACTAGCACTGGACTGGACTAGCTCAACATGAGCTGACTAATACAGGACTCAAATAAAGACAACTTAAATGAACTAAGCTTTATTACAATGGACTTGAATGTAGCTAAGTGATCCATAGAGGGTTGAGAAGCCTCTGTCTTATTCTGGTGCCTCTGGTGTCCGCACCACTTGGCCTCCTCCATCTGATCTCTTGGCCTCCTCTATTAGGCCCCTCAGCCTCCTCCTTCATCGGGCCTTACGGTCTCCTTCATCCAGCCTCTCGGCTCCAGCCACCTTGGTCATGGTCCGGAGATGTCCACCGGGAAACTTCGGAAGTCCCGGCCATCTACCACCTGACTCACAGCTTGGCACATCAGGCCTCCTAGCCTCCTCCTTCATCAGGCCTCCTAGCCTCTTTCATCTAGCCTCTCGGCTCCGGCCGCCTTGCTCACAGTCCAGAGATGTCCGTCGAAAACTCTAGAAGTCCCAACCATCTGCCACCTGACTCACAGCTTGGCGCATCAGGCCTCCTGGCCTCCTCCTTCATCAGGCCTCTCGACCTCTTTCATCCAGCCTCTCGGCTCTGGTCGCCTTGCTCATAGTCTAGAGATGTCCGCTGGAAAAATCCAGAAGTCCCGGCCATCTACCGCTTGACTCACAACTTAGCGCATCAGGCCTCCCGACCTCCTCCTTCATCAGGCCTCCCGACCTCCTCCTTCATCAGGCCTCCCGGCCTCTTTCATCTAGCCTCTCAGCTCCGGCCACCTTGCTCACAGTTCAGAGATGTTTGCTGGGAAACTCCAGAAGTCCCGACCATCTACCGCTTGACTTACAGCTTGGCGCATCAGGCCTTTTGGCCTCCTTTATCAGGCCTCCCAGCCTCCTTCATCCAGTTTCTCGACTTTGGCCACCTTGCTCATAGTCCGGAGATGTCCACCGAGAAATTTCAGAAGTCCCAGCCATCTACCGCCTGACTTACAGCTTGGCACATCAGGCCTCTCGGCCTCCTCCTTCATCAGGCCTTTCAGCCCCTTCCATCAAGCCTCTCAACTCCAGCCACTGGGCTCAATTACAGTCCAGAGACAAGAACCGAAGGAGTCTGAGGTCTCGCTCAGCAGGTCAAACCGAGGGACCCCGGAAGCTTCAGAAGCCAAAGGCCTTCGCATGGGCCCTAAGGCTCGAGCATCATCCCGCAAGAACCGAAAGTCTAGAATATACTTGAGATGGTCTCAAAAATACACCTCCCTACTCTAAATCTTAAAGAAGAGGAATAGGAGACGGAGGCGCATCATATAATGAAAAAAGATGCATTCATTAATCAAAAGTCCCTTACATCAAGGTAGGTCCCCGACAGGCAGGGGAACCTCTCAAATGCCAGATTACAAGCAGAAGGGAAGGAAGCTTGGTCAGCTCCGGCCTTGGTCCTGATCTTAACCTCCGTGATTGACACAGAAGGCACTAGCAGGACAGGCTAAGCCCATAAGGGCCCTACCTCAGGTGTTCGCCGGACTTCTAGAGTCTAGCATCGGGTTCGTCGCCTCCCCTTTGGATTTCACTAATCCCGTGATTCCAAGGGCAGCTGTAGCAGCCCCTCATTATGCCACCTCTGACGGCATCAGATGGGTCATGATCTGTTCCACAACGATCGCTCCCCGACCGCCATCTCCCTGTCGAGGACCTCCGATCTTGTAAACTGAGGAGAGGTGCAAGTGGCCTCTTTCTCCCTCTTCTATTCTTCCCCAGCTGTGCGACCGGAGGCTCTCCTTTTGTCCTCCTAGGGGAGAATTTTCGAGCTCGGCGGATTTCCTCTCCAAGCCAGATGCCATTGCCTTGACGACTGGCCGATCCCTCTTGGAGAGTCTTCACTCGGCTCCTTGATTCCTTGGCAAAGAACCTGAAGTCCACCAAGGGCCTTCTCCCAGCATGGCTCAAAGGAGGAGTAAAGGAAGAAAGCATGGAAGAAAGGATTTAGCCTATCAGGAGCCCTCAACACTCGAGCGGGAGAGGAACCAGAGGGAGAAGAAGGAGCGCACGGTAGAATGTTATTGGCCAGCACTCAAGGACTCTTTAAATAGGGAGGATGCAGACCCTTTGCAGTAAAGGTCGCCACCCACTATCGTCTCGTCCCGATGCAAGGCACGTGCCCACTCAATCTTTTGGCCAACTGGAGACTGCCATGTGGCCCAGCCGGATGCCCCAGATATGCCAAACTTGCAGTCATCGCTTTGATCCAAATGGAGCATTCATGGTCCTTCATTGGAAGATCGAGCATCGCCTCATTCGCTCTGGGGGCACAATTTTTGGGTCGCAGGTGCCTGAGGCATTAATGGTATAGCAGGTGCATCCCCCCACGTCAGTGGGACTATTACTCCCTTCGCCCCGAGCGCTACCTCGTCCTCTGGGCTTGGGAGTGGGGGGCATCTGATGCGGTGACATCCACTGACATGGAGCATGCGGGTGGCCACGGTGATAGGAGACTCGCCATCTGGGTGTGGCAGCCCAATGAGGGGCCGAAGCCAGGCTCATTGGGCGAGCCCCCCGTCTGAGATTAGTCTCCCTACTGAGGTCAAGCTCCCAGCCGAGGCCGGGCTCATTGGGCGAGCCCTCCATCTGAGATCAGCCTTCCTGTCGAGGTCAAGCTCCCAGCCGAGGCTGGGCTCATTGACGAGCCCCCCGTCTGAGATCAGCCTCCTTATCAAGGTCAAGCTCCCAGTTGAAGCTGGGCTCACGAGGCGTGCCCCTGTCCGAGGTCAGCTCCCGACCGGAGCCATGCTCGTGTCCCAACACGAAGTCCCAGGTATGGAGTTCCCGTCAGAAAGCAGATGTTTGAATCATGCTGCAGCAAAAGCCTGGCCACCTGCAGCCTTCCACAGGTGATGCCAGCCCCTCCAGAGATATGATACGGGTTCCCCCAGGCCCCAAGCCCGGTGGCATGCTGCCACGCCCATGACCATACCACCAACGGTCACCCACCACCATGGCACGACACCCAGAGCCTTCCCAAGAGAGGAGTCCTGCCAAAGCCCCAGGACCTGCAATGCCTGGATGGTCCCTCCCGAAATAGAAGTGCCCCTCCTATAAAAAGGGGGGAAGCGAAGGAAAAAAAGGGAGGGTCTTTCCCTTTCGAAGGGAGCTCTTTCCTTCCCTTCGGAGAGAGGGAAGAAGGTAAGAACGCGGGGGAAGGCGAGGGAGAGGTAAGTCCCCGTCCCTCGCACTCGATTGCGACTCTTTCCATTCTCTTTACATTTCTGCATCGAGTCACACCTCCCAGCGGATGGGTCCCCCAAGCCCTACACCATGGAGGTCTCTTGTCTGTTCCCCTCGATCGCCCCATAGACTTGTTCATCAAAGTATCCTCGCTGGAATCCCCAACCTGGGTCTCCCTTGTCTTGCAGGAAGGACGGGAGGAGGGAAGGGTGTGCGACGCCGGTGAAGGAGGAACGCCTCGACGTGACCGAGTTACAGGCCACGGCGATCTTGGCGGCAACAATACTCATTGGTTATCGTAGTAAAACACCTGCAACCTTACTTTCAGCTCCATTCCATTGTGATCTTGACAGATCAACCATTAAAGGCCATCATCTGATATCCCGATACTTTAGGAAGGATAGCTAAGTGGGCCATCAAACTGGATGAGTTCGATATTGCATTTCAATCCAGATCGGCCATGAAAGCCCAGGCATTGGCCGATTTTCTTGCTAAGTGCACCTGGAACCCTGAAGATGGTCGTCAGATAACTGATGAAGGAGAGATAGCTAAAGAAGACTCGAAAGCCACTTAGTTACTCCATGTGGATGAGCATCCAGTTCTTCTGGTTATGGAGCCGGACTTATACTGGCTGACCCCGAAGGATAAATTATGGAGTACGTACTCCATTTCTCTTTCCATGCTTCGAACAACCAAGTAGAATACGAAGCCCTCTTGGCGAGACGTAGAATTACCAAAGAGTTAGGAATTTGAAAGATCAAGGTCTTCTCATATTCTTAGTTGGTAGTGAATCAGGTGAAAGATGAGTTTGAAGCTCGAGACTCAATCATGATCAAGTACTTGAAAAAGGTGCGAGATCTAATAACCCGACTGAAATCCTTTGAAATATCTCATGTCTCGTGGATAGAAAACTCTCAAACTGATGTCCTCTCTCGACTGGCCACTACTGCTTCCGACTCTCTTGGTCGAACATTCATAGAATATCTGGAAGATCCTAGCATATCAGAGAAAGTCTCAGAAGTGCATCAAATTAAGCATGAAGCTTGCTGGATGGATCCTATTTTCATGTACATGAATGAAGGAATATTGCCAGAAGACAAGATCGAAGCCAAGCAAATATGCTGGATGGCCTCTCAGTATATCATTTTAGATGGAGTACTCTATAAAAGGTCTATCATGCAGCCCCTACTGAAATGCTTAGGGTCGTCGGACGTCGACTGCACCCTAAGGGAAGTACATGAAGGTATACGTGGAGATCATCTAGGGAGCAGATCATTACCCTACAAAATTATATGCCAAGGTTATTATTGGCTGACCATCTAGAAGGACGCGGCTAACTATGTACGAAGATGTGACCAATGCTAGAGATACTTTAGCATCCAAAGATGCCCTGCGAGTTAGCTAGCTCAATTGACATCTCCATGGCCGTTTGCTCAGTAGAAAATAGACATTCTCGACCCATTCCCTCTAGCTTCCAGTCAATAAAAATTTCTTATTATGGTCATTGACTACTTCACCAAGTGGACCGAGGTCAAACCCTTGGCACACATAACTAAAGGAAAGGTCGAGAACTTCGTCAGAAATTTCATAATCTTTTGATTTAGAATTCTCCATGTCATCCTTATTGACAATGAAAGGCAATTCGACAACCAAAAGTTTAGGGATTTCTGTATTTAATATCATATCCTCCATAAGTTGATCTCCATCGGACATTCTAAATCCAACGAAGAAGTCGAAGTAACTAACCAGACAATTCTCCATGGTCTGAAGATCAGACTGAATGATGCTAAAGGACTCTGGGCTGAAGAACAAAAATATTTCATTTACTCTCAAAAAGTTCTTTACATTGCTGCTTCTTTATAAAAAAGAAAGGAGAAAAGTACAAAGATCAGTCATTAGCAACTGGAGCAGTGTCGGAGTCAGCCATAGTTTGGGTCCCATTGGGTTGCTTTATGACCTCTTCAGCCTGGGCTTGCACCACGGGCTCTTCAGCATCATATAGCTGTATCACTGAGATGTCAAGCCCTGGATGGATCTTAAGGACGTCCTCAAGACAGTCGGAGAAGCCCAGCCTGTAGCTAACCACTCCAGCTTCAATCATCTCATCTTTAAAGCTCGAAGACTTCTTATAATCCTCGACGACTCAAATGGCTTGCTCCTTTGTTGACTCCATCTCTTTGATAGCCTGGTCGACCTTCTTCGAAGCCTCTTCAATTTTTTTTATTATCCTTGGCTATTTGTTCCAAGGAGTGGATCTTTTTTTTCTATTTTCTCAGCTTTGCCTCCTATTCTGCTACCTTAGCTTGGGCCTTCTTCAGGCCGGCTTCCAAAGACTGAATAGTGGTGTTGCTCTTATTTAATTTTTCTTTCATGACCAATCTTAATTCTTCGGTCACCTCCTTCTCAGCTTTCGTCGTCTCTAGCTCTTCATGAAGGTTCCTGCTAAGCTCCATGAACCTTGATATACCTTCTTCTATCAGGGTCACTTCATGAATAAGCTGTAGCAGGTGACAGAAAAGTTAGATATATTCCTCACAATTCCAAGAAAGAAGAAATAAGGGAAAGAAGATCCCTTACCTTTAAGATGTTAGGGTATAGTGAGTTGGCAATCTTATTCGGTCGACGACTCTTGGTGACCTCCCAGTCTTTTGGGAGGAGTATCGCCTTAATCAGCTTCTTGGCCAAATCAGGATTTTCCAGTCCCCTCCCATCAGAGTAGACTATGAAGTCTACCTCATACTCCCCTTCGGGGGGGCAGTCTCTCTCTAGACCCTCCTCTACTTGGGAAGCTTTGCCTTTATCTTGACAAGATGGCTGAGGTGATGACACATCGATGGCTGAAGTCGGCATCGGCTGTCCCAAAGCTTGAGATGGTGTAGTAGCTCTGGATTGGAGTTTAGTTAGAGGGACATTGTCATCATCAGATGTCATCCTTGATACCACGGGAGTGCTCCCTATGGCTAGGGCGACCGTGGCTTCGTTGGCCCAAGCTTTCTTTGTACCCTCCGACTCCGCTGGAGGGGCTGGTGCAGGCCTCTCACGGGTGGCCTGATAGAGTTTGTTGAAGTCCAGCTTCATCTTATCACCTATAAAAATGAGAAGGCAAAAGTGGTTAGCTGACAAATAACATAATGATAGGACAAAACAGAAAATATGACTTACGGAGTGTACCTAAAGATGAAGACATACTAACCTGAGCGAGATACAAGTTATGCTTGCTCAGCAACTCCTTTATTGGAGGAACCTCGGACCTCAAGAGCTTATCGAAGTCCTCCCGGTCAGCCTTCAAAATTTTCTTTTCATCATTGGCAGTCAGACAGGGTTATCCCCACTCAATGTTAAAACCCCAAGGATAGGCAAAAAATAGGAAGAAAAAACATGGCTTCCATCCACGGATGGCGGATGGCAGCCCTGTGATAAACTTTCGAGCAGGACGGGGGCCGATGACCCACCTCCCTCGACCGTAAAAGTCTTTCTTCAGTACAAAGAAAGAGGTGAACAGAGAGGTCCTTGATTCTATACTCAATTTATGACAAAGAAGAAAGAAGGCACAGATGACCCGAATGCTATTCGGAGTCAACTGTGCGGGGACCATATGATACAAGTTAAAGATTTTGACAAAAAAAGATGCAAAAGGAACCGAAGACTAGCCTTCAGGTGATCTTCGTACACTGATATGGTGCCAGATGGAGGATGGTTTACCCTTTCCTCAGAATGAGAAACCATCAAAGGAAGAATTTTGAGGATTTTACAATGCTCTTACAGAGAAGCTAACCAAGAAAAAGAAAGAATGCTCTTGATGGAATCAAGCTTCAGCTCAGGACCCCTTGCCCTAGAAGGACTTACGGTGCCGTTGGGGTCACCCTCTCCCCTACCGGCCAGAAGCTCGCTGACGACGGGGACTTTTAAAGACCTAACCATGGATGAAGAAGGATGAGATATCTAACCTGAAGAGGATGAGAAGACTTGGAAGAACAAAGACTCAAGGTTGGAGCATGAACGAAGATGTCCCCAAAATAGTTGAGAGTAGGAAGATCCATTCTGAAAGGCGGAAATTCTTTATATAATCAATGGCAACGACCTTGATATCTCTCTCAAAAGATATGATGCACCTCCGATTGTGCCATCTGTTCCTGTGCCGATCATGGGTACAAACTCTAAGAGGCAAAAGTTGACTCGATGGAAGAAAAACCAGCTTGTCAACCTTGATCCATAAAAAACTGATTGATGGCCAAGATGAAATCTTCATATAGCCCTGGACGACCGAGATGATGCCACATTTCTCAATCCGAGTTGGAGGCGAAAGAGTCACCCTGAACGTCGAATTGGAAAGAATCGACGCGACCCTTGAATTTGCACCAACTTTTTCAGGACCAATGAGAACTAGACATCTATCCATAACAAGATGCTCGAAATGAAAGACAATTAATATGGCCAACCAGGCCCGAGATTTAACATCATTAGCAATCTTCTCCTTTCCTGAAAGAAGACAAAAAATTAATACTTCCATCCTTCAAAGCAATAATTTATATTAAAATTGGGAGTGCAGGGCAAGTGTTATGATAAACCGGACCAGAGAATTAATCGATCCATCTGGACCGGTTGACCCCGCAGCTAGAAGACCGACCCGACATGAGGACAGATTGGCACATTATTTCAGTCGATGACAATGTATGACCTGCGATCAGCCATTGACTTGCTCTGGAATAATTGATGACTTACAGTCAGCCAATCCACTTCAGCTTAAGGCCCTTCAGCTTTAGGCCCATCAAGAATAAGCCTGGTTGTTATAACCAATAACCTATATAACTGATAATCATTATATCAATAAAGACCAAGATGAATAACTACCAATAGCAACTACAATTAATGGAGGGAATGTTATCTTAATTAACCTCCCTAGCAGCAATCAATCACAGGAAAATCACTTTTAGTTGGATAAATACCTATAAAAAGAGATAAGAGGGGATCTCCGAGGTAAGCAAGTCCAAGACTAGGCTAAGCCAAGTCAATTTAATCCATTCCTTTTCCATCTACGTTCTCTTTGAATTCTCCATTCTGTTGCCCAAACTCTACTGACTTAGACATCGGAGTGTCCCCCATCGAAGAAATTTCGATCCGAGATTTGTTTTGCAAGAATTTAAAGCAACGAACCGGTAGTCTAAGCATTCCATCCGGTCCATGGAAGTCGGCGTCAACATATATATATTATAAAATATAATGAGCCTATCGAACTTCAAAATGCAATCTCTCTGTTCGATTGAATTCATCAACACATACGGGAGAGGAGATGGACCCCACTATTACTTCGCATTATCTAGTCTTTTCTAAGTGCAATTGCATTTTGTTTTGCGATTGCATTATGTTGCATTACCTAATGAAAGGTGGCGTATCTATTTACTAGTTAAACTATGCTGCTAAATGTTATCAGTGCAAAAGGAAAGGAAATTATGTAATAAGGGGCTTGATGTGATAATAAGGAATGTGTTCAGGATTATATGCAAGGAAAAAAAAAAGAAAGCCTAAGATATCCAACCAAGAGAGCTTTTAGATGTGGTGTTTGAACAAACATTATATGCGGAGGGCACTAGAGAACAAATTATAGGACATGCTTCATAGTTTACCATATTTTTTTAAATACTAATCTCAAAGAATAAATCTATGTAAAAAATATATGTCCAATTATGGGCTTAAATAAATAATACTAATAAAAAGGTGGATAGTTTTATGTAAAAAGTGGTGGATGGTTACCGAACTATCCAATATAACTTTCGTATAAAATGAGAGGAGTTGTATTAGACTATGAAGAAATTTATCTAAAAGAAGGCTCTAGGAATTTTACCGGAAGGAGGACTCTTGGAATTAATTCTATTTAAAGGACTCTCACTTGGAGATTCAAGATTCAACTGAAAGAAAAACAACGTAATAGAAGTGAAAAGCAAGCTGTAGCAAGTGTTTTCCTTCTATGTTTTTCAATATTGAAAATGTGACCAGGACACTTAAAGAAACAGTATTTAATCCATCAAGGTATTTCTTTTTGGTTCTAAATACTTCAAGAGATAAGTATTTTTCTACCATGCATCTCTATTTATTTATATATAATGTTATTATTTTTTCAACATTAATATCAAAGCCAGAAAATGGATTAAATTCATTTATGAATATACTTGAAGATACATTTGTTAAGTCCAACCATGAAATTTTACGTTATGTCTAGTATATGTATTTATATATGTGCAAAATCTATCCTCTCAGTTTCTTTTTTCTTGAATCTTTCATAAACATTTATTGCATTACCACAACCCTCAAAGCCAATATGTAAATGAAAAATGTTTCGTTTGTATTACTGGGCTCATGTGTATGCAAAGTTTTTTGGGCCAAAGATTTTTCTTTGTTTTGCATGGGCGCTCTGGTCTTTCAAATCTTCTGTGCAAAAGCACCATTTGTGACAAAAATTAGTGTATATAAATGAGAAATGCTTCTTTATTTTTTTTATTATTCAATTGAAGAACATATCTCATGTATACAAGCCTACAAAGAATCTCATATATACAAGCCCATAATGTTTATTTTGAAGTGGGGATTATAAGTTTTGAAGGATAAAGTGGGGATGTTTGTTTATATTTTCATTCAATGATCTATATATATATATATATATATATATATATATATATATATATAAGCCCATAAATAAAAAAAAGCTCATATATATTGAAATATATCTAGCCGTATTTTAAATTCATTATTTCAATCTTGCAGGAGGCAAAAGGTATCCATAAATATTAGACATGCACATAAATAAAAATATATATAATATAAATATAATAAAAATAAAGTGGTATAGGCTTTGTATCTAGTTTTGTATATTGATTTTTTGGATGCCTATATCATTTCTTTAATTTTTTAAATTTTTTTGTATTTGTTATAAAAAAAATGATAACTATGATCAGAAGCCCTATAAAAATAAGAACACCAGAGCAATGGCACGAGTGAGAGAAATATTGAGGCTACTAGATGAATATATACTGAAACCCAATGTCAACATGATTGAGCATATCAAGACCGTTAATGAAATGATACAAAATATTATATTTGCAAAATATATTATGAATGAGGAATAACAGTTTTTAGCATCAAGAGCTGCCTTACCTAATCTTTGGAAGCATTTATTAGATCTTCTTTGATGATCATCTAGACCAAATAAAACATAATTTTGGATAGTGCAAGATTTTGTTAATGAGTACATGAAAAGAAATATCACCGGAATAGCTACTCTCTCTTAAATCCTCATTTCCATCATCATGGATATATTTTCTTAAGTACTTCATGCTTACCAAAGTTAGTACTTAGGCATGTCCTTGAAGAAATCAAGGAGTCTATCTCGAGAAAAGTTAGATATTATCATCGTATTTAAATCATATTTGTAAATATATTTATATATTTGTAGATATGTTTGTGTATATACATATTTTTTTGTATTGACTCATGAACTGTTAAGTTTTGATAGAAGTTTAATTGTTCGATTATATTTGATTAAGTGGGAGCAACTATTAATTGATAGCATATATGTTGTTTAAAATATATATTTAAAAAATAAAAAAAATATTATTGAGAGTAGATGATAAATTATGGTATTCTAACATAAGATATGGAAGATGATTGAGAACATAGTGAACTTTCGATTCTGTTACTTATGTTAAGGTTATCATTACTTATGTATACTACAAAGTTAAATAAATATACATTTTTAAATAGAAAGTGCTAGTATTTATTTTATATCAAATATCTTTGTAGTTTGGAATGGCATCAAAGAATATTAGTTCTAACCTTAACAAATGGAAAAAATTGGATGGTAAGAATTATAATCTCTGGCGGACAAAATTTACTATGTTCTTGAGGAATAAGAGGTGTTGAAAGCTATCAACCATGTCATAATTGATCATAGTAAGGAAAACGGTGCTCAAAATAGGAGAGATTAAGAGGCTTATTATGCTTGGAAAGCAAAAGACATCACTGCGCGTGGTATTGTGATAAGTGCAATGGTAGATGATCTTGTAGATGAGTATAAATTGTTTCCTACTACTCATGAAATGTGGGTACACCTAAAAGAGAAATTTGGTAGAACAACTCTAACCATGTTGAGACAATTGAATATCAAATTTGATACATACAAGAAACATCCTAATCATGCTATAAGCAAACATTTGAATGAAATGTCAAAGATGATTAGGGAGTTGAAAGTGGCTGGTTATGTCCTAACAGATGAGCAACAAGTTTAGGCAATGATCCGTTCTCTTTCTAATAGCTGGGAGCACATGAAGCTCAATCTAACCCATAATGATAATATCAAAAACATTGCAGATGTTGCCCAACATGTTGAACTTGAAGAACAGCGCTTTGTATCTAATAAAGGTACCGAGAGAGTTTTCCTAGTTAGTTCAGGTTCAAAAAGAATTTGCTTATGGGCCTAAGAAGAACTTCAAAGAAAACAAGAAAAGCAAACAATTTAAATATAAAGATAAATCTACGATGAAATATTTCAATTATAGCAAGATGGACAATTTTGCTTATGAGTGTAACAAGCAAAATAAGGTAGCACCTCATACTGATTTGCAAGATACTATTTACGTTTCTGGTGTAATATTGCTCACTGATTCTTATCCTATATGGATTGTAGATTCAAGAGCCATGGACCATGTGAGTAGAGACCGAGGAGCATTCATAGAGTACCATCGCATCCAAGCAAGGACTAGGTGGATGTATGTAGGAAATAAGGCAAGCAAGACTGGAAGTCAAAGGCATTGGAAAGTGCAAGCTAACTTTATATAATAAAAGAATCTTATATCTGCATGATGTCCTCTATGCTTCAAGTATAAGGCGTAATCTGGTCTTCATGAAAGTTCTTCTTAGCCTAAAATATACTTTATATTTTCATGGTTGTACTGTGGACATCTACTATGAAGAAATTTTATTTACTTTAGTATGTTTGTTAAATAGTTTCTTTATTATGGATGATGGATATTCTACTAATGTTTATCAATAGTAGTTGTTTGTCTCTAACCACTTCTTCCAATATTATGGATATGAAAGTATGGCATGCTAGACTAGATCATATTGGACAAGAGAGAATGAATAGATTAACTGAGAAATGACGTTTGGGTCTAATTGGCAAAATAGAATTAACCAATTGTTAACATTATCTAACTGAAAAAATAACTAAGTAACAATTTAGAAAAGGAACAACGGCAGACTATCCATTATAATTAGTCCATTCAGACATTTGTGGTTCAATGAGTGTTAGAGCTAGACACGGTCATATTATTTTATTATATTCATAGATGACTATACCCGATTTGGATATGTCTATTTGATTTCTTATAAGTCAGAAGCATCGGATTGTTTCAAATGATATATCAACCTAATTGAAAATCAATTAGACAAAAGAATTAAAATTTTGAGAACTGATCAAGGAAGAGAGTATCTATCTGAACAATTCAAGGAACTATGTAATGAAAAAGAAATAGATAGATAATTGACCATTTCGGTAACTCCATAGTAAAATAGAGTGGCTAAAAGAAGAAATAGGATCCTGTTATAAATGATTAAGTCTATAATGGCATGGCCAATCTTCCAATTTTTTATTGAAAAGATATTTTATTAATGACTGTGTACGTATTAAACCGTGTACCCTCTAAATTAATTAAGTCAACTCCATATAAATTATGGACATGTAAGAAACTTAATCTATCTAATTTGAGATCTTGGGGTTTGCTGCATATGTTCATGATCCTTCTAGTAAATATGAAAAATTAGGTCCAAAAAGAAAAAAATGTATGTTTATAAGATATCCTGAATACTCAAAAAGATATGTATTCATGGGTGAATATCTAGATGGAAAAGTAATTGAAATTGAATCATGAGATATCACATTTTTGGATAATGAGTTTCCAAGTAGAGATGAGATAGATCAAGAAATTTAATTATATGAATTGAATGAGACTGAAAATAGTAAACCTAAATCTCTTGATCCAAGTAGGAGCCATTCTATGCTTCAAGAAAAACCCTCTCTCAAATATGAAGACTACTTGTTAGAGTATTCATCGCATATGTTTTAAGATTAAAGGTGAGGTATTTATGCTGACTTTTTCATGATGAAGCAGAACTAAAATCGGTTAACAAAGTCTTATCTAGCTCTACCAAACAAGAATGGAAGATTGCAATAGAAGGAGAAATGGAGTTAATGAAAGGAAACCATATTTGGGACTTGGTTGACTTGCCACAAGGATAAAAGGCCATTAGAAACAAATGGATTCTTAAAATCAAAAGAAAGGTAGATGGGACAATCAAGAGGTACAAGGCACGATTGGTAGCAAAATGTTATATCCAGCAGGAAGGTATAAACTATGAAAAATCTTTTTCTCTCGTTATTAGATTTACCTAAATTCGTTTAATACTAGTCATGGTAGCTCAAATGGATCTAGGGCTATATTAAATAGATGTTAAGATGGCTTTTCTTAATAGAAAATTAGATGAAGAAATCTATATAGAACAACCTATAGGTTTCATGGTCAAAGGTTAAGAGGACATAGTTTATAAACTAAACAGATCAATATATAGCCTGAAACAATCATCCAGATATTGGTATTTAAAATCCCACAAAGCTATATCATTATAGGATTTTAACATGATCAATGAATTTAAGCATGATAGAGATAATTTTATTATCTTGTCACTATATGTTGATGATATTTTATTGGTCGGTAATAATGAGTTTGTGAATACCATTAAGAGATGGTTAGCATCAAATTTTGAGATGAAAGATATAGAGGAAGCAGCATATATTTTGAGAGTCAAAATTTACAGGAATTATTCTAGGAGACTTTTAGCTCTTTCTTAGGAACCTTATATAAAAAAGGTTCAAGAACGATTTTACATGCAGCATTGTAATTCCATTGACACTCCTATAGCAAAGAGAGAAGGCCTTTGTCTTGATATGTGTTGAAGAAAAGAATAAGATATCCAAGATTCCTATTTAAGTGATATTGGAAGTCAAATGTATGCCACCATGTGCACTAGGCCATTTATTTGTTTTGTTGTTGGACTAGTAAGTTGCTATCAATAAAATCCTGGAAGAAAATATTAGAAAGCAGTCAAGAAAATTATAAGATATCTCAAAGGCATCTCGGACTATTCCTTATGCTATGAAGGAGATTACTTGTGTTTAGATGAATATTAAGATGTTGATTGGGCATGAGACTTAGATGAATGCCAGTCAATATTTGGTTATGTTTTCTTGCTCAATAGTGGTGCCATATCTTGGAGTAGCAAGAAACAAACAAGTATTGCACTATCAACTATAGAAGCTGAGTTTACAGCTTTCTCATTAGCAATATAGGAAGCTATATGGCTAAGATTTGTACTAAGTTTGGAAATACTGAGCAACTTAACCAAACCTATAATAGTATACACTAATAGTCAAGCAGTATTAGCTTATATCAAAGATCCAAAGTATCATGAAAGAATAAAATACATAGACATTAAGAATAATTTTATGAGAGAGATATTGGTAGAAAATAAAATGAACCTGAAATATATTTCTATGCGACAAATGTTAGTTGATTCCTTTACAGGCCTATTCCAAGAGATATATTTGTTACTCATGTAAATTCCACAGGCTGCATAGAATATAAATTATTGAGAAATGCTACTTTTTATATTTTTTAATATTAGTGAGTGGTACATTTTCTTTCAAGTTATAATATTGTTGAAATATACTAGTACATGCATATATATGTAATGAGAAAAAAAAGTATGTTATCAGGCAAAACGATTAGCTCTCTTATATGAGTGATCGCTTCTGACATGAGAATTATGACAGAGATGAGACATATGTGTACCTAAAACACAAAGATGAGTAAGAGCTAATTGCATAATTTTTTTATATGTTGCCTTGAACAAAATGATCAAGATGAGATCCAATTTCATCATGAAGGATCGAATACTAAAGTACTACTAAAGTACTAGCCTAAAAGAGTATCGGATTTGAGTTTGAGCATAATGGAGCTAAGAAGAGCAAGCAAATGCTAAACTCAAATTAGATATACGAGAGAATATCTATGCTGAAGATCCACATGGTAGTAATATATAAAATGAATGATGACATACACTCTTTGCTATTATGAAAAGAAAGACTACCATGATATGTATTTCATACTACATGTGTAAAGATGTCTAAAAGGAAAAAGTGAGATATATATTAATAATAATGATAAATCCCTACAATCTCACTATGTGAGTTTCTTGAGGTAAATAAATTTTACCCTCACTATTATCCTTATGGACTTTCGACTATGTTCTAAAATGGCAGGTCAATGTTTACTACCTTAATATATTTTTAACGGTAATGATCATAATTAACTTAATGAAATATGTTAAGAAAGCAATTGATCTAAAACTGAGAGATATGAATAGGAAAGAAAGGCCATTGGTTACACCAACGGTGTGTATATATTCACCAATAGGCTAGCTATATATGTTGGCTAAATTTAGCTTCTTGTATTTATAATTATGAATATATATTGCATAAAGAAAATTATACATGACTCTTGAGGGATTAAGTATGTGTTAATTATTAGTATATATATCAATGTATCTAGGGCAAGTGACACTAAAGAAAATATCTCTATATCGATTGTTAATATGGTTACTATGATATTTTTAACAGGTTTATAGCAATATGCCAAAAGTGTTCACGGATCGCATGACTTAATTACCTGTATGAATAATCATCAAAAGGATCGCATGTTGGATCGAAAATATTGTTAAACCTATCATTGTACAAGTGGGAGATGTAAGAAATATATATCTAATTATGGGTTTAAATAAATAATACTAATAAGAGAGTAAGTGGTTCTATGTAAAATGTGGTGGATGGTTACCGAACCACCCAATATCACTTCTGTATAAAATGAGAGGAGTAATATCAGACTCTGGAAAATTTTATCTAAAAGAAGGCTCCAGGAATTTTATCAAAAGGAGGACTCTCAAAGTTTTATCTAAAGAATGACTCTCTCTTGGAGATTCAAGATCCCACGAAAGAAAAATAACGTAATAGAAGTGAAAGGCAATTCAAGCTATGGCAAGTATTTTATTTTCATTTTTTTGTGATAAAAAATATGACTAGGACACTTAGGGAAATGGTGTTTAATCCATTATGATGTTTCTTTTCTAGATCTAAATACTTCAAGAGGTAAGTATTTTCCCACTATAAGTCTTTATTTATTTATATATAATGTTAGTTTTTTTCAACAATCTAAAACTTAAAGACTTTTCTTACCAATAGAGTATTCAGTCCCATGATTAAAAAAATATGACATTTTTTCTTATTTTCAGCATATAATTTTTACTATGATATACAGCATGGCCTTATGATACACACTAAATAAATTAATCATCAAGCAAATCAATACATATCTCCAAATAAATCGATATACAATTTCTAGAATATAGAGTTTACCAATATACAGTATAAGGTTAGGTAATATATACTTAGTAAATTAGTCATCTAACAATCCAATTATTATGAGGGTACTTCGGATGCCTCGGATATATCTTCAAGACATGGCCTCAAAGATGGATGCTTGACTCGTCAATCCATCCGCCAACCTATCCATTGACTAGAGCCTGAGGTACCTTCATTGTTCAACAGCCAGATTCTATGACCCTATTTGCTGATCCATCTATTGGCCTATCAGCTGCATTGAGCCATATACCAAGTTATGTAACACCTGACTCTTGTTAGACACGATCTTTCGACATGTTCCTTTTCATATGGCCCATCTTTGAGATTTCAAATAGCAAATCGCCAAGATTGTGGGAACAGGTGCCCTACATCAATGATATCATTGATAACAGTGGCCTCCACGATTTGCTAGAGAGAATTGGGCCTACAATACTGCAACGACATGATTATGGCCCGATATTCTTGGAGTTGCCTATTTTGCTCTACCCTTTTCTATAAATAATCAAGATCCCAAGGACCCTCGGTAAGGAACTATTTTTCCAAGTTCACTATTTTTTCTATTCTAAATCTCTAACTTAAGCATCGGAGGGTCCTCACTGGAGCCCACTCTGATTGGGAACTTTGTTTTGCAGGCACTCCAGTGGCAATCCATGCTAGTCAACGCTTTCTTCAACCTCGAGCAAGAATATACTGCTTTACCAATACATACTTCCAAGCAAATTGATATACAGTTTTCAAAATATTATATTTACCAATATATATTATATGACCTTGACCTGGTAATATACACTCATCAACTTCTTAACATATACTGCAAGTTCTTTTGATACATATCCAGTAGTAATCTAATATATATCTCTAGATAAAAAGCATGTTCTAAAAATTATATAATGATTTATCTGGAAGTATGTATTAGGATCATTACTGAGTATATTAATGAATATAATATTTTGAAAACTATATATTAATTTGTTTGAAGGCATATATTTAGTTGCTAGATAATTAATTTGTTAAGTGTGTATTGTCTAGACATGTACTATATATTGGTGAACTCTATATTCTGAAACCTATATCAATTTATTTAAAGATGTATATTGGGTCACATCAGGTATGTTTTAAAGAAATTTGTAGTATGTATCAGAAAGTCGATGAATGCATATCACCATATTTGTAGTATATTCTAGTAAATATAATATTCTAGAAACTGTATATTAATTTACTTGGAGATGTATATTGAGTTGTTGGATAACTACTTTGCTAAGTATGTATTATCTGGCTATATATTATGTATTGATTTGCTTGATAATTAATTTTGTTGATTTGTATCACTTGGGCATGGATTATGTATTGATAAAAATATACTATGAAAATGAGAAAAAAAAATACCTTACTTTTTTTTATTTTTAATTATGAGATTAACAATTCCATTAATAGGAATCTTGACATTTAAATATTCTTTAAGACCAGTATTAAAAGAGATATGGCAAATTATGAAGACCGACCTATAATTTTTTCTCTAGCGCCTAACTCATATGATTTTTGTTTGTGGTGTTTTGGCAATTGGATGAGAATATTTGTGAATTGTGATGTATGGTGTGATTACATGGTGGCGGACCTGACAACATTACGAGCCTCCTCATTTATCAAGATATCTCTCATTTGCTCTCCATATTAATAATTCTATGGGTAATAAGTAGAGCTTTTATTTAATACATTAATTTATTTTAATACAAAACTAATAATATTATCAATAATTATATTTACTTAATATCACTAAATAATTATTTTTGTTAATACCATTGCTCTATTGCATTTTTTATAATCATGATCTTGCTTAGCAAAGTACAACCAGGATGCTATTATATTGTATTTCAATACACTCTAAATATAATATTTTTCTATTTCTTATTATAAATAAGTTGAATCATGATCTAATTATTATTTTTTAAATATATTATCTTAGCATATCAATATGTTGACAGGATGGGGAGTCTATGTTCTGATGCCATATAATTGTTATTTCCCAATGCTGATAGACGACCAGTCTTGCCGAGATGATGGCCAAGCACACACCGCAAAAGACAATACACTTATTCAGCATTCTTTTAATATACAATCATTCGATCGTTGTGGGAAAGGATTTGTTGGATCGCACAAGAAGAAAATTGCTAGGTGAGTCGACTGAAACGTCGACCTCATGTTCCGATGGCTCCACCTTCGGCTTTCAGGCTGAGATAATAGCCAAACTACTCCGTTTAAACAACGGCAGAACAATTTGCTAGCCATTCCTTTCAACGCAACCATTGAAGTCAACATGTACCAAACAATCCACGGATTTGCAATAAAGAGGTGTAACACTTTTAACCACTGGAAAGTAAATTAGCTTGTTTATGTTGCTTGGACGGTACCCGTGGAATGGTTATCAGTTTGTAAAGCTTAGATAACATTATTAGTCAAGGAAAAAGCACCAGAGATCTCAGACACTGATGTCCATGAACGACAAGCTTAGTTCATAGGCAGTTGAGAGTTAGTATCTCAGACACTGATGTCCATGAACTGTCTTTCACTTGTGCTGCACAAAACATACAACACTACATTGAAGCTGCTTGAACCTGTGGCTCTCCATGAACAAACACCATGCTACCCAAAACTTGTTACTTGTACGAATACCTGTTTCATCTCCTTCCAAAAACAATAGAATTGATGGTAATACAGTTCAATATTTTATCAGAAAAAACCAATCTTTAGTGTTTAATGCAGTAGTAGATTTTCCATTTGTTTCATTGTAGCAACAGTAACTGCCTCATGGCTCGCATTACCCACAGACAAATCCATGCACATCTCAGAGAAGAGAGTCGTGTACTACAATATGGGAACTACTAGAATTGACCGGATGGTTGCTTTAACATTGTTGGCTGGTTCAACATAAGCATTACAAGAGGAAACAGAGGATTTATTTCTTTCCGCTCTTCTTAAGACCGGTGCCTCCGAATGTTCCCTTCTGATATGCCTTAGTCTTCAATTCCTTCAGTGCCTGTTTGGAAAATATACATCGGGCCAAGTCAAAAACCAGTTTCTTCTCAGGGGTAACGAAACATAAATCAATACACACGAAATGGTCAAATGCCTTTACCTTTTCCTCCTCTTTCTTTTTCTGAAGATTTGCAAGATCCGTCTACAAAAGCCGAAAAAAGTTAATACAGATATCTGAGTTGAACAACAAACAAGTAGATAAAAGCAACACAATAAACAACTAAAAAGCTACTGCTACTAGAAAATTTACATGGCCTCACTTCTCTAGCTACAGACTCATGGACGGGCTAGCTTATTCTACAAACCAACCAAATACATTACCAGAATGGGAAAAAAATGTATCTTTCGCCACAACCATTAACAATTTCTCATCATTTTATGTTTAACAGGAAATCACATATCAACTCAGCATGAAATAAAATTAGCAAAGAAAAATCTTAAGTATATGACTGGAGGTTTCACAAAGATAAGACTGGTAAATTTTCCAGCCAGCACCAATTCTTTGACACTTTGAACTCTGATAACAAGACTAAAATAACTGCCACAGGAAATCCATTATTGCTTTGATGTAAGCAAGCAACCCAACTACCCCATCCTATCTGAACCAATAGCATTTTGTGACAACATAGAATAAAATATGGGCCCTATTGCATATGTCCAGTGAACAAATGAAGTGCAGCCAAGCAGAATTGACCATCATCTGAACTAAACAGTTTTATCTAGAATGAATTTGAAAAATGGTTTGGTTGAGTTATAACTCTGTTGATTTGGCATTTATCAACTCAAAATACCTTATAAACCTTCATTCCCCCTCCTAAGATTTTGGTCAAAGATCAGTTAATGTGACTGCAACACATCACTGCACAATCAAATTTTGCAATTTCAACAGGAGCACAAATAGGAGAGCCGACAACAGAAGATGTTGTGTTTCAAAAATCCTTTGAGGCTCTCCCACTGCAGAACATAACAGTTAACCATGCCTCATCTGTGTGTGTAACACACACACACACAGAGAGAGATCACATCAATAGGATTTTCATAACGAGGAGATGCCAAGATAAGCTCAAAACTCAACAATTTCCTCAAAGTTAGGGAGGAACAAAAGTTCAAAAATCATCACATGTGATTCTAGAGAGATCCTCTGAGTGTCAGGGTTTATATCCCTATCATCTATTTTATGGGGTTTAATGGAAGCCCTCAAGTGTTTTCAGTCTGCCATGAGCCTGAAAATCAGCCAGAGTGCTTTTGGGGTACTTTGCTTTGCATCACAATTGATTCTAGTGAACAAATCTTTGTCCAACTGCCTAGTGAGGCACACCTATTTAGAGGACTAAAAGAGGTGCACAAACCTGCTTCTCTGATGTGCATAAATATTGAGAATATAAATAACATAGAAAATGATTAAATTGGTGCTTTTTCTTTTTTTGTGTGCGTGTGTGTGGTGGGGTGGGGAGAATGAGAGGGTTTGGATAAAGTTGAACAAGAATGTCTGCCTGAAAATTGTGTTGATCACTTTCCTGCAGCCAACCTATGAGAGCATAACGATCCAAAGTTAGGGTGTCAAATCCGAAATCTAGCAAGTTACTCTGCACTTTAAGCAATGATGTGCCCATTTCAGTTCACCTCTTCTTCTCCAAGAGTTGATCCCAAAATGATACCTATTAGATGATAAAGATTTACATAGACCCCATAACTGCAATAGAAGACATGAAAGGACAATATAAAGAGGTTTCAAAGATAGGAGGACCAGTCACCCAAGGCATCCTTTTTTCTTTGTTGTATTTTCCTTCTTTCTTTCCTTTCCTTTTCCTCACTTCTTTCTCCTACAGTATCTTCTTGTGCTCAACCATCCCTTGGCCAGTACCACAAGGCTGTGGTCACAGAAAGGGATATGACATGAAATTCATCACATCTAAAACCAAGATGATGGGGACCCCCTTCATGTAGTTATCACAATCTTGGTTGACTTGGACAGATTGTTACATCCAACTTAAATAAAAAGCAGAAATAAGAGACCACAATACATTTCTAATACCAAAAGTTGGAACATCAAGCAAAATGGAAACTTCCAAGTACCTGCGCCCCCGCCCCCCCCCCCAACAAAAAAAAACAAAAACACACACACACACACGCACACACAAACCAAAAGAAAAAAACCAGCAAAAACCTTTTCTTTTCATCGCATAAAGAAACTCCAACAGGTCATATTTGAAGACAAGGAAGATAAAGAGCAGAAAATATCACCTTAAAAATAAAAATATCTAGCCAAATCATTTCAAAACCTATCATTATATCATTTTGTTAATACTACATGGATCTCATCTTGAAATTATCCCTACTTTCATGCTCTGCTATTGGATTGGCACAACAATATGCCATCATCTAGCATAATACTTTTTCCACTTGCAAATAGGGATGGCAACAAGTTGAGTTTGGGTCAGGTCAACCAATACCTGTACCCGCCCCCTCAAAAAAAAAAACCATACTCGTACCCATCTCAGGTCGGGTAAAATGTCCCATGCGGATTAGGTCAGGACGGGTCTCAAAAAAAAATCCTCAAATCATGCTTCTACCAAGATTAAGCTCTCAAATATCTTTGGTGCTCTCCTTTTCCACACCCCAAAAAAAAAAAAAAAACCCATGGAACCTAAGAAATCCCTTCAATCTCTTTGGCGCTCTCCTTTCCACGGATCTCCAAGAAAAAAACATGGACACTACGAAACCCATCTAGTCTCTCCCCAGTGCACTCCTTTCCCACATATCTCCACAAAAAAAACATGGTGTTGCGGTTCCGTCGAAGATGCGCGGATCTGACCGAATACGATTGCTTCAGCATGCAGCTCCGGGATTCCCTCCGAGATGTGCGGGCACTCCAAAACCTACAAAAGCAATAAAAATACGAAAGTCCAGGCACAATTGGGGGGTTCTCAAATGGTGGACCCTCTGATACCTAAGTCAATCTCTAGCGAAAGTAAACATGTTCTCCAGTGGTGGACCCTCTGATACCTAAGTCAATCTCTAGCGAAAGTAAACAGAAGATAGGGATCTATAGTTTCTAGATAAGTAAGAGTGGTGATGGATCGCAATGTATAAATAGAATGGAGTTGGGTGAAGTGGTGGAAGTAGCAAGTGGATGTGGCAGAGTGTAGATGAAGTTTGAGAGAGTGCGGGCAAATTTTAAGGAAAGCAGGCGAGGCTCAAGAGGGAGAGGGCGAAGCTTCAGGGAGAGCTAATGAAGGTTGCAAGAGTGTGAAGGAAGCTTAGTGCATTCCCTTCTAGGCTCCACTTGGCTTTGTCTCCCTGCTTCGCCTTAGGCTCTCATCAATTTAGCCTTCATAAAAGCTTCGACTTAGGAGGCTTAGAGAGAACTTTTGAAACTCTTAGAAGACTAACTCCGGACACTTGGAAAACTTATATGGAGGGTCCACGGGAAACGATTTTTATAGGCGGATATATAAAGCACCTATTGTCTAATAGACATTCTACGATGCGGGGAATGGTGGATGGCACATCTTCACGATAGATATACTTCTACAGAGCACATGCCCCTGTAGGAGTGGCTAGAGCGACTGAGAATGGCATGGAGCACATCTTAATGGGAGGCACACCTTTGCCGAGCACACATCCTAACGGTGGTAGATGTCAGAGAGGCATGGTGCTGAATTACCGGCTCCTTTATGGATGATAAGTCATGCATAGCTTCTAGCATGACTTCATGTGGTAGGATCTAAGGAGTCTTCTCTCTGTACTAAGTTGGCAGGCAACATGGCATGCCATGCGGGACTCCACGTAGATTTAACCATTTCCAGGTGTATCACACGAAATCTAAGAAACCCCTCTGATCTCTCCGATGCTCTCCTTTCCCATAGATCTTTGAAAAAAGAGAGTGAAATGAAAAGACAATAGAAGCAAAAAGAAAAAGAAATCCATGGGAAAAAGGTCTTACCTTTCAATATTTTCTTTGTTTTCCTTGATCTTTTACTTCATTTTCTCTAGGTTTTTCCTTTGTTCTTTCCATCCCTATGAGCCTTGATTGGATGGGAGGCTTGAAATAAGGAAGCTTTAACCGTGGTGCACTGGTCTTCCCCTATTTTTTCCATCCTTAGGAGCCTCCATCGAGTGGAAGGCTTGAGCGGCTGGATAGGGAAGCTTATGGCTAGGGGTTTTGTGTTGGGTAGGAGGCTTGAGCAATTGGACAGGAAAACTTATGGCTACGGTTGTCTATTAGGTATATCTATATATATATAGGGTTGGGTTTGAGATAGGACATATCATTATCCTTACCCGACTAGACCCGCTTCGGTCTTTCTTATAACCCATACCCACCATGGATTTTAACCAGGTCAGGTATATCTATATATATATATATATATATATATATATATATATATATATATATATATCGGGTCAAGTTCATGGTGGGGCAAATTAGAAAGAACCACACAAGCAAGTTTTCACAGCATCAACTTCATTAATTTTCTTCCTTGTGAATGAAACTTAGATTTCAGCCTTGCTAGTCTAGATCTCCTTAAAAGCAAGCAAGAATAAAGCATTCAAATAAAAGTTGCCCACTCAATGATCAAAAGTAGTCACTTCAACCAACCAAGTGATTCCATGCACTAAAAATGAGGCTGATTAAACTGAACTCAGGACCCTAAAAAAGCCTAAAAATAACTTATTAGAAAGAGAAGGATGTACTTTTTTCAATTTGCTCAACTCAAACCTCTCAAAAAAAAAAAAAAAAAGATCTAGAAAATTGTGAAAGTAGGGTTCTAGGCCCTTTTTGATTTCATTAAATTGAATGGTAAAAAATGACCATGTGCCTTTTATTTATACCGACGAGGTTCGAGCCTCCAAATCCAAGTTGGATTACTCTCTTAGTTAAAAGAAGTTAGAATTTTTCTATAGTAGTAAACAATCTATATTAGAATGAACTTCAACCTATGGCTCAATCTCGACTTCTATATCAAATTTGTCTTCTACCGCCAATCTAATTCCTACTGGATTAGAAATTGTTGGTTGAAATTCTTACTCAAAAAAGAAAGTTGTATGACCACCCCATTTTGGGCTCAAAACATTGTCAAACCCCCACGTTACTTATGTATAAAGAACACCTTGGTGGGGGCCACACTTCTATAGTGCTCAATGAGAGCTTCACTTTAGCAACTGAATACCAAGAACGAGCACTGCATGAGAAAGTTATGGCCTTTGGTAGTTAGAATTGATGATCAAGTCCTAGATGTGACAGATCTTACTTCCAAACCCTGGCCAAACCTACTCGATGCAATCAATTTGGTCCACAAAGAGTCTACAGATCCTCTAGTATCAAACATTATATTAAAAGGCAACAACTATCATTAATACTTGAGATGAAAATCTAATTATCATTTTAAAAAAATAAAAAGATATTATGTTTTCTTGGTTCATAACTTTTCGATATACCTATTTCACTTGCTCTCTTTGACATTCTCTTTATAACCTCCCTTACCACCAAATGGAGCCTTTCCACCTTAAAGAATTCTATCCTCCAGCCAGAGTAAGTAGTCCAATTAATGATAAAAGGATTTTGTAAGCTTTCCTTATAGACCAAAAGAAATAAATAAAATAATTCAATTGTCCAAAGCTATACCACACTTTATTAAGGAACCCCTAGTGCATTTGGTAGAAACACAAGGGAAATGGGAATAAGGTTAGCTGTGCTAGGTGGCAAGCTATGCAAAGTACTTATGCCAGATTTTGTTTGGTTGTCAAGATTGTTGGAATAAGCTAAAAACTCGAATAACCCATCCAACTTTTTTGAATTGAGAAGAACTACCTTGGCCTTTTATAGAATATTTTATAGGATATGATCAATATTAAAGATTAATACAATAGATAATATACCGTATATTACAATAATATAGTATTACAATATATCATAATATTTCAGATATAAATAAATAAGATATCTTATATACTGATATTTTCTATCATATAGCAATATTAAATAATAATATTATTATATTATTTCAAAATAATATAGTATTTTGCAATAATAATAGCTATGTTGACCCCTAAAGTGATTTTGATGATAACAAAACATTGCAGCATACATTTGGTTATCTAACAACCCTTCAAATGATTGACAAGTTTTTGTAGGACAACTACATTGACACACCTTTTAATTCCTAAAATCTTTAATGTTTTGTGTTGAGTTGTAAAGTATTTAGAATCTTGTAAAAAAGAACCCTACAAAAAGTTTCCTATTAAAATCAATTTAAGGGTTACTTCTAGTAGTCCTTGCTTCAAGTCTTCTTGAATTTATTGTAAGTAGTCCTTGAAGAGGTCTTTAAAGCATGGGACAAGTGTTCTGGAAGTTTGAAGTTGATCTGGCTGAAGAACCACCTTCGAGCCGACTGGAAGGACAACCTAGCCGACTCTGGCACCGGCACTGAAGAGAAGTTCTCTGGCACACAGATCCAGTCGACTAGCACCAAGGCCCAGCCGACTCGTCCAGAACAAGATTGAGAATGTTCTGAGATTCTCAAGAATCCGAGCCGACTGGAATCAGATCCAGCCGACTCATCCAGAACTCAATTGAAAATGGTCTGAGAAGCCTCTGAGACTCCAGCCGACTGGAATTCAGCCCAGCCGACTCGTCCAGAGTGAGGTATATTCTCAACTGTGGAAGCTAGCCGACTGGCACTCAGCCCAGTCGACCCGAACTTCATCCGAGCCGACTCGAAGTTTGTCTGAGCCGACTGGAATGACGAGGTCACCTCCAACGGCTAGTTCCAGTTTTCAGTTTTTGAATTCCAAAAGTGCTCCAACGGTAACCTGTCACCTCCCAACGGTCTACAACGTTCAAAATCAAGGAAAGGCAGTTGAAATCTCTATAAATAAGGTATGAGAACATTCTTGAACAGGCTAATGAATTATTGAGCATTTATTGAACACTTATCGAAGTGAAGTGAGAGAGCACTAGAGCTTTAAAGTCTGCCTTCAAGCCTGCAACCACTCTTACCAGAAGCTTGAAGCACCTTTTGAGGAAAGCAAGGAAGCCATTGAAGTGCATTGAAGAGCATTCAGTGGATCTTCACTCGAGCTGCATTGGCAACCACCCAGACAACAGAGTTTGTCTTTATTGTTGCTTTTTTATTCTATCATTTAAAATATCTGGGTTATTGGTGAGCCCTGTTGTAAAAGCCAAATAGGTTTCTTTGGTGAGCCTTTAAAACCAGAGTGTAGAGGTTTCTTTGGTGAGCCTATCTAAAAACCAAAGTGTAGAGATTTTAGGTGAACCTGTAAAAACCTAGCTTGGGTTTCTTTGGTGAACCCGGTTTCAAAAACCAAAGTGTAGAGTTTGGGATTGTGAGCCTGTAAAACAATCCGACTATATTCCGGTTTGGGGGATATAGTGGAAATCCCTAGTAAACTTGGGTAGTGGACGTAGGAGCTGGGTTGCTCCGAACCACTATAAATCTGCTTTGTTTGTGTTGTGTTTGTTTTATCTTTTAGTTTCTGCATTCATTCTCTGATTTACAGAGTACCTAACTACTAATTGGAATTACTTGTGCACATACTTGCGAAAATTTTGTAATTCCCAATTCACCCCCCTTTTGGGACTAAGCCACCTGGGCAACAGCTGGTATCAGAGCAGTGTCTCTGATTACTTGAGTTAAGATCGATGGCTTATCCCATGAGTACATCCTTGGCCGAGAGCCAATCAACAAATAGACCTCCACTATTCACAGGCACAAATTATTCATTTTGGAAAGCACGAATGAAAATTTACATACAAGCTGTAGATTTTCAATTGTGGAAGGTCATCTTGAAAGGGCCACACATTCCCACAATTAAAGTTGATGGCATGGACATCCCTAAGCCTGAAGAGGACTAGGATGATCATGACATGAAGATGGGGGAATTGAACGCCAAAGCAATGAATCTATTATATTGTGCTTTGAATGCTAACGAGTTCGACCAAATTTCCACTTGCTCTTCAGCAAAGGAAATCTGGGATAAACTCGAAGTGACCCATGAGAGAACTTCCCAAGTGAAAACCTCCAAGATAAATCTTTTAGTTCATAATTATGAATTATTCAAAATGGAACCTTCTGAAACAATATCTGCCATGTTCTCTAGATTTACAGATATTATTAATGGTTTAAAGAGTCTTGGCAGGGTATACTCTAATGCAGATCTGGTTCAGAAAATCCTTCGCTCTTTGCCCGACAAATGGGATCCCAAGGTAACTGCGATCCAGGAAGCCAAAGATCTCAACACTTTGATGCTGGATGAACTGCTGGGATCACTCATCACCCACGAACTAACAATGCAACACAGAACGAAAGATGAGCAGAAGAAAAAGAAGACAATAGCCTTCAAAGCTGCTTCCGATTCAAAGAGGGATGACGAAAAATCTGAAGAAGAAAGCACCTCCTCCAATGACGATCTAGAAGACGAAGACATCGCTATGATTGTGAGGAGATTTAGAAAATTTATGGAAAGAAAGAAAGGAAGGTACAACCGAAAATTCCATAGGAAGGATTATGGAAAGGAAAAAGAAAAGGACAGAGAGAAAGACAAAGAGGTAGTCCCCACGTGCTACGAATGCAAGAAACTGGGGCACATACGTCCGGACTGTCCAATGTTGAAGAAATCCTTCAGACAAAAGAAGAAAAAGAAAGCCATGATTGCCACATGGTCCGATAGTGAAGACTCAACATCATCGGAATAAGAAGAGACCACCAAGACTACCAATCTTTGCTTAATGGGTCTCGAAGATGAGGTAACATCCCCTAACAATTGCACTGAATTTACTTTCGAAGAATTAAATTCTGCTTTTCATGATTTACTTTCTGAATTTAAGAAAGCTGGAGTAAAGATAAAATCATTGAAAAATATGAATGATTCTTTACCCAAATAAAAGGATGAAATTTCAGAAAAGAACATTTTATTACAAAAGGAATTGCATGACTTTTCTGAAAAATTTGAAAAACTGAAAAAAGAAAATCTTTCATATGAAAAGAAAAACAATGATTTACTTGCTGAAAATAATGAATTAAAAAAGGAGGTTACAAAACTCAAGCCTTTGGTTGAAAAACTCACTTTATCTTCAAATAAGCTTGAGCTAATTTTAAAAGAACAACGAATTTCTGGAAATAAAGCTGGAATTGGTTTCAACACTTCTTTTATAAATGGAATTTCAGCAATAACTTTTGTGAAATCCAAAACACCTGCTCAAAATACTTTATCTCAAAAGGTTTCAGCCACACCAAAAACTGTTTCTACTTCAAAGTCTTTATCATATGTTCCTAAAAATTTGAGCAAAAATGCATACATTCCAAAAAGTTTAAAATCTGCATCAAGTGCATCAACTTTTAGAACTTCAAATTCTGTTTCCAACAAAAATTCTAAAGTTGTTTGCTATGCTTGTAAAAAAATAGAACATAAAGCTTTTGAATGCAATAATCTTAAAAATGTCCATAAAAAGGTAAAAAAGATTTGGGTTCCCAAAGGAACCACCTCTGCTGACCTGCAAGGACCCAAGGTAGCTTGGGTACCTAAAAGAATTCATTGACTATTTTGCATGAATGTCTTGCAGCCCAAAAATTGAAGAAAATGTGGTACTTGGATAGCGGCTGCTCAAAATATATGACGGGTGACAAGGACCAATTCATCACCCTTGAAATGAAAGAAGGATGTATGGTCACCTTTGGAGACAATGGCAAAGGGAGAATAATCGGTATTGACAAGAAGAGTGCATAGATAATGATGCAGGTACATTGCAAAAAGGGATGGATAACTTGAGCATTCAAGACAAAGACACTCAAGGTGGAGAAGAAACGGTAAGGATCATACTGATCTACCAAGGGACTGGGGGTATGTTACATCTCACCCTAAAGAATTAATAATAGGAAATCCTTCACATGGTGTTAGGACTAGGGCTGCACATAAGGATGCACATGATTACCTAGCCTTTGTATCACAAATAGAACCCCATAGCTTAGAAGAGGCTGAGACTGACCCAAACTGGATGATGGCAATGCATGAAGAATTAAACCAGTTTGAAAGAAATAAGGTATGGACACTTGTAGATAGACCTTCAGACCATCCAATTATAGGAACTAAATGGGTCTATAGGAATAAATTAGATGAGCAAGGAAATATTATAAGGAACAAAGCTAGATTAGTGGCTAAGGGATATAACCAAGAAGAAAGTATTGATTTTGATGAAACTCATGCACCTGTAGCAAGCCTAGAAGCCATTAGATTACTACTTGCATTTGCTTGCTACATTAACTTTAAACTCTTTCAAATGAATGTAAAAAGTGCATTCCTTAATGGTTTTATCTCTGAACAAGTTTTTGTGGAACAACCACCAGGTTTTGAAAATCACACTTTTCCAAACCATGTATTCAAATTAAACAAAGTATTATATGGTTTGAAACAAGCACCTAGAGCCTGGTATGATAGACTTAGCACTTTCTTAATTGAAAATGATTTTTCAAGAGGAAATGTAGACAAAACTTTGTTTATCAAAAAGAAGAATGATGATATCTTGGTTGTACAAATATATGTTGATGACATCATTTTTAGTGCAACTAACAAATCTCTATGTAAAGAATTTGCTAAGCTTATGCAGGGAGAATTTGAAATGAGCTTAATGGGCGAGTTGAACTACTTCCTTGGACTTCAAGTAAAACAAATAAAGAAAGGCATCTTCATCAACCAAGCCAAATACATAAGGAAATCATCAAAAAGTTTGGTATGGAGAGTAGCAAAACAATGAGCACACCCATGAGCCCAGTTTGCAGACTGGACAAAGATGAGAATGGATCCAATGTTGACCAAAAGCTATATAGAGGTATGATCGGATCCTTATTATATTTGACTGCAAGTAGACCTGACATATTATACAGTGTATGTGTATGTGCTAGATTTCAGTCATCACCAAAAGAAACACATATGCTTGCTGTAAAAAGAATAATTAAATATTTGAAAGGAACAAGTAATTTAGGAATTTGGTATTCTAAACATTCTACTTTGAATTTGATTGAATTCTCTGATGCTGATTATACTGGTTGTAAAATAGATAAAAAAAGCACTAGCAGTACATGTCAATTTCTAGGGTTGAATTTAATTTCATGGCACTGTAAGAAGCAAAACTCCGTAGCCTTGTCCACAGCTGAGGCTGAGTACGTGGCTGCCGGTAGTTGTTGTACTCAAGTATTATGGATTAAACAACAACTAGAAGACTTTGGTATATCACAATCTAAAATTCCAATTAAATGTGATAACACAAGTGCTATCAATTTGACAAAGAATCCAATTCAACACTCTAGAACCAAGCACATTAAAATTAGACATCATTTTATTAGAGATCATGTTTCAAATGGTAATATTGTGCTTGACTTTGTGCCCACTGAAGATCAATTAGCTGACATATTTACTAAGCCACTCAATCAAGATAGATTTGAGCTAATTAGAAGTGAATTAGGATTTTGTGATCCCTTCTAGATTCTTTAACCTAATTCCTTCAATTCTAAGAAAATTTCATCTAGAAAACCTCCTCAATTTATTATATTTTATTGAGCCTTAATTTCCTTCAAAATTCTATTCAAAGTCCTTCTGAATTATGTTCAAATTTTTCAAAACTCTATTTTCTCTGTTTGAGTCGACTGGATCTTGATCCGAGTCGACTGGATTTTTCTGAGAGTTTTGAACTTGTTCTGGCCTAGCCGACTCGAACAATTTCGAGTCGACTGGATTTTCTGATGGTTTTTAGAAGAGCTCTGGCCGAGCCGACTCGAGCCTTTTTAGGGCTACTCGAGTCGACTGGATTCTCGCGCCGAAGCATTTTGCATAGGATTATAAACTCTTCTCCGAACCGTTTAGCTTCTATATTATCTTCTCTAACGGTTCACTCATCTCCAAAACCTTCTCCAAAATCTTCATTCTCCCTTCCAAGCACTCCATTTTCTTGTTCTTCCATCTTTCCTAGCTATGGCACCCAAACGTGTGACAGGAAAACGCTCAGTTAGGGTTGCTCCTTCGACTGAAAAAGAAAGAAGGTCCAAGAGAAGGCAAGAAGAGCCAAGTAGTGAAGAAATTGCAGAGGAAGCCACAAGAGAAGCTGCAACCGTTCCTAGCCAAGTGCCCTCAATGTCTACGTGACCGGTAACCTCTGACCGCCGAATTAATTTTGAGTTTATTAAGGGCATTGGGTTAAAGATAGGAGATTTAATTGAAGACCAAGGGTGGAGAAAATTTTGTTCATTGAATGAGAAGACCTATCCCTCTTTGATTAGAAGTTTTTATGGGAACTTAAGGTTGGGAACTAACCATGTGGAATCCACTATCAAAGGGAAGAGGGTTATTGTCAATGAAGAGTCCTTACATGAATTACTGGATATACCTTCTGAGGGACTGAGATTTTTAGTAATTGACGATAGAGAGAAGACACTAAAAACAATTTTGAACAAAGAGGATGTGGGAGGAATTGGCACTGTTTTTGCTAACACCCTATCACTAGAAATGAGACTACTTCACAATTTCATTTGTAGAATTTTCTTATAAAGAACTGGTAGGTTCGATTGGGTGAGCGAAAATGATCTGTCTCATTGAGCACATTCTAGAAAGAACTCCTATCAATTTGTCATACATTATAATCATGCAGATGAAAGAAACAGTAAGAAAAGCTAAATCCTGTCTGCCCTATGGAATGATGCTTACTTTGTTGTTTAAACCCATAGAGTCAATTTGGATGGTGAAGACGGATTAGAATTGCATCATACTGATATCTACACTTCTAAAACCCTTGAGAGAATGGGATATTTCCAAGTGGAAGGACTGTGGAGAAAGAAAGGCACAAATGTAAGGGCCATTGGCAGCTCCAGTAGTAGTGAAGAAGAGGAAGAAAATGTAGAAGCAGCTGGAACTTCTACACCTGTACTGGAGCCTGAGTCATGTGTACCTGAGCCTGCTGCTGTTACTGAGGAGACTAGAGCTTCGTCACCTATGTTGCTGGAACTTCTACACCTGTACCGGAGCCTGAGTCATGTGTACCTGAGCCTGCTGCTGTTACTGAGGAGACTAGAGCTCCGTCACCTATGTTTGATATGCCTGCAGCAGAGTTTGATTTGCCTGCACCGGAGTTTGACCTGCCTTCAGCTGATGTTCCTTTACATGACTACCCTACTGCAGCTACACAGCCTCCAATTATCCAAGTTCAGATTAAAAAACAATTGAAAAACTTGACAGAGTCACTGACAGGTACAATAACTTCATTATTTACTGATTTGAAACAGTCAGTTGACAGTATATTGGACAAATTAGAAGAGCATGTATCAAGTCTACAAGAAAAGGTTGAAGCTATAGAAGCTTCAAGGTCAGCACCTCAGATAGACCTTCAGCCTATTCTGAATTGCATCTCTTCAAGTTCTGAAACAATTTTGAAGTCTGTGGATGCCACTTTGAATGAATATCAGACTGAATTGAAAGAGCTTAGAGGCAAAGTGGAAACTATTGTAGATACAAGAGGTATGGCCGAGGATTATACTAGAGGCATTGGGATCATAAGATCGGAGCTTGGCAGACTTCGAGGATCAGCTGAAGCCTTCGCCAATGTCCAAGCAACTGAGCTTGTATCTATGCAGAAAGAAATAGGTGAAATGAAAGAGGTAGTAAATAAAGTGCCAGTTAGCCTCAAGGACTTGGAGCAACAGATGGGAGCAAGTTGGATGAAAATGGTGTCTCTCTGTGGCATTGTCAGATCTTTGGAAGTCACAGCTAGGACAAGACCATTGTATGATCCGCCCCCCATTTCCACTAGGGCACCCAGTACCTCTGTTCACCCTAGGGCTCCTCCTCCACATGCTTCATCTAGTCGAGCACCTAGACCCACTTCTTGGCAAGGTGCCAATGTTCCTAGAGATGATTCTGATTAGACATTTTGTAGTTTCAGTACTTTTTGAATGCTTTTTAAAACTTTTGTAATGATTGATGTACTGAACACCTTTTTGATAGAAATGAAATGAACATCTTTTGATTACTGTGTAATGTGTGTATTTGTATTTTCTTGTTTACACTTCTATTTATTTAAATAGAATTCTCTCTCTAAGTTGAGAAAGTGAAATTATCTCAAACAAATCTTGAAATTTTCTCAATCTATTCAAAATTATGAGCTTACTTGTTTAACCTTTTTGATTTGTTGACAAAAAGGGGGAGAATCATAAAGTGCATGAAAGAATACATGAAAGAAAAAGCTTAATGAAGCTTAATGAATTGCAATTGAAATTCTAAAGTAAAGTAGACGGGGAGTTTGTAAGGCATTTCTGAATAAAATAATTTCTTGCATATTATTCTGATAAAATGTTCAAATGAATGTCAAAGGGAGAGAAACTTAGAGAATTTATATTATCTAGAAATCTTATAAACAGGGGGAGATATACGTGTTTAATTTACATGCTTCAATGATTACTATGATGCTCTCAATTTATTATATCTATCAGTCGATACTTAATACTGCTTGATATATACAAGCAATCAATCTCTGATATTTACAGTTTATGAAGTTGACCTTGTGCATAACTGTATAGCACATACTGATATACATTTGATATTACAGTTGATTTTATGAATTGTCAAACAAATGTAAATGCTTACATACTTGTGAATAGATTAGATTCTTTTCATGCCTAATATTTTGTCATCATCAAAAAGGGGGAGATTGTTGACCCGTAAAGTAATTTTGATGATAACAAAACATTGGAGCATACATTTGGTTATCTAACAACTCTTCAAATGATTGACAAGTTTTTGTAGGACAACTACATTGACACACCTTTTAATTCCTACAATCTTTAATATTTTGTGTTGAGTTGTAAAGTATTTAGAATCTTGTAAAGAAGAACCCTACAAAAAATTTCCTATTAAAATCAGTTTAAGGGTTACTTCTAGCAGTCCTTCTTGCTTCAAGTCTTCTTGAATTTATTGTAAGTAATCCTTGAAGAGGTCTTTAAAGCATAGAACAAGTGTTCTGGAAGTTTGAAGTTGATCTGGTTGAAGAACCACCTTCGAGCCGACTGGAAGGACAACCTAGCCAACTCTGGCACTGGCACTGAAGAGAAGTTCTCTGGCACACAGATCCAGCCGACTGGCACCAAGGCCCAGCCGACTCGTCCAGAACAAGGTTGAGAACGTTCTGAGATTCTCAGGAATCCGAGCCGACTGGAATCAGATCCAGCCGACTCATCTAGAGCTCAGTTGAAAATGGTCTGAGAAGCCTCTGAGACTCCAGCCGACTGAAATTCAGCCCAGCCGACTCGTCCAGAGTGAGGTATATTCTCAACTATGGAAGCTAGCCGACTGGCACTCAGTCCAGTCGACCCGAACTTCATCCGAGCCGACTCGAAGTTTGTCCGAGCCGACTGAAATGATGGGGTCACCTCCAACGGCTAGTTCCAGTTCTCAGTTTTTGAATTCCAAAAGTGCTCCAACGGTAACCTGTCACCTCCCAACGGTCTACAACGTTCAAAATCAAGGGAAGGCAGTTGAAATCTCTATAAATAAGGTATGAGAACATTCTTGAACAGGCTAATGAATTATTGAGCATTTATTGAACACTTATTGAAGTGAAGTGAAAGAGCATTAGAGCTTTGAAGTCTGCCTTCAAGCCTGCAACTGCTCTTACCAGAAGCTTGAAGTACCTTTTGAGGAAAGCAAGGAAGCCATTGAAGTGCATTGAAGAGCATTCAGTAGATCTTCACTCGAGCTGCATTGGCAACTACCCAGACAACAGAGTTTGTCTTTATTGTTACTTTTTTATTCTATCATTTAGAATATCTGGGTTTATTGGTGAGCCCTGTTGTAAAAACCAAATAGGTTTCTTTGGTGAGCCTTTAAAACCAGTGTAGAGGTTTCTTTGGTGAGCCTATCTAAAAACCAAAGTGTAGAGGTTTTAGGTGAACCTATAAAAACCTAGTTTGGGTTTCTCTGGTGAGCCCGGTTTCAAAAACCAAAGTGTAGAGGTTAGGATTGTGAGCCTGTAAAACAATCCGACTGTATTCCGGTTTGGGGGATATAGTGGAAATCCCGAGTGGTGAACTTGGGTAGTGGACGTAGGAGCTGGGTTGCTCCGAACCACTATAAATCTGCTTTGTTTGTGTTATGTTTGTTTTATCTTTTAGCTTCTGCATTTATTATCAGATTTACACAACACCTAACCACTAATTGAAATTACTTGTGCACATACTTGCGAAAATTTTGTAATTTCCAATTCACCCCCCTCTTGGAACTAAGCCACCTGGGCAACAAGCTAAATGCGTGATACTATGATATTAGAATTTCGTATAATGATACTATACTATAGCCCAAGATTCATGATCTTGGTATCGGGCCCCGTACCGGTGACAACCTATTACTATATCGGTATGGAGTCGGTTCAGCATACTGAGTGTCACTACACCTCCCATACCATGTCCAATACCAAACCAATATAGTATAATACGCATACTATCCGATTTGGTCCAATATGGCAAACCTTGCTACAATCTAATAAAAAATAATTATAATTACTATCAAATATTATACATGATAACACTACTATAATGCATTATAAACGATTTATTATATTATTATAGAAATATAAATTCTTTATATTATTAGTGTTATAGTAGTAACAGATCCATTCGGCCCTGACATAGCATCATCCCTGTTAGTTAACGTGGCCACGCGCTTCGCGCCGCATCCTTAAGTCTCCCATCAAAAGAAGACAGTGGACCTGCTTGTTCTAAGGGAAGTCGACCCCTGCGACGACCAGGTCGACACCTCGGCCAACCCACTTCGATCATGCATGGAGTTCAGCTTCATGGTAGCTCAGCCCGTGCCCCGGTCCGGCATGTAGTCCTACCTCACCTCGCGCGCCAGCACGGCAAGGGAAGAAAGGCCCCTCGCACGACGTCTCAGCTAGCTCTTCACCGCCCGCGCCACGCCCCAAGTCTGGCTCCACCCAGTGCACGGACGGGTTGGTCCATCTCCATCCTAGCGCCCTCCGCGCTGCATTACCCCAGCACGGCTCCGCCAGCATGAAGGCTGGCCCAATGTCTCAGTCCGGCACGCCACGCGAGCCTCCAAGCACAACGCCCTCCCAGGCATGGAGTCCTCCCCCGCGAGCCTCCAGCGTGGCGCCCTCCGCCCGCACGAGGTCCATCCGTTCCAGCTCCGATCCGCTCGCGGCACGCCAATCTCCGCCTGGACCTTCAGTCCGGACAGTCCGGAGGCATGTTCGCAGCCGCCCGCGCCCGGTGTGGCACCTCGACAGGCCCGGCTCCGGCCGGAAGTGGCGCACTCCGGTCCGTCCGCCTAGCTATAAAACAAAGCCCTACCTCAATCTGACACGACCCGGAGTCCCGCGCCAGTCTAACCACGGGAGAAGCCCGGCTCCACCCACGGCACGCTCGCCTCCCAGTGCCCTGGTCGTTCCAGCGCGCCAGCAAGGGTCCGAAGGATGCTTGCGAGGGTCTAGAGGCGTGCCCGCATGGCTGCGCCCACCTTGGTCGCCCGCGATCAATTCGGCGAGCCATGCATGGAGCCCGGTTGCATGGAAGCATGACCGCGCGTCGCCTGGGAGCAACACGTGCTGGAAGCTCCGCGGCTCCATTCGCCCGTGCCTCAGCCCGGCACAGTCCTGGCTCCACCCACCCCGGCACGCCGGCTCCGCGCACCCCGGCACGCCGGCTCCGCGCACCCCGACTCTGCTCGCAGCACGCTCGCCTCCTCTGGACCATCCTCCGATCCGTCCGCTTCAGCTCCAATCCATCCGCTCCAGCTCCGATCCGCTCGCGGCACGCCTGTCTCCGTCTGGACCTTTAGTCCGGACCGTCCAGAGGCACGTCCGCGGCCACCCGCACCCGGTGCGGCACCTCGACAAGCCCGACTCCGATCCGACTCTGCACATGACTCGGCCTGTCTCATTCCATTGACGCCTCGATCTAACAAGTTTCGTGGCCAGGCTCAATTCCCGCATGGAGTTCGTCTGCCCAGCCAGGCTAGCGGGTCAGCCCGTGCATCGGCATTGCGGGGAGCGGTCCAGCTCCACCCGTCTCAACCTGCGCCTCGATCCGTCATGCCCCACGGCGGCTCAGTACCTCAGTTCGGCACGCTCTGTGCCCGGCTCGGCCCGTGCGTCGCTGGGGCAGCGTGCCTAACCGGCCCACTCCGGCCACGTATGCCCGCGCACGCTCACTTCAGTCCGGCACGTTGGGGAGCAACACAATTTCGCCCACACGAATTCCGACCCAGCATTTCAGTCGGGCCCCGCGCGCCTCGATCCGCATGCATGAGAGCCTCTGCAGGCCTAGTCTCGCTCCACGCACCTCGATCCATGTGCACGGAGAGCCTCCGCCTGCCTCGCCTCGATCCGCATGCCTCAGTCCGTTTGACTCCATCCCAGGCACGCTTCTCAAAGGACAGGTACGAGGAGAACTAGATGGCAATCTCAATACGTAAAGTCACCATCCCTGCCAGACTTGCTACAAGTCCTGTAGCGCGCCGCCTGCAAAAGAGGACTATATTAAAGCCCCCCAGGCCACTGTTTACACTAATCAAGGAGGAGTGCCCCATCCGAGACACTGCGCTCCTTCACCAACCTTCTGAACCACCCAGAAGAGGAAGGTTCACCAACCTATCGTGGCCTTACAGGTTAATCCTAGCCTCTCATGCCTACAAGAGCCTCACAGGCCTATGTCAAGAAAAGCACGTCTCCCCAAATGACAGGAGCAATCTCATAAATAGGTAAGAGGGACCTCCGACCAAGATAAGAAAAACTACCACACGCTCATTAACTAGCTCCCGAGCCATTATTCTTCTACACAGCTCCGACTGTTCCCAAGAGAAAAATCCAACTGACTTGAGCGTCAGAGTGTCCCCGCCGATACCTCCGACCGGGACTTTTTGCAGGTCTCCATTTACGGGAAGCGATCGAGGAGAGGACCTCATCCCACCGAAGTGGCTAGCAGGACGGCCAATAACTCTAAGCCTCCAGGAGCTGGTGATCTCGAAGCAAGCCAGAAGGAGCCAAGACAAGGGCAGGAGGAATATCAAAAGACCCCTCCAAGAACTCCTGCTACTCTCATTCTTATAACGACCCCTCTGAACACGGTGACTCTACCAAGTCCCGTAAAGGAGGGCTTGTTCCCCTTGATCGCCTCCGATCGACGAACCCGGTGACGCAGGCGGGAAGTCCACTCACCTAGGACACGTAAGAGTTGCAGGCCACGACGATCTAGACGGCAGCAATTAGCAATATTATAGCATCAATAAAATATTATCTAATAATATAATAATGCATTATAATTTTATTAATATTAAAATTATTAAGATATTAATTTTTATAAGTGATATAATAAATATTAAATATCTATTATAACAAATATAATATTATTATAGTAGTATTGCAATATTACAATAATTTTATTAATAATTATTATAGTATAGCAAGACATATTGAATATTATATATTACAATATCATTAGTAACATTATAATATTAAATATTTTAATATTTTATACTAGTGATACTTATAATATATTATAGTATAATTTTAATGTTGGCTGTTATATGATAATATTTACATGATATAATTGCTAATATAAACTACAATCTAAAAGGGTGAAATGAGTATAAACATTGGGCATAAGGCTATTCCAAGATAGACATGGGATAGTGTATTCCCAAGAAAGCAAGCATAAGAAGGTTTGGTCAGCATAAGACCCTGTTCTGGGTCTTATGCTCCTACGAAACACCATCTAAATGAATTGCAAAACACATTTAGCTCCTCGTAAACCTAGTAACAACCAATTCCTTGGTCACTAATAAACATTCAAGACATATCTAACTTGCAGAAAAAATAGCATGGTTATGGTTGGTGAACATATTTAACTCCACGTGGTGCCCAAGAGTGTAGACATAATCTAAAAAAGTTCATTCAGGTGACTGATCAAACAAGATCTGGATCATAAATTCTTAACATCTCCATGAAGAGACTGTTTAATTTTACAATCAGTTGTGCCTTGATAGAAATATATCGGTCAAGAAAAAAATCCCGAAACTGTAAGATACGACACAACGTTATATCCCGTCATGACAATTCAATTTTATCATTGCAACCTTACCGAACCCTTATATTGGCTCTAAAAAGCATTAAAAAAAGTTCCAAACTCATCGGAAGACGAAATCTTGACCTATTTAACTAAAATATAAAAAGCCCTAAACTCAGATCTTGCTTCTTTCTCTTCCAAACCAAGTGCAGAGCAGCACGAGAAAACAAGCAGGCCTAATCAAGATATTGAAGAACGGTGGCCCGGGCATCAAATTACCGAGAGAGAGGGCGGGCACATGCTCGATCAAAAATTCAGAGCGGAAATCAACAGTATTGGCAGGAGAAAAAGGGAAGTTCCCGTCATGACGATTTAAGTTCGCTAATTCAACCTAATCGAACACTTATTTTAGCACCAAAAAAGCAAAAAAAAAATCTAAATTATCAAAATAGTCTTGGACAATAATATATGAACAAAATATACGAAGCCCCAATCCTTCAAAAATTCACTTTCTGCCCTTCGATGCCACGAACGAAAAGTCCCAAGAAAACATAATTCTTAATAAATCATGTTACAACACGGAACCGGATCACGGTGGAGGCCAAACATACCTCGTCGTAATCCTTCTTCTGGAGCTTTGGTTGCTTCAAAGGCTTCGCCTTTCCACCTGAAACAAGGAAAGGTCCACGTCAAATCCAAATCCTCAAAACACGAGAGAGAAAGAAACACTAACCTTGCTTCGACGACATGGTTCTTCGATCGGAGGAGGGAAGAAGCCAAAACCGAGAGCAAGGCCGGAGAGGAGAGAGACGGGAGGCCCTCGTTGACCCTTTGCGGTCAGGACTCAGGATTGGCTTTTGTTCCCAGCGCCGTTCTATATACAGCCAGGGCAGAGGGGGGTTGGACTTGGGCAGCGCCCGGTGGAATTGGAAGTGGGCCGGGCCGCTCCAAGGCCTGTAAGACCGGGTCTTGACTAGTATATCTCCCATCTCTAACCGACTGTATGATGTGTATCTTAATATGGTAGTCTGTCAAATGACTAGAGCGCATTAGCGCATAATTAAACCTATGAGACGCTTAATCTCCTTAGTCTTTAAGAGCAGATCTCTCTTATTATTTAATTCATGATATCCATGAATATAAACTATTTGATTGACAAACCTATCGTATATCAAGATAATTATGCACTAAATAATATAAACCAACAGAATTAACCTTCTTTTCTTGCTAACTCCAGGAAAACCTAGTCATGTAGTAAATGAGCAATTAGTAAAATACAATACCGAATGGATTTTACCAATGGCTTGTTGGGACCAATGCCACAATAGAAAAAATTGAGGACAACTTTAGTATTTTATTACAACGTGCTGGTCCATTGGAATGAAAAGTTGGTTAATATTTTACTGCAGCTAATAGAAACTTAACTCTCACAAGCAAAAAGTAGCGCATCAAAAGTAGGGATGCAAAGCTTACCAAAAAATTATTAAAAAAAAAAAATGTAGGGATGTAAGGGAACGAGTCGAGTTGGGTCGGGTCAGGATTGCTTGACCAAAGCTATTTCAAGCTATGCCTAGAGCTTAATATCAGATATATTTACAGCTCATGTGATATAAATTAGACACAAGTTGTTTAATTAGAGGAATTCATGTCCGTTGCTAATTTATTTGGCTAACAGTTTAGAATTTAGCCCAATCAATCACCCGGTTACAGATGATCATCAAAGATATTACTTCTTGTTCGTTCCAGCTTGTCTTTTTGTATTCCATAGTCCAATTTTATCTGTATATATTCCACATCCCTGCATTGAAAATCTAATTAACGTATGCTGATCACTTGACAAGATATGGCTGCAAATTTTGCCCGTGATGCAAGCAAGAAATAAATTTTACGGTGGTTACACGCTCCTCCTAGCAAGCATAGTTTCCCTCCTAGAGTGTTGAACGGTCATGCTTCTTGTTGCTGCCAGATCATCCTTTAATGGTTAGAGATAGCACCAAAAAGTCTTCTAGTTTTCTTTGACGATAGGGACGCTGCTTTTGGTGGCTCTCGAGCGGAGACCTGCAAAAAGATTTCTAGACTGGGATTGACTGGGATTATCGATGAGGACACTCCAATGCTCAAGTCAGTGTAGGAGGATGAAGAAGGCAACAGTAGCCAGAGTCCTGAGCCTTGGTGATTGTATGAGCGCAAATGCGAGGAGTGTGTGTGGAAAAAACATACCTCATCGAATGTCTCTCTTTCCTATTTATAACATTGCATAGGACAATGAAAGACTATCAAAGAGGTGGCTTTGACAGAAATGATGGGCTTTGACAGGTTATTAGGATACTGTCTCTTGGAACCCATGCCATTGGTATCTTTTTTATTAAAGTCACTGATCCCGAGAAGGTGCTGCCCCCTATAAACTTGATGGGCTTTGTAGGAGCACATGGGTTGATTGGGACAGCGAGATAGTCAGTCCCAGTGCCGAGCTCAGGTGCTAAAGAAACCTAATCGATGGACGGCCAGGTTGAGAATCGAGCCCAAATTGAGAGACAGCCAGGTTGAGAATTGGGACTTGACTAAGAGAAGGCCATGTCGAGAGTCGAGACTTGACTGTGAAACCTCTCGATTCAGGTGTTGGAGGTGGTCGGCGGTGACTGTCTCCACTCCTGTCAGTGGTCTAGTGGACATCCCAGGGCCGAGAGGTTGATTGATATAATAGATGCTTCCCACTCCCGAGTCCAGAGCAATATCGAGTTGATCCATTGGTGTTCATCTCCTCTAAGAGAAGAGAGTAACTGCTTTGTCTGTCCTGGGAGTTGAATTTGTCGTTTTGTTCTTCGGGCATTAATTGGTATCGTGGGAACCACCGATTGCCGTCTTATCATTTTAGACATGGTGCATAGATAGTATAGGAGAATCATTGGCATGACGTTCGAAAAGCCATGCATGTCCTCCAATGATTCGCGCGATCGTCCCTGGCCAACCAAACTATGCCATATGGCTTACCGACCGTGGGCTTTAAATAATTTGCATGAAGCCCGGGACAAAGAGGCGATTGATCAGTTGCGATTTTGAGATGATGCAGTCATGCTCGAGCGGGAGTAGGCCAATTGTTGCAACCTAGTGGTCTTGAATGGCTAAGATCGAAGTGCTGAGGTTTCGATCTCAGCCATTCAAGACTTGTATAAATAGGGAACCCCCATCCCGATGGTGTAGACTTTTGCTGCCATAGAAGGAAGAGGAGAGTGCAAAGAGGGAAAGAAGGAGAGGCCCGTGCCTAGACTCTGCAAAATTTCCCTAGGTTGGTCTTCCATTCTCTTCTCGTGCTTCCTTTTTATGCCTTCTGCTTGATTTGATAAGCTTTCTTAGGGGTTTTGTAGGAGTAGATGTCTCCCTCCTTTTCTACCTTTGAGTCTTCTTTCCCACCTTCACCGTTTCCTTGGGTGGAGGTGGTCCTCTTGGTCTTTTCTTTATCCTCCTCATTTCTTTCAGTTTATCCTGTGCCCATAGAGGATGTCATCGAGTGTCAAAAGCCATTCAATTAGCAATCCTTCTAGAGTATAAAGGTCTTCAGATACTTCTTCCCCTAGAGACTGGACTCACAAGAGCACATCTGAAGAGGTGAGCTTGGTTGAGGAAAGTCTAGCAGAAGTAGAGGAGGCTATAAATGGGGAAGAAAACCCTACTGAGGTAGAAGAGGAGGGCTCCGTGGAGGAGGAGGAAGTCCCCATGCCCAAGAAGAAGAGTCGGGCAGGGGCCTTTCATAGCTCAACTTGACCTTCGGCGGGGCCAATTTTTGAGGCCTCAACTATGATGAGGATGACATTACCAGGATCCGTGAGAAGTATTGAATCCCGGAAAACTTCTACCTCCACATGCCAAGATCGGAAGATTGGGTAACTTCGGGTCCGGCAGATTGTCAGCCATGTACAAGGAGGATCTTCGTGTTGGCCTTCACTTTCCTTTGCATCCCCTGATTTGGGATGTTCTGCATAGTATGGCATTGTTCTCACATAGCTTGGTCCGAACTTCCACATTTTTGTTGCTTTCATGATTCTTTGCCATCCTGTCCAAGTTTGGCCTATACTCGAATTGTTTAGGCCTTTCTTTATGTTGAACAAACATCCTGGGTCGAAGGGTTGGTGGTTTTTAGGTCCCCCAAAAGAGAGGAAACTCTTTATGCTTCCCAGCTCAATCCATCATTGGAAGTCCCAGTTCTTTTTCGTTTCCTCTGATCAACCTTGGGAAATCCATTAGAGTTATAGAGAGCCAGATACCTCTCCCAATAGGAATGATAAAATAAATAGGGATGATGTAGAGGACATTAAGATGCTTTAAAAAATGGAAGTCTCTGAGCTGAAGGAGCTCCTTACCGAGGAAAACTTTCACTATGCCATGTTGAGCCTAACCAACTCTCTCGATAAGGACCTTATGTGTTTTCCCCTTTGCTCCACTTGCACTAGTATTTTGTCTGATTTATGTACTTTTGCAGCCATGAGGATGATTTTGATGGATCGAATACAACTGTCCATGCAGAAAAAATTGGCTCCCAATGATGACCATAAGAAGAAGAGGAAGGAAGTTGTTGCCAAGGAACTAAGGGTCTTGAGGCCATCCATTGAGGCCCCAGTGGTTGCTGCAAGAGTGCCGGTTCCTCGAGTGACCTTCGTTCGTCTAAGAGTCTCCACTCAGAGTGATGATAAAGTGGAGATTGTGCCAGCTCCCACCATGACCATTTTGGTGACTCGAGTTGCACCCTTAGCAGTCTCGGTTCCTGTCATCCTACGAAGTGTAGCGGGAAAAGTGCTAGTCTCACCAACGATGAGCACAACTCCATCAGCCTCAGCATCGAGAGATGTTGGGAGTTCTTCGACCCCGAGAGGGGCTAAGGCCTCCTCAACTCCAAGAGGGGCTAGTCCTTCACAGGGGACCCTCATGCATTGCACCTCCATCTCCTGCACCAGGACCGATGAAGGGTGGGTCCATGGGGTCCGAATTGATGAGGAAGACTCGGTATTGCATAATCCATTGGTCACCCAAGAGTTGTCAAAGATGATGATGCTCTCTCAAGATGAGGAGCTAAAGTCTCAAAATGTGGGTGAAGTGGTGGAAGGCTCTTTCCTGACTATGATCAAGGTACGTAAGCCATTCTTGGCCTTAGCACGCACTGATAGGAAATGGTTGGGCCAAAATACTGATTTTATTTGTCAACTTCGTGTAGCTCATCCATGACTGGATGTCCTACAAAAAATGATCATCAAGTACTATGATCTCACCACCACCAGTAAGTCCAAGTTGAAGGTAGTAGAGGAGAAGGAGAACAAGCTGAAAGAAGAGATGACCACCCTACGCAAGTCTTGCGATGCTTAGATAACAGAGAAAGAGAAGATAGTTTCTCAGGAGCATGATCGGGTGGCCGATGCTTTGTCTAATTAAGCTGGACTGAAATAAGGTCTTATTGAAATTCCTTAACAACAAGATTGAAGCGACCAAGGGTTGGGCTAGAACGGTTGAAGAAAAGATAGCAGCCATCGAGGATCGAGCCAAGGTAGCTATCAGATAGGCCAAAGCTGCCAAAGTTGCTAAAGAGAAGGCCAAGGCCACAGTTGCCTGGGAGATCAAAGAATACAAGGACTTTGATGCTTTTGAAGCCGATGCTATCGCAGCTACAGCGGGTGTGTACGTTGCCAAGTTTAATGACTGCATAACAAAGGTCACTAAGGCCTACCTGATCTTGAACTTATGTTTCATCACAGCATCAGGCATTCAGGAGAACGAGGAAGAAGACAAAGGAAGCGAGGAAGAAGCAACCAAAGAAGGTGAGGTAGTCGGAGGATAGGCTACTAAGGAAGGTGGCACCAATGGGGATGCATGGAGGTGCCAGCCCCTGCGGTAGCTATAGTTGAGATTCCTGTGGAGGTGACCATTCGGGACAACACTTCGATGGCCAAGACTCAAGCGGCCGGGGCTCAAGTGGACCGAGAGGTGGTGACCCCGATGGAAGCTCCCTAGGAAGTGCCTATCGTAGCTAAACTCCAGACAAGGTCGCTGCTACATTGGAAGTGCATATCCCCGGGGGACCTTTTTCCTTTCTCTTTCTTCTTCTTCATGTACTTTTTAGCTTATCATTTTAGGATCTTGGGCCCAATTTTGTAAGACTTTATCGGGTCCTAAGTCAAATATGTAAGAACTTTTATAATTTCCAATGAAGAATTCACTTTATTCAATGATGACTTGCTAGTTGAATGTCTTCCCTTTACGAATTTACCTAAGTTAGTGGGTTGATGGGACTATCATGGCCGCGTGATTAGTCCTCCAATCCTTTTGCCTCCTGAATTTTGCTGAGTATCCCGATCAACACTATAGCCGCTGCTAGTTTAGGAGGCTCATTAAGGAGGCGAAGCCGGATGTGCTGATTAATTAGGAAACCTATCAGGTCAGCCTACCTATTGAGGCTAGGAGTAATTCTTTGGACTTTAGGACTTAAGATTTTTTTTGCTTTTCCAAGTCCTAAGGTCAGCGTATGACATTGTCGAGCATCATTGAGTTACCCAGTGCCGACTCTCAGTGGATGAGGGTCAACCGGCCTTCAGGGGGTAGCAAGTTGGAATTGATTGCACTCTACATCGATTGAGTGATTTTGACCATAGATGCTTGGTTTAACGGCAAGTCGAGAGGTGAGGCATCCTCGGAGGTGCTATGCCTTTAATGCCTTGATTATTCCTCTGAGGACTGCAATCTTCAGCCAATCAAGAGATGCCACATGCTAGGTGGAGCATGACTGTCAGCCACCTGTATCGGATTTAGGAGTGAGAGTAAATGTGGCCATCATGACTAGCCATTCCGAGTGCACCATGTGTCAAGCATGCTTTGAATTCTGGCTATTGGCACTGGATCGGAGAGGGGAGTAAATGGAGTTGAAATCCCAAGCAATCGCCCGGGATCCCAAGCGCCAGCCTAATCGACCCAATTGGTCATTAACACATGCCACCTTTTAGGAGGCCGGCCTCAGCTATAAATAAGAGGCCCTTGGTTGGTCTGCTAGCTACGTCCCTCATTCCAAATAGGGGGGCCCTCAAGCTAAGCAGAGGCCTAGCGATTTTTGGTGAGAGAGAGGATGCCACCGATAGCTAAGATGCTTCGAGAGGAGGCAAAGTTCGGCAAGGATGAGATGGATGGTGCAAAGGTGGCTGAAAGCTGAAGATATTCTTGGAGATAGATGGCAAGGGCATCTAAGGCATCCTTGGAGATAGTTCTACCTGGGACGATTGCCTCGTCAGCAAAATCGCCTGGCATGGCTGTTCTAAATGAAACTATGTTGTTAAAATTTTATCGCCTGGTACTAATCATTGACTCTAGGTGGTCGAATCTTTTTATTGTTGAAGTTTCATCTTTCATCGATCGGGCGCAAGCTATGGACCTTGCATGTTGGAGTCATCATTTTTGGGAATTGCTTTGGCATGGAAGATTGCTTTTGACCGTAGATCACAAGTGCAGGAATCGGGAGATTGACAAAGGCAAAGAAGGCTCTTCTCATAAATTTCTTTTTATTTTCTTTGTCTTGTCCGACCTGTGTTCAAGTTTGGTTTTGTATTGAGTTTTGGACATGATTCGACTTTGTATGTCTCGGACTTGATCCAACTATGTATGTCTCAAACTTGATTAATGAAAAGAAAACTTCTTTTTAATACTCTGATTGTGCATAAACACTTATACTCTTGAATGTGATATTTTGTTGAATGCCCTCATTCTCGAGTGTATCCATGCATCGGACGAGTGCTTCCACTTTGGATCCCAGAATCAGGCTAAGTAGAATAATCGGCTACTTTCATCAAAGGAGCATCGATTGGCCAAGCATCGGTCGACCAATCAAGAGTTATCGTTGTGAGGAGTTATCCGAAAGGAAGTAGAGAGTCGGCCATCACGTTCAACTAAATGATGGTTGGCCATCCAAAAGTTACCTTCGCGAGGAGTTACTCTGAGTGGGAGTTACCTAGATGGAAGTGATGAGCCAGCCATCTTTTCGATCGAGTATGAACTAACCAGATAAGAGTTACCTTTGTAAGGAATTATCCGAAATGAAAATTATCCTGGTAGGAGTTATCTTTGTGAGGAGTTATCCAGATGGTGGTGATGAGCCAGCCATCTCTTTGATCGGTATAAGCAATCAGATGAAAGTTACCTTTATAAGGAGTTACCTAGAGTGGGAGTTACCATTATAAGGATTGCCCTGGCTAGAGTTACTCGAAGTGGGAGTTACCTTAGTGAGAGTTATCCAGATGGTTATGATGAGCCTGCCATCTCTTCAATTGGGTATGAGCTAATTAGATGGGAGTTACCTGGAGTAGGAGTTATCCTGGTGGGAGTAACCATTGTAAGGACTTACCCTGGCAGAAGTTATCCAGATGATGGTGATGAGCCAGCCATCTCTTCGACTGGATATGAAACAGTCGGGTCTTCAGCTAGCTTCGACAAGCTTAATGTCGAACTAGGAAACTTCTAGGAGCATTATCAAAGAGAAATTTCTTTGTATTTTCAAATAAAAAAAAATACATCATTGATAGTATACTCGAAGATTCTTGGTATTTCAGGTCTGAGGGATAGGGGTCCCATTTAGGTCCTCAAGTCGATAAGCTCTTCGCTAAAGTGCTTCGGCCACTCGATAGGCCCTTCCTTATTGGAAGACAGCTTGCCTTGTTTTGTGGGTCATGATATTTTAGCCTGTTGCAATATAAGATTTCCTAGATGGAAAGTCTTTGACTTTACTTGGGAATTATAATACCAAGTGACCCTCTATCAGTATGTCACTATCTGAAGGTGGGCTTGGTACCAAGTTTTCTCCAGCAGGTCAAGGTTGGCCCTCAATCGATCCGAGTTGGTCGCCTTGTTAAAACATTCCATCCATATGGTCAGGAGCAAATCTCGATAAGGATCATTGCCTTGGCACCGAAGGCCAAATTGAAGGGAGTCTCGTTCATTCAGGTCCACGAAGTTGTGGTATGCCCAAAGTATACTGGGCAATTCATCTATCCATTGGCCTTTGGACTCATCCAGCTTGGTTCGGAGTCTTTGAAGGATGGTTGGTTCATGACTTCCATCTCACCATTCGACTAGAGATGGCCGACATATGTGAATCGATGCCAAATGTAAAGCTCGACATAGAAATTCTTGAAATCTTGATTGTCAAATTGTTGACCATTATTAGTGATGATAGTGTGGGGATGTTCATACTAGCAGATAACTAATTTCTAAAAGAACCTCTTGACTTTGTCCTCGATGATATGCGCCAGCAGCTCAGCCTCCATCCATTTGGTAAAGTAGTCGATGGCGATGATGAGAAACTTTCACTATCCAGATGTTACAAAAAATGGACCAAGTATGTTCATCCTCCATTGGACGAATGGTCGGGATGAGAAAAGTTGGGCCAGCTAACTTGCTAGTTAGTGCTGGATATTGGTGAAGTGCTGACATTGATCATATTTCTAGACAATCTCTATCATCCTCTCGCATAGTCGATCAGTAGTATCCATGTCTCAAGGCTTTGTAAGCTAAGGATATGCTTCTAGATAATTCCCATAGATCCCCTCATGGATCTCATGGAGAATGTAATCGATTTCGAAAGGTCAGAGGCACTTGAGTAGTAGGAAGGAGGACTTTCAATGGAGTTGTCTATCCAATAGTACGTACTTGGAAGTCTTCCATTTAAACTTCTTACCTTCTGGAGGGTTGTCGAGGATGGTACCATCAGTTAGGTACTTGACGAAATGGTCCATCCAACTTAGTTTATGGTTGACTTGTTGGACCTCCTTGGCTTCTTCGATGCTCGATGTTTCCAAGTTCTCGATATAAGTTTGGCTAAGGATGTTGTTCACTAAGGTCGCCAGCTAAGAGAGAGTGTCAGCCCAAGCATTCTCACATTGAGGGATATGGAAGATGTCAAAGTACTTAGCACCGATGTCAGAGTCGCACTTTGTCCAAGTACTTGGCCATCATTAAATCTCGAACTTCATATTCTCCAATTACTTGGCTGGCCACGAGCTGGGAGTCGGTGATGACCTTCAATTGGTCCATCTCAAGCTGCTTGCCAAGCTTTAGACCAGCTAGGAGAGCTTCATACTTGGCCTGGTTATTAGTCACTACAAATATAAATCACAGGATGTACTCAGTGACCACTCCTTCTAAGTTTACGAGGTCTACCCAACTCCACTTTCCAGGGAATTCGAAGCCCCATCCACGTGCAAGATCCAGGTTGAAGCTAGATTGGGCTATTCATTGAGGCACTCAGTAGATGCTTTCTCGGGTTTATCATCTAGCCAAGTTCATTTGATGAGAAAGTCGGCTAGGACTTGCACCTTCATAAAGGACCTTGGGTGGTAGAAAATGTCAAATTTGTTGAGCTTGATTACCTATTTTGCCATCTACCCGAAAGTATGTAGCCATATCAATATGGCCCTAAGTAGTTGGTCGGTAAAAATAACTATCGAGTGCGCTTGAAAGTAGGGCCTGAGATACTGCACAGAGATAATTAGTACAAAAACTATTTTCTCAAGTTTGGAATACCTAGTCTCTATGTCATGGAGCACCCGACTTGTATATGGAATTCTGGATCCCTTTGTTGTTCACCTACATGAGTACAGAGCTGACCACCTTCGACGATGCTGTAAGATATATGTATAGCTCCTTTCTAACTTTTGGTTTGGAGAGTAGGGGTGGAAAAGCAAAAAAACTCTTCAGATTCTTAAATGCTTGTTGGCATTCCTCTATCCAGTCAAGTCGTGCATCTTTTGTAGGGTCTTCAAGAATGGAAAGTATTGTTCGACTGACCTTGAGATAAATCAGCTAAGAGCGGTGATGCATTTGGTGAGCTACTGCACTTCCTTCTTGGAAGTCGGGTACCACATATTGAGAATGGCTTGAATTTTCTTTGGATTTGTTTTGATGACTAATCAAGTGATCATGAATCTAAAAAACTTTTCAACCGTGACATCAAAAGTACATTTGCTTGGGTTCAACTTCATCTGGTGTCGACGGAAAGCGTTGAAGGCTTCTTTTAGATCTTTGACATGGTTGGTTTTCTCAGTACTTTCGATGAGCATATCATTGATATCGAACTCTATCTTTTGACCAATTTGGTCTTTGAAGACTTTATTAACCAGTCTCTGGTATGTGGCTCTTATATTTTTCAAATCAAAAGGCATCATTTTATGATAATAAATATCTTTGTCGGTCACGAAAGAGATGTTCTTTTCATATTCAGGAGCTATCTTTATTTTATTATAGCCTTAGAAGGCATCCATGAAGCTAAGAAGTTTAAGATCGAAGGTGGCATCAACTAGCTAATCGATCTTCGATACAGGGAAGCTATCTTTCGAACATGGTCTTATTAAGATTAGTGTAGTTAATGTAGATATGCCACTTTCCATTTACTTTTTTTACCATGATGATGTTAGCTAACAATTGGGATAATGGACTTCTCAAATAAAACCAACTATCAGAAGTTTGTCCACTTCCTTGTCAATGGCTATCTATCTCTCAAAGGTGAAGTTTTGCTTCTTCTATTGGACTGACTTGAACTTTGGATTGACATTCAACTTGTTGGTGATTACCTCGGGAAAAATTGTTACATGTCTGTGTAAGGATTCATTCATAGATGACTAGAATGTAGAATCAGGTTCTAAATCCTAGATGCAATGGAAGTAGAGATTATACAAAATAATTTTCACAAGCATTCTAATTTAAAATTAAATCACTAATCATCTATTTAACCTTCTAATATGCTGGAATAATAATAATATCATATATGAAATCTTATAAAATTATAAGATGAAGGATCCACTTACCTAGATCACTTGACTCCCTCTTCAAGCACCGAATTTATCGGATCAATCGAATCTATCGAGATTTGTCGGAGCCGCATACATGCTTGGCCTCCACTAGTATCTACATAGAGCCTTCCTCATCGAATCACCAAGACTCCTAGACTGCTAGATCTTTGCTGGTCTTTCTTTAAGCATAGAGATGGACCTTCTTCTAGTCTAAACCAAAACTCAACAACCTTCTCTCCTTTTATCTCAAGGAATTAAATATCAAAAAAATAAAAGAATATTTTTTTGAAATTTTTTTATGGAAACTCTCACCTCTTTGATTTCTATAGAGGTATTATACTCTATTTTTTATGAAAAAAAAAGGACAAATTTTCGAAGGTATTGAGCCTAGTTGTGGAAACTCTTACCTTTTAGATTTCTATTTTTTGTGGAACTCGGTTATTAGATGCTATCACTTGATTTAATGTATTCTTGATTTATGCTATAATTAGTTCTAATTATCATAAATTCTTGGATTTTGATTAAGTTTAATAGGATGCGATCAACTGGATGAGAAGGCATTGAGCAAGAGAATTTATGTTCTAATTCCTAAATCAACATAAGTTGGAATCATATTGTTTGATTGGACATGCTAAGTATGGACCAGTGGATATTGTGACCATAATTATCATCAGTAGAGGGAATGGTTCTTGGATACAATTACCAATTTATATATATATTTTTACATTATAATTTTGATCCTTAAATATAAGTATTAACATGTATGATTATTTCTGCATTATATGATTTTGATTTCTCATGATAGACATTTGTGATTGCCGGTATGATACACTTGTATTTTTTGTGTCATAAGTTTGTATCAATATAATTATTTTTTTGATGATTTGAGTTATAATACCATATATTGAATATTTGAAAGAATATAATAATATACAATATTTTATTAGCATGATTGAGATTTGATAAGTTGATAACTAATAAAGGGGATATTTGGACTAGCCATGTTAAATTGAGAATAGCTACCATGGATAGGAGCACAGCACTAAGAATAGCTTTGCCACATGGGAAGGAATGTGGTACTGAAAATTGCCCTTGCTATGGATAGAAACGCGATACATAAGTTTGCTAATGAAAGGTTGGAGCATGACCATGATAGTCTAAAATTCTAAAAGATAATGGTTAATTAATTTGGATCATATTAATGAATGTGGATAATGAGACGTGGAACCATAATTCAGTAAAAGGAGATTTTACTTAATAACATATATGATATATTACTTTTGAATAAGATGGATGTTTGATGGTAATACATATTTTTTTGTATGTATTAGTATTGAGTTATCTTGGTCACTTGACATGAAATTTTAAGATTCATATTCTATTTAATAATGTTTATTGTTATTTTCAAATTATATTATATTATATTGATGTAAGTATATGAAAATTCTTATTGAGCTATAAAGCTTACCCTCTTATTCTCCTTTCTTTTTCAGAGTTACAAGATGTTTGTATTTGGCTATAGTTGAGATCATAGTTGAGAGGTTTGATTAGATAAAGTATCATTGTACTAGTCAGATGATAGAGTTTTGTAAATTGTATAAAGTTTGGTATTTATTAGTGTGAAATATTTGTTATGAATTGAGATCAATAGTTGTTCATGGAAAAGGAAGCTATAATAGACTTTAAGGCCTTGCATAATCTCTAGGATATATCCTAGAATTCGTGTAGCAAGTCACATGGTCGAATCGGGTACTGGGTTCGAGGCGTGATAAGTTTTCTACTTAATTTCATCTTGATCAATGATGATTATATCTATCTTATCCAAGCTAGTAATGCTAAGTCTTAAACCAATTTTCTTACATCAGTTCTCCAAGTTTTCTAAAGAAATCTTGGTTTTCATTATTCCTTTTGATTGTCTAGCACACTTAGAATAGTCTCCTTCTCATTTTGCAATATCTTAGATTAGTACATCAATTTCCAATAAGTTAAATTCTAACTTTTCACTACTTATTTCCTTTATTTTAATGATATGGTTGAAGAGTTGCGTGACATAATTAATGCCATAAATTTTGGTAGATCTCAAAAATTATAAACAAAAGCTCTTTTATCAATTTACCTTATTAAAGGCTTAAATAAAACAAGATCCTAAAATCATTAAGGGGATGGGACTTAATCTATAATAGACCTCCCAACAATAAAAATCTAATCTCTTTGATAGGAGATCCCTTGAAGGAGGTTCAATATGATAATAACAAGCTGATTAGTTGTCCAAGAAGTATATATTTTATATACATATAGAAGTTTCCACTTCATCTCATCCCCGTAATGATTAATGCTCTTATATAAATGTTAAAGAAGAGCATAGCTTTGAATGATATCCAAGAGACATTCTCCTAGAAATATGACTCTACATACATTCCTAGAGGGCTCACTTATATGAGAGCTTTTGTATACGATCGCAGCAATAAAGTTTAAGATACTTCAAGACCATAGTTCATTCCGATTCCTTCAAATAGAAATTATCTATACTAAATAAGGTTAAGATACTTCACCAATTGCATAATATAAATACTCGGCAATAAAATTTCAATTATCTTGATTTAAATAATAATATTTATTTATTTTTTAAAAAAATTGAGTGTTGAGGGGATTGTTAAAGATTTTATATAGAAAACTCAAAATTTTTGGCTTTTATTTTATTGTATTTTAATCATCACTTCCTTTTATGGTCAAAGGATCAATTGACCATTTTTTGAATGGTCGTATATATCTTTCTTTTGCTGGTTGTTTTCTTTTATGGAAAAGCAGTCAAATGCCCATCTACATGAAAAGAACTATTCCTAGGGGTGTAACATGTGTTTCGAAACTTTTCAAAGAACATGCAGCAGCGAAAAGCAATAAAATCATTTTATCTTAAGATGTTAATCTAATTAAAACAAGCCCCTACCAGGATTAAGATGCATCTAGAGTAATATAAATATGAAATCATGCAAATATTGTATAAAATAGAACAATTCTAGAAATCACACAATGATGTAGCATAGATAATTATGTCATACATAAAATAAGCACATACCTTGGTGATGTTCACCGGGAAGAACCGGAAGTTGCAGAAATGCTCACCTCTCAGTCGCGATCCCAGGGATGCCACTGACTTGTGGAAAAAAAATATGGCTCTGCAAGTAGCACTCGTGCACCACCTCCACGAGTGGTTCATACCGTGTAGTGCGATTCCTTCTCCTTTCCTCGAGGTGCTAGCCTCTCCGGAAATGATATCGATAGCGACAGACTGAATCTTCAACTCCTTGAAGTCCTGGTTGCTGCAACAGTGCTGGAACAAAGAACTCTCGAAAACTTTTCCCAACACTCTATCCCAAACCTTTAATAGAAGGTATGCACTCAGAGATCCCACCCAAAATCAATCAACCCTGAGATCGAATCTCTCAATCTCCCAATGATCAAGGAAGAACTCTATCCCAGAATATTGGTAGAGTCAAAACCTTGATCCAGATTTCTGGGTGTGAAATGTGTACATATATCTTTTCACCTTCTGTAGCCCAGCTTTTATAACATCAGCCCTCTAGACAATTAAGAGGACATAATGAGAGATAAATAAGCAGTTTTAGGGTCTTTTGAAATTCCAGGGAGGTTAGAAGTCCCTTGGAATTCAGCAACAGTAATAATAAAACTCGAAACTCCCAGCATTAAATTTCATAACAATTACAGCATTTAATGAAGGATTTTTGAATTTCAGCAATCTGTCAGATGAGTCGACTCGACCATTTGAGTTGACTCGGCTTAAGTCGACTCATTCAAGAAGAGTCGGCTCGAAAAGAAATTTAACAACACCTTGTCAAATAAGTCTGGAACGATTTCCAATTGTTCGCATGCCAACAAAGTAAGAAGAAATCCTCGGTGTGCGACCCTATATGTTTAAACACTCAACCAATAGCACGGGAACATTTCCAGTACTAGCCAAAGTCGCCATCTAGCAATGACATCCGGTGTCTGGAGAGGTTGAAGGTTGCAGAACAACATAAACCTGTCAAATATGGAATAGTATTGAACTTATTCCTTGAACCTTCTAATACTCCAGATGGCATAGGGTTAAACTATCCAACCCTAAGCAGTCCATCTGAATATATCTCAAAGAATCCCTACAACTCCTTATAAGGAATGCCCTAGCTAAGGTCTTTCTCAATTGAGGCATATAAAGCATTCAATCCAAATCATTTGGAGAGGTCAATCCTATCTTGATCCTACTATCGTTACACAAGTACTTGACTGTACCTAGCATCCTTCCATCACCGGATTAGAAATCCGGGTAGTCCGGCACCTAAGCATAGTGAGTTGCTTGTAATCTGCCATAGTGATCTCAAGTCAAAGGAATAATTCAAGTCCATATTCTAATGCAAGACTCCTCTTCGGTAGCAAAAAAATCTTGCATGAGAGTCATATTCAGTGAAGTGTCAAACACAACACCCGATGTCATACTAGCATCTCCATGCTGCTTGGTTAAGAGGATAACTAACATATATGATATCAACGACCTACTCTCGATACACTATCATCCCGAAATAGCGTATCCTTTGGTCGCGAACTAATTTATGAACTACATGATGTATCCTCTCTACATCGCATACAAGGTAGCTCAAAGGACATCATCATAAAAAAGTTTAAATTAAGAAAAATGGACCTGTGATGAATAGCCATAAGGTAATTTTTATTTATATCAAAATTCATATACAAATAGCACAACTGTCTACAGCCTAGATGATTGGCTTTGGGACACAATTCTCAACAACTTCCACTTAGACTAAAGCCAATCAGAATAGAATCGCATTCCCATTTTCCAATTATAATCTTTAAACTCTTGAATTCTGACTGCTTTAGTGAAGGGGTCGGCCAGATTTTCCTTTCCATCGATCTTCCGAAGGTCGATGTCCCCTCGTGCCACAATCTCTCATACGAGATGGTAGCGACGCAGAATGTGCTTGGTACACTGATGGGACTTTAGCTCTTTGGCTTGAGCTATGGCTCCAGTGCTGTCACAAAATACTAGAACAAGGCCATCCAAGGAGGGTGCCACTCCAAGCTCGCCTAGGAACTTTCGTAGCCACATAGCTTCCTTCGCTGCATCTGAAGCTGCAATGTATTATGCTTCGCAAACAGAGTCCACCATAGTGCGTTGCTTGAGACTTTTCCAGTAGATGGCTCCTCTATTTTGGATAAATACAAAGCCCGACACACTTTTGCTATCATCTCTATTTGACTGAAAACTTGAATCGGTATAATCGATAAGTTTTAAGTCAGGCTCTCCATAGATAAGCCATTGGTCTTTAATATTTCTCAAATACTTTAGGATGGTTTTTATCACATTCCAATGCGCTTCACCTGGGTCAGACTGGTATCTGCTCACTACTCCTATTGAGTATGCCACATCTGGTCTAGTACATATCATTGCATACATAATAGATCCCACTGCCAAAGCCTATGGGACTCTACTCATATGCTCTCTCTCCTCAGGAGTTGATGCACAATCCTTTTTGGAGAGAGTAATTTCATGGCCTATCGAAAGATAGCCTTTCTTGAAATTTTCCATGCTGAACCATTTCAGCACGGTATCAATGTACGTTGACTGGGACAATCCCAGAAGCCTCTTCGATCTATCTCTATAGATTTTCATGCCCAGTATGAATGAGGTTTCACCCAAGTCTTTCATAAAGAATTGAGATGAAAGCCAGACCTTTATTCTTTGTAATGCTGGAACATCATTTCCAATTAGGAGAATGTCATCCACATACAATACAAGGAATACAACCACAGAACCATTAGCCCACTTATAAATGTAAGGTTCTTCTCCATTCTTAATGAAACCATACAACTTGATATACTTATCAAATCGTATGTTCCAACTCCGAAATGCCTGCTTCAATCCATAAATGGACCTCTGAAGTTTGCAAACCTTTGACTCATCTATGGATGTGAACCTTTTAGGTTGTATCATATACACCTCTTCCAGCTCACCATTTGGGAAGGCTGTTTGAACATCCATTTGCCAGATTTCATAGTCGAAGTATGCAACTAAAGCAAGCATAATCTAAATGAATTTGAGCATTGCCACAGGGGAGAACGTCTCATCATAGTCAATACCATAATGCTGATGATATCCCTTAGCAACCAGATGGGCTTTGTAGGTCTTCACCCTTCCATCTGCGTCCCGTTTTCTTTTGAAAATCCATCTACATCCAATGGATTTTATCCTTTCAGGTGGATCAACTAATGTCCACACATTATTGATTTTCATGGACTCCATTTCAGATTTCATGGCTTCTAGTCACTTATCAGAGTCAGACCTTTGTAGAGCATCCATATAGATGATCGGATTCTCATTATTTTCATCAAGTTTAATGGGATCACCATCTTGGACCAAGAAATCGAAGTATCTATCCGGTTGACATGGTACTCTACCGGATCTCCTTAATGGGTGCTCAATGGGCTCCGGATTTGAATTAGTCAAATCCAGTTCTGAGGTATCTCCTAAATGTGTCTGTACTTCTACCGTTGAACTTCACTAAGTTCAATCTTAGTGGCTACAGTTCCTTCACCAAGGAACTCATTTTCCAAAAAGATAGCCCTAAGATCAACAAATAGTTTTTGTTCATTAGGCAGGTAAAAGAAATATCCTTTAGATTCTTTCGGATACCTAACGAATAGGCACCGGTTAGACCTAGGTCTTAGTTTATCTGTCTGCAAATGCTTAACATACGCTGGACACCCCCAGACCCTAAGGTATGAGAGCACTGGTTTCTGTTTAGACCACATCTTATATGGAGTCTTGTCCACAGACTTACTAGGAGACCTATTAAGAGATAACAAGTAGACTCCAGGGCATAATCCCAGAAAGAGATAGGCAGAGTAGAAAACCCCATCATGGACACGACCATGTCCAACAAAGTCCTATTCCTACTTTCGGACACACCATTTAGTTGGGGTGTCCCTAGAGGTGTCCATTGAGAGAGAATTCAATTCTCTTGAAGATAAGTCAGAAACTCACTTGAAAGATATTCGCCTCCTCGATCAAATCGAAGAGTCTTTATACTCTTATCAGTTTGCTTTTCAACTTCATCATGATATTATTTGAATATTTTAAATGACTCAGACTTATGTCTCATAAGATAGACATAACCGAACCTAGATAGGTCGTCTGTAAAAGTAATGAAATAATTATACCCACCTCTAGCACTGACATTCATAGGTCCACATACATCTGTATGTACTAGACATAGAATTTCTTTGGCCCTTACACCTTTTCCAGAAAAAGATGATTTGATCATTTTTCCAAGTAAACAAGATTCACAGGTAGGTAATGATTCAAAATCATTTACCTCTAAGAGACCTTCTTGTTTTAACCTATTTATCCTGTTTTTGTTTATATGACTTAGCCTACAATGCCAGAGATAAGCATCGCTGACATTATCCATTCTAGGACATTTGCTAGCTGTGTACATTACACTCACAGGCTGTGATAATAAATAAATGTCATTTACCATATTTCCACTCATTACAATTGAACCATTCAAAGTAATGTTGCAAACATTTCTCTTTATTGAAAGTTCAAAACATTCAATGGCTAATAAGCCTACAGAGACAATGTTTACAAGAAATGCAGGACAATAATGATAGTCATGTAAAATGACTTCACAAGATTCAAAAACAAGAGAAAAATCTCCTAATGCCATAACTAGAACTCGACTTCCATCTCCAATGTTCAAAAACCTTTCCCCATCCTCGAACCTCCTACTAATTCGAAGTCCTGCAATTTGTTGCAAATGTGGTAAGGACTCTCAGTATCAAGTACCCAATTAGTAGTATCACAAAAAGAATAGGTACAGGGATTTATCATATAAATACCTTGAGCAGCATCATCTTGCTACTTCCTCTTCTTTGGCCTGTTTGGGTCAAGGGATGCAATATACAGAAGACAATTCCTCTTCCAGTGACCCTGCTTCTCATAGTAGAAGCACTTTGCCCGACTCTGGTCTACCTTTTTCTTCCCAGCCTGATTGGGCCTACCAACACTCTGCACCTTTTTGGTCTTTTTCTTTTTATCTTTCTTTCCCTTTCCAAGGGGATGATGCACTGCCCTGTTTCCTCTCACCAAGTACACCAACCCCTTATTGAGGTTGTGGTCCTTCTCATCGTTTTGTAGCAACCCCAACAAACTGTGGTAGTTCACTACAAGCCTATGCATCCGGAAGTGATCAAGGAAACCAAGGTAAGAAGGGGGTAGAGAATTCAATATAGCATCCTTCCCCAGCTATTCATGCAGGGGACATCCGAGTTTGGCCATGCATTCAAATAACTTGGTCATGTATAATACATGATCGATTACTGATGCCCCATCTCGCATATGAGCATTATAGATGGCACAGGAAGTCCTGTACCACTCTACATCATCATGCATGCCGAAGGATTCCCGCAACTTTTGTAAGATTTTCTCTGGTTGGCCTCCTCGAATTTGTAACTGAACTCGTCGTTCATAGCCGTCAACATAATGCAACGTACAGTAGTTCTATTAGAAATCCACTTCTGATAAGTATCACTAATAGATGTATGAGCATTAGCTATGGGGACCTCAGGTGCCGGATCGATACTACATACATGATCCTTTCATGCTCTAAGATAATCTTGAGCCTTCGATACCAATTATCAAAGTTTGGACCATAAAGTTTTTCATTATCAAGCAATGAGCGGAGGGACAAGTTGGCAGATATTTTTCTGAAAGGAAAAACATGATACCAATTAGTATATGAATTTCAATTTTAATCCTAAAGATATGGACTTTAGTCTAAAGGTTCTCCCACATATTTTATTCAGATTAGTAGTCTCTACCTCTAATCCAAGGAATTACACTTAATTCCTTAGTGGGTACTAGAATCCTAAAGGTGCCACATGAGCCCGACTTTGGCTGGCTCACCCATGTGAACCTAAAGGTAGGTTCAATTAACCAATTACTTCTTCCAAGCAATTTCTAGTATTTCAAATTTTGTCCCAGGAATCCTTCAATCGGCCTTTGGGCTTCTTGCTAAAGAAGGTCCTAGTTAGATCCAACCATTAACATGACTAAATTCAGTGCTTCTAACTAATGAATGATCAAGCCCTACTTTGGCCGACTCACTTGACCACCATTAAGAGAGTTGCACTGAGCCATCATATTATGAATGGCAATTCCAATAACCCGATGACCACCCGTACTTTGGTACTATCGATGATCCTCAACTAAAGGATATATTACCACCCAACTTAATGGGAGGCTAAGACTCAGTTATCCCTATAACTTCATCTTTTTAAGGACCTAATAATTTAGAGGATTAAAAAATGTGACATATAAAGAATACATGGACCATGATCAAGAATCCTCCCACCAACTTGTAGAAGGTCCATGAACATCTTGGCCCATAGGCACCTGAAATCAAACAAATCTGATTAACCTTAGGTGACATGGGTTAATCTAATTCAGTGAGCTTCTCATGAGTCAATTCCAGTTAGCCATATCGGCCAGGTAAGCACGATCAAGGAATGAGTTACGGCATTAACTATCTTTTCTTAGACACTAGCTACAAAGGAGCTAGCCAGGTAAGACGTACCCTCATAACCATAGACCATAAGGTAGCATGCTTAGACACAAATTCGGTTCACCTTCTTCAACTAGATTAGACTTCAAGAACCAGATCAATCACTGAGCCACAATAGATCCTTTTAGATGTTTGGATCACACTTTCTAACTATTAGAAACTATAGAGAAATGAGACCTAATTCAACTTTTGATTAGTTTCTTATCTCTAATTTATCCAATTCATCTAAACATAGGTCTAACCCAAATAAGGATCTATTCCTAGCCTATCCCATTTAATCCATGATTTATGAATCATGACTTAAGATTAGAATCATATCCTAAATCTTAAAATTATACATCTTAATTCTCAATTAAGTGCATCACACTATTTGAAGTATTTTCAAAATGAAATAAAATAATTTCATAAAAGTTTGAAGCTTAAAATTACTGTTTCTTAATTTTCTGGTTGAGTCAGCTCTTGCAGATCGAGTCAGCTCTTCCACAACATACATTTTTGGTCGAGTTGGCTCTTCTGTCAGCTCTGCTGCTCGAACCGACTCTTCAGTCAGCTATATTGCTCGAGCCGACTCTTCCAAAATACAGATTGTTGGTCGAGTCAGCTCTATTGCTCGAGCCAGCTCTTCAGTCAGCTCTATTGAATGAGCCAGCTCTTCTAGAACATAGTTTTTCTAAATTTCAAACATTTCCACATGAACTTTTTTAGGTTTTAGATTAAACTTCTTTTAGATCTTATCTAAACATAATTATGATCTATAAATCAAATATTAAAATAATTTTAATCCATTAATTTTTTTACTTTCTTCTTCCTAAGATCATGATGCATCGGCACCTCTACACATCATAGGAGAATCCCTTGGAATGGGAAGAGATGGTCTTTAAACCATACTTTTCTCCTATGATTGGATGGCAATGGAGAATCCACCTTAATCCGAGTACTACATGAAAGAAATCAAACCGATTTCATAAAAAAATATTAAAATAGATGCATGCATAACCTGACTCTGATACCATTGAAAAGAACTATTCCTAGGGCGACATGTGTTTCGAAACTTTTCAAAGAGCATGTAGCAGCGGAAAGCGATAAAACCATTTTATCTTAAGATGTTAATCTAATTAACACAAGCCCATACCAGGATTAAAATGCATCTAGAGTAATATAAATATGAAATCATACAAACATTGTATAAAACAATACAATTCTAGAAATCACACAATGATGCAGCATAGACAATTATGTCATACATAAAATAAGCACATACCTTGGTGATGTTCACCGGGAAGAACCGAAAGTTACAGAAATGCCCACCTCTTAGTTATGATCCCAGGGATGCCATTGACATGTGAAAAAAAAATCCGGCTCTGCAAGCAGCACTCGTGCACCACCTCTACGGTTGGTTCACACCGTGTAGCATGATTCCTTCTCCTTCCCTCGAGGTGCTAGCCTCTCCGGAAATGATATCGATAGTGATGGACTGAATCTTCAACTCCTTGAAGTCTCGATTGCTGCAGTAGTGCTGGAACAAAGAACTCTCGAGAACTTTTTCCAACACTCTATCCCAAATCTTCAATATAAGGTATGCATTCAGAGATCCCATCCAAACTCAATCAACCCTGAGATCGAATCTCTCAATCTCTCAATGATCAAGGAAGAACTCTATCCCAGAATATTGGTAGAGTCAAAATCTTGATCCAGATTTCTGGGTGTGAAATATACACATATATCTTTTCACCTTCTGTAGCTCAGCTTTTATAACAGTAACCCTCTAGACAATTAAGACGGCATAATGAGAGATAAATGAGCAGTTTTAGGATCTCTTGAAATTCGAGGGAGGTTAGAAGTCCTTTGGAATTTAGCAACAGCAATAATTAAAACTCGAAACTTCCAGTATTAAATCCCATAACAATTACAGCATTTGTTGACTCTGATTTTGATTATGACAAAACACTTAAGTATATTTTGAGTACTAATTGTGCGTTAAGTATGTAAATCAGTTATAGGTATTCAAGAAATGAATTTTGAAGAAAATTCAGCCAGGCAACAACATGTGTCGACACCTGAAAATAAAGTGTCGATACTTGAGGATCAAGTGTCGACACTTGAAGAGTGAAGTGTCGACTCAAGGCCTGAGACAGACAGAAGACTTCAGAAAGCACCTTCAGTCAAGTGTCAACACCTAGAGCTGGAGTGTCAACACTTGGAAGTGAAGTGTCTACACCTGGAGAATGAAGTGTCGACACTTGAAACTGAAGTGTCGATACCTGGAGGTGAAGTGTCAACACTTGAACAGTAACGGCAAGTTTTCTGGGCTACAGAACTTCTCTAACTTGGCTCCAACGGCTATAATTCATCCTCCAATGGTCATAAACGGTAAAATAAGATTTGGAGGGCTATTTAAACACTTGGAGAAGTAAGGGAGAATGAGAGGGAAGAGGATCCATGGTTTGAAAGATAAATCCTTTGATTTCCAAGTAAAAATATGTGAAAGATATTTTGAGGATCCAATTTGTTGAGTGTTGAGCCTCCAAGAATTCAAAGAGGAGAGGGAGCTTCCAAGAGCAACATGATCAAGCATCCATTGAAGCTTCTACAATATAGAGACAAGCTCAACATCAACAATCAATGTGGTTCAACGAAAAATTTGCTTTGTAAGAAAGATTTTTTTTTTCATTCTTAAATTCTTGTATCTAGGTTGGTGGTAAGCCTAGTGAAAACCATCAAAGGTTGTTGGTGAGCCTATATGGTAAGAATCAACTAGGATTTTGACTTATGAGCACGAAGACAAAATAAGTTGGGTTGTTGGTTAGCTCGAAAAACCAACTAGGTTCTTAGTTAGCCCGCAAAACCAAGATAGGTTGTTGGTGAGCCCGCAAAATCATCAAGATTTTTGGTTAGCCTGGAAAACCAAAGGATTTTTTGTTAGCCCATGAAAACCAAGGGGTTTGACTTGTGAGCTCGGAAAACAAGTTGATTGTAATCGTAAGTTATAAAACCAAACTTAGTGAAATTCCCAAGGGTGGCTTGGGGAGTGGATGTAGGTGCTTGGTTAGCACTGAACCACTATAAATTATTTTGTATTTGTGATTGTTTTTATTGTTGCATTTACTTTATAATTTTCGCTGCATATTATATTTATCTCACAAACACATGTTTTAAATTGGCACATAGTTTGAATCGTGAAAAGCATTTAAAGTCCAATTCATCCACCCTCTTGGGTTGCCTACCTGAGCCTACAACATTTAATGAAGGATTTTTAAATTTCAACAGTCCGTCAAACGAGTCGACTCGTTCAAGAAGAGTTGGTTCGAACAGAAGTTTGACAACACCTTGTCAAACGAGTCTGGAATGATTTCCAATCGTTCGCATGCCAACAAAGTAAGAAGAAATTCTCGGTGTGTGACCCCATAGGTTCAAACACTCAACCGATAGCATGAAAATATTTCTCGTACTAGCCAAAGTCGCCATCTAGCAATGACACCCGGCGTCCGAAGAGGTTGAAGGTTGCAGAGCAACATGAACCTATCGAATATGGAATAGCATTGAATTTATTCTTTGAACCTCCTAATACTCTGGATGGCATAAGGTTAAACTACCCAACCCTAAGCAGTCCATCTAAATATGTCTCAAAGAATCTCTGCAACTCCTTACAATGAATGCCCTGGCCAAGGTCTTTCTCAATTGAGGCATATAAAGCATTCAATCCAAATCATTTGGAGAAGTCAATTCTATCTTGATCCTACTACCGCTATACAAGTACTTGACTGTACCCAATATCCTTCCATCACAGGATTAGAAATCCGGGTAGTCCAGCATCTAAGCATAATGAGTTGCTTGCAAGCTGCCATAGTGATCTCAAGTCAAAGGAATAATTCAAGTCCACATTCTAATACAAGACTCCTTTTCGATAGCACGAGAATCTTGCATGAGATTCACATTCAGTGAAGTATCAAACACAATACCCGATATCATACCAGCATCTCCGTGCTGCTTGGTTAAGAGGACAACCAATAGATATGACATCAACGACCTAGTCTTGATACACTACATCCCGAAATAGCGTATCCTTTGGTCGCGAACTAATTTATGAACTACATGATACATCCTCTCTATATCGCATACAAGGTAGCTCAAAAGACATCATCACAAAAGAGTTTAAATTAAGAAAAATGTACCTATGATGAATAGCCAAAAGATAACTTTTATTTATATCAAAATTCATATATAAATAGCACAACTGTCTACAGCCTAGACGATTGGCTTTGGGACACAATTTCCAACACTACATGCCTCTTCTCATGGTCTATAAAAGACTGCGAGTCCTAGCTAGTGAGATATCTAAAAAATTTGCAATCATTCTTTCTCTTATTTCCTTTTGCATGTACTTTATCAAGAGTTTCTCCTTCTTTGGTTGTCTTGCTAGGTAGGTTTGTCAACCCTCTCCATGATCATGCTTCAAAAAAAGGTATTTTGGTCTTATCTTGAGATAGAATTCTTAGTAATTACTAATATGAGGGTTAAAAATTTATTTTAAGACAATGCCTAGCATATTTTTGGATTTTTTTCTTCTTCCCTATAATTTTAATCTACATGCCAATCTAGTTAGATCCATAGTAAGTTAAGTTTTTTCTCTAGTTCTTGTGATATATTAATCTAAAGTCTGTAAAATCTTTTATTCATAAATATCTCTGTTTAAAAGAACTTTTTGTTAATTGGAATTTTACTTAAAAACAATTTTTGTTCGATATAAACTCTCTTTTCAGAAGAACTCTTCCATAACATGGCTATTATTATATCAAAAAATTGATAACCCAACATCTTCAATCCGGCATGTTGTTGCAATTTGATTTGGATTGCTCTGATACTAAATGTTGAAATTCTGGAAGCACTTTTAATAGAGTACAAGGAAATCTAATGCTCAAATAATTACTTAGAGAGTAGAGGACAATATATGTATATCTGGGATTGAAGTATATATGTATACCTGGTCATGGCGAATCCAATGGGTTATATGGAGGATTCAAAGGATCATCCAAAGGTCATATGGGAAATCCAAAAGGTTACATAATTATGTATTTATTAGGGAAGTTAAAAGGTCATTTCTAGTACCTATAAATATGTGGCTATAGTGAAGAAATATGAATGGTGAGAAAAAAGAAAAGAATGAGTGATAGAGAGGGTTTGAAAGAAAAGTTGTACATACTCCTCCATTATCTTATAAAATATTTGTTTTTCATATTCTTGTGATTCCACCACCATTTCAAACTCTATCAAAGTAGTATCAGAGCATTCCAAGTTTATTCTATCAGTGGTATCAGAGTAAGAGTTCCTAAGAGCCAAAAGAAGCTCGTGAAGAAGGTGTTCATATCTTTTATTCAAGTTGTTAAGACTCCGGGTCCGAAGGAACCCGTAGAGAAGTGTGTAAGTCTAAGAAAAAGACTTTGCAACAAAGAAAAGAAGACAAAAAAAGTCTTCGAAGGTTAAAGAAAAGAGATCTCATAAACAATACCAATTGAGTAGAGTGGAGGATGAAAATATAGTAGTTGTGGTTGCACCATTCAAGGTAATACTCAAGGAGATATTTGAAAAATTAGATTTTTCACCTTCAAGGTACACTCGTGAGAAGTCTGGACTAGATCACTCTCTAAATTTCGTGGCAACAATCTTTTTTGAAGATATGAGCCAAAGTTTTATAGTCAATGATCATGTAGCTACTACCAAGAAGGAAGCAGAAAATAATGCAGCATCATAAATAATTATCTATTTAAATTTTTTTTATAATATTATTATCAAAGATCTGCATTTTCAGGAAATTGAAGATATCAAGAACTCTATGCAAGACTTGCATGACAGCTACGAAGATCTGAAGACCAAATATGAAGATGTTATCAAGGAATTAAATGAATTGAAGTTGAAGATGGAAGGAAGAATAATCATAGAAGATGAAGAAAGGATAATTGAAGAAAATGTAGGATTTCCATCTCATTGATTAAAGAGAAGAATCAATACTATACATGATTTTCCTCCTGGTTGCAGTTCAAATTAATGATTGAAGATATGAAGAAGTTAATTACAAATTAAGGGAGAGTGTTAGAAGTAATTTGTAATTACTAGAATCTAAGAGTCAATAGTTATTATAGCTAAAAACTAAGAGACATAATCTTGAAGTTATGAAGTTAAAGAGTCTCTGTTATGAAGTTTAAGAGTCTCATTAAAGTAAGTATAATGTGGAAGTCTAAAAGTCTCATTAGAAACAAGTGTTATGTGGAAGTCAAAGGAACTTTTGTATTAATGAGGATAGATAAAAGGTACCCTCATAAACCTATATAAAGAGTCCTAGAATCTAAAAAAAACTAATAGAATAAATTTGGAATGCTCTGATACCACTGATGGGAATTTGGAAGAAGATGATGTAATACTCAAGAAAGACTTGTGTTGACCCCTGGAATGATTTTGATGATTACAAAATGTTGGAGCATGTATTTATGACTAACCTTTTCAAGAAATTTTTGTAGGAAGCATTTATCAATGAATTACTTTATTTTTTACTTAGTTAAAGTTTATTCCAGTGCAATTATATTTATTGATGAAGAGTATTGCATTGAAGATCTCAAAGTTGTAAAGCTCTAATTTTCATTCTTGTAATCTTGTAAAAAAGGCTATAAATTAGTAAAAATGAGTTTGAGTAGGTTAGATATCTTTTGTAACTTATTTTGAAGTATTCGGAAAACTTGTATTGGTTGGAGATTTGATTGGTTGAATTTTTGAAGAAGTTCTGCTCGAGCCAACTCCTGTTCTAGTACGGCACGGAGAGTTTCAGAAATCCGAGCTGACTCAAAGATATTGAGCCAACTCATCCAGAAGTTCTAAATCACATGATTCATAAACTCAGAAATTCGAGTTGACTCGATCCAGAAGAGCTAACTCATCCAAAGTTTGATTTTCTCCTGTCTGAGATTTTAAGTCGACTCGAGCATCTCGAGTCGACTCGAGTGTCGGGTTCAGACTTGTAATGGCTAGTTGCAGAATTAAAATTTTGAATTCCAAGAAGGCTCTAACGGCTTTATTTCAATTCCCTAGGCCCTACAATGGCTAGATATTCATTGAAATTATTCATTGAAAATTAAAGAGCATTCAAGTGAGTTTCAAGTCTTTTACCAACTAACTTCAAGAGAGCATTCAAGAAAGGATTCAAAGCTTTACCAACTCATCTTCAATCATTGAATCCAACTTTTGAGGAAGTCAAGAAGCAGCTTTAAGAGTATTCAAGAGAATTTAAAGCAAGGCTTCAATTTGAGCTTCATCGATAACTACTAAATAACTTGGGTTTGTTATAAAGTTGCTAGTTTCTTTTTGAAATATCTTGTATCATCTCCAAGAGCAGCAAGGGGGTGTGTCTTGTGAGTGTTGAAAGGTTATTATGTAAGCCTATTAAAACCTAAGTTGGGTTTCTTGGTTAGCCCGGATTAAAACCAAGGGTGTTGAAAGGTTATTAGGTGAGCCTATTAAAATCTAAGTTAGGTTTCTTTGGTGAGCCCGGTATAAAAATCAAAGGATGTTGGGTTTGGATTGTGATCCCGGTAAAACATCCGACTGTATTCTAGGAAAAATATAGTGAAAATTCCAAGTGGTGCTTGGATAGTGGACGTAGGAGTGGGGTTGCTCCGAACCACTCTAAATTTCTTGTGTTTGCTTGACTTGTTTGTGATTGTTGACTTACTTGCTTCCGTTGCATAATCTATCACAACACCAACACTAAAAGATTTTCAAAGTGCACATACTTGAAGGTTTTTATTATCCCAATTCACCTCCCTCTTGGGAAGCCACTTGGGCAACAACTTGGAGAGCATTCCAAATTTATTATATCAAAAATTGAAAAAGTCCTAAGAGATTATGAGAGAGTTTACCTTGGTATCGCAGGATTCTGCAATTCACACCAGGTATCACATTTCGCTACGTTCTTCATCGATGCAAGATTCGGGATATCCATTGCCAAGAGTCGTACCTATCTCACGACGGTCTAATACCATTTTCTTTTCTCTTTTCTCAGATCGAGGAGGAGAGTTTATCTCGAAAGAGTTTGAAGAATTCTGCAGATATCAAGGCATTTGGAGGACTTTAACTACCGCATATTCACCCTAGCAGAACGGTATAGCAGAAAGGAAGAATCGAACCATTCTTGACATGGTGAGAAGCATGCTGAAGATAAAGAAATTGCCAAAAGAGTTTTGGACAGAAGCTGTGAATTGTGCAGTATACATCCTCAACCGCTGCCCAACAAAGAATCTTGATAGAAATACCCCTCAAGAAGCATGGAATGCCTATAAGCCAAATGTATCTCATCTAAGAGTTTTTGATTGTATTGCTTATGCATACATCCCAGATTAAAGAAGAAGCAACCTAGATGACAAGAGTTATCCTTGCATCTTTATAGGATATGACCAGAGGTCCAAGGCATATAGACTCTATGATCCAAAGACAAAGAAGATTATTATAAGCCGAGATGTGAAGTTCAATGATGAAGGAATCTGGAATTGGAGTACCAACTTGGTAAAAATACAAGAAGAAGAGGAAGAAGTAAAGGCTCAAGTTGAAAATTCCACATCTCTCTCTTCACCTAGCACGAGATCTCCATCCTTAAGTGAGGATTTCAGAAAGACAAAAAGCATTCAAGATCTCTATAAGGTAACAAGACCTCTTAATCTCATTTGTTTATATGCCAACGAGGATGTAATCTCTTTTGAAGAAGCAGTAAAGAATGAAAACTGGAAGACGGCCATGAATGAAGAGATGATCAAAGCAATCCAAAAGAATGACACATGGGAACTTACCATTCTTCCAGAAGGCCATGAGCCTATTGGAGTGAAATGGGTTTACAAGGTGAAGAAGAATGCAGAAGGAAAGATAGAAAAATACAAGGCTCGTTTAGTAGCTAAAGGCTACAAACAACAAGCTGGGATTGACTATGAGGAGGTATTTGCTCTCGTAGTTCGTATGGAGACAATTCGCCTGGTAATTTCCTTAGCTGCACAAAATAATTGAAAAATCTATCAACTAGATGTAACGTCAGCTTTTTTGAATGGTTTTTTAGAAGAAGAAACATATGTTGAGCAATCCAAAGGATATGTGAAGAAGGGATGTGAAGAGAAGGTTTTGAAACTAAAGAAGGCACTTTGTGGATTAAAACAAGCTCAAAGAGTTTGGAACTCAGGGATTGATGGCTACTTCAAAGCAAATGGCTTCAAGCAATGTTTCTCTGAGCATGCTGTATATGAAAAAGAAAATAATTCTAACATATTACTTGTTTGTTTGTATGTGAATGATCTTATCTTTACAGGTAACAATCCACAAATGATTGAAGAATTCAAGCATGCTATGATGGAGGAGTTTAAGATGACGAACATGGGGCCAATGACATACTTTCTTAGTTTGGAAGTCAAACAACATGAAGAAGGAATTTTCATATCCTAAGAAGGTTATGCTAAAGAAATCTCGAAGAGATTTAAGATGGAAGATTGTAATCCTATAAGCACTCCTGTTGATTGTGGAGCAAAAATATCAAAAGAAGATGAAGGAAAGGTTGTTGATGCTACTCTCTGCAGAAGCTTAGTAGGAAGTTTGAGGTATATGACCTGTACAAGGCTGGACATATTATATGCAGTTGGCTTAGTCAGCAGGTTTATGGAAGAGCCCAAATCAATACATTGGAAGGTAGCAAAGAGGATTCTTCGATACATCCGAGGTACTATTATTGACGGACTATTTTATTCTCATCAAAGTAACTTTAAATTTATTGGTCACTCACATAGTGATTGGGCTGGAGACATAGATGATCGTAAGAGTACTTCCGGATTTGTATTTTATATGGAAGATGCTATTTTTTCATGGGTGTCAAAGAAGCAACCTATTGTTTCTCTTTCTACATGTGAAGTTGAATATGTTGCCGTATCTGCATATGTATCACATACAATATGGCTAAGGAACTTACTAAAGGAATTTGGTTTTGAGCAAAAGAAGCCTACTAAGATAAACATTAATAGCAAATCAGCCATTGCACTAGGAAAGAATCGGGTGTATCATCAAAGAAGTAAACATATTGATATTCGTTTTCATTCAATCGGGGAACATGTGAAGAATAAAGAGATAGAGCTACTATATGTGAAGACACAAGATCAAGTGACTGATATATTTACTAAACCTTTGGCAATAGACCTTTTCATCAAGTTTAAAAGTTCTCTTGGTATGATAAAGAAAGCACAATTAAATTTAAGGAGGGATGTTGGAAGTTGATAAACTTAATTGTGTTGGAGAATTTAAAGGGTTATATGGAAAGTCCAAAGGGTCGTATAGAGAATCCAAAGGGTCATACGGAGAATCCAAAGGGTCATCCAAAGGTCATATGGAAATCCAAAAGGTTATATAATTATGTATTTATTAGGGAAGTTAAAAGGTTTTCTAGTGGGGCTGTAGTAAAGAAATACGTATGGTGAGAAAAGGAAAAAAAAAAAAAGTGATATATAAAAGATTTGAAAGAAAAGTTGTACTTGCCCCATTATCTTATAAAATATTTATTTTTTTGTACTCCTGCGATTCCACCACCATTTCAAACTCAATCACATGTATCATATGACTCTACCAAGCAAATTAAAATTAAAAGAAAAGAGCAGTAGCTGAGAACCGAGTGATTTTTGCACCACCTCACCCCCTTCGCTTTCCGGGGAGGGAGGGAGTTGTGGAGATGGGTGTCAGCTTGACACGACTGCTGCTTCTTGTCGTGGCGATTTCTTGCTTGCATCCTCTCAGGGTAGCGGTGAGTCCTTTGGATGGAAAGTAATTAATATTGACATGTGGAGGACCACATTGACTGGAATAAGGCCGGGAGGCTACTACTGGTTCTTAATCATGTATCGGAGAGTTAACGATGGTTTTGGTTAATAAAAATAGATCGGTATCGGCCTTCTTTGTTTGTTTATCCTGTCCTCCAAAAGCTCCTGTGATGTTATGGGGAAGCTCCATCATACGGTTGTTGCACTCTTAGCTATGCCCGTTTACTGTTTTTTTTTTTTTCGGTTTCCATCGGTGGACGCAGTTTCTTTAAGGACTGCTTGTTAGGTCTCTTTATATGCTGTATGAAAAAATTGTTCAACCATCAATCATCTCAGAGGCGAAAAGGAAGAAAAGAAAAGAAAAGATAGCTGTAGCACTACAGTGATGGATTTATGAAGAAATTCCATAACGCATACTTTGAGTCGCGTCTCTCCTTCAGACAATGTCATGGAAAGAAACAAAATCAAACTATACATTAATACGAAGATGGGGAGAGCCTATATATATCAATTCATTTGTCTAGATACATTAAAAAAATAAAAACTTCTAGATTCAAAAGAGTAGGGGGCCGACCACTTTCGAAAGCCCTCTCTCTTAAAGAAACGGTAGATGCCGGCTTTACCCAACCAGCCATGGTCAGGTCAAAAAAGCAAGGCTGCATGCCATCAGCAAAGACGACAATATTTTTAAGCAGGGAGCTAGGCTGCAGACTCGAAAGTGGAAACGCAAAAAGAGGATAAAGACGGAGCTACCGCTGCCAAAAGCCAAAGAAAGGAAGAAAGGGTCGGAGAACGGGGGAAAAGCTGTAGGTTCCTCAGAGTACAGGACTATTCCAATCGTTTTCTTCAGAGGTTTTAGGATCACCTATCACATTCATACGCTACCAAGGCCTACAAAAGCATGCATCCGTAAACGGACCTTTTATAATTGCACGTCTTAACCTTTTCAGCAACCAAAAGTTCCACAAACGAGCCTGAGATAACAACCGGATCATTTGACTCCATGCATTATCTAACCTTTGAATGCAACCACCATGTTGGATTATGTGCAGCGGATTAAATCAAATTAGGTCTTCAAATAATTTCTATTTATTCACTTAGGTAATTAACCAATCATAGTATAGATAGATATCAAATCAAAAGAAGACGATATTTACGTGATTCGGCAAAATATTGCCTACGTTCATCAAGAGAAAATGAGTAATCCACTATAATTTGGCCACAGAAAATTATGTGAAAAATGCAGAAAACGTCCCAAGGGTCAGCCGCAGCCACCTGGGTCAGGCGCGCGCTATGCGTGGGCCTGGGCCGCGCGCGCGCGTGCCCACGCGCACGCCTGCGCGCTGGGTAGGCTTCGTGGGAGCGGGTTTTACGACTGCGGGCGTTGGGAGTAAAAGCCGATAACACACCACGTGTAATGCTGCTGCACCGCTGGTCCGTCTTGATCCTGATGGCTGGACCGGTGGTCGGATTCTGATGACCGAACCAACCGTCAGACTGGTGATCGGCTATCAGACCGGTGATCGGACTGGCAACTAGACCGGTCATCGGACTGGCACTGACCTAGTAGCCGAACTGGCAGTCGGATCGATGATTGGTACAGAACTGGCTATCAGATCGGTGACCGGACTGTAAAATCGTCGGTTATAATAATTTTAAAAAATTATTATAGTATCGTATTATTATTTTTTATTTTTTTTATTTTATTATTTTTTTTATTTTTAAATTTTTATTAATATTTAAAATAAAAAAAAATGAAGAAGAAATCGGGGGTTTCACCCGGGATTTTTTTTTTTTTTTTTTTTGAATGGACCGTACATCTAAATCCGTAAATAAAACCAAAGCAGCATTAATTTGAAAAATAAAATATTAAAAAAAAACCCTGAATCCGAGGACAAAGTCAAGACGTTCCCGAATTAATTAGTTTCTGAAGTGGTTTGATTGTAGTACAAATATTTGCGCTTTTTAAGCTCTCACATGCACTTTATCCTAGCCCTTGCACAACCCACACTTATGCCTCTCTCCTGCCGAACATCCCATACCCAGAATTAAAACCTCAAAACAGTAAAGAGAGCCCAGAATTAAAACCTCGGTTTTTGATTAACGGAAGAGCATCATCGACAAGGAACTAAATGGCAAGTAGCTCTATCTGAAGTACATTTCGCTACTGATAAAGGTGATGAATGGTATGATGAATCACCAAGAAGGAGAGCAGCGCAGAGAGTAGGATGATGTAGTGGAACAGACCCTATTAGTCTCGGTGGCGCTCACCGAGGTGGCAAGGGACCGCCGCCCGTCCATCAAACCCACTGCTGATAAAGCTTGCGGGGCCACGGAAGGGAGCTTCTTCATGACCGTTAACTGGGGAGAGTGGTCGCTCTCGGTCTCCTCTTCAAGTCCCAAATGCGGAGGCGAAGCGTCTGGCGTCTCAAATGGGGTACCCATGTCATCGCCTCCACCAATCCCCTGGTAGATGGGATTGGAGATGCAAAGAAAATGATCGGGAGCAACAGAGTTGACGGAGGCAGAGGAAATGCGGTGGATGCAAGGCGAAGCGGTCACCGATGGGGAATCGTGCTCCACGGTTAATGGCATCCGGGATTTGTATTCTACTTGCTTTGCCGCCGCCGCCGCTGTCGCTGCCTCTAGCTTGGGGATGGTGAGGAGGAAGGTTGTTGGAGCTTGGAGGACGCCGTGTGCGTAGAAGGGGAAGCTGAGGGGCGGAGTTGGAGGGTCTTCTTCTGCTGCTGCCGCCGCCACTGCTGCTTCGCTGGTGTTGGGCGCTGCCTTCACGAACCGGTGCTTCCAACAACTGAGGAGGGAGCACAGGAGGTCGGCGAGGAGGACAGAGAGAAGAGTGAACAAGAGAGCGAGGCTCAGAGCAATGGTCAGTGCTGCCCCCATTGCCGGCCTCGTCATACCCCTCCCTTTCTCTTTACTTTCTCCGAAAGCGTAAATACAAATAATGGCAGACCTGGATAATTTATTTAATGGGACGGTGCGCCTTGGATTTTGGCGGGAAATCGTCGTCTTCCGTTGACGGTGAATGCGAGGTGGACGCGAATCTTAGGATTCCGTTTCGGTGCGCTTCTGGGCGTCGTCGCGCGCCCACAGATCCTGGTCCGTTCCCTCTTCTCTCTTCCTCGTGCGTTGAGAAACTGGAAAAAGGGTAGGGCACTTTAATTACTAGTTTTACTGTTTTAGGCGAGGTTCGCACCGCATGCTCTCTCTCTCTCTCTCCCCCTCCCTCGACGCTCCCCGCCCCCCCCCCCCCCCCCCCCCTCTCGCTCGCAGGGTTCGGCGCTTTTTTTTCTTTTTTTGGGTATTAGGTTTGGGCATTTGATAAAGAAATGATGGAGACAACCGAAGGAACTTTTGTTTAAATAGTGAACCACCACCGATCTCACCGGAAATAGTGATCCACTATGAAACCATAAAGGAAAAGGCAACATCAAAATAACAAGACAAGACAAAAGGAAGTTGCAGAAATTTGGAACGAACAAGGTCTTGAATTCAGAGCTAGTCAGGAACACGTAAAATACTGGTAATTTTATAAAATCCATCAACGTCACGCGAACTTGGTAGCACACGTACAAAGACGATCCTCCGATCTATCTAGAAAGATAAACGAAAAATGAACAGCAATGCGTTAGCGCAATCTGACATTTTTCTTTTGTGGCACAAGCTAGTGTTGTTGTCTGTCATTTAACACATGTTTTTGAACCTGCTTTGAGTGAAACAACCCAAGAGGGCAGGAAGGACCTACAGAGTAAAGATGCTATCCGTTACAATGGAGGCACTGTACCCATCTAAGATCTCCTCAAGGCATTGAACCGCGCAGCCAACTCATCATAGTTCGGCAGCCTCGGATGCACACGCCCATCATTAGGGCTCAGCATGTCAGGCTGCATTGAAGCAGCACGAGAATGTCTTCGGACACTTGCAGCTGGGCTTGACGGTTCTGGAAGAAGAGGGCTGCTTCTATCAGGAGCATGGACCGACTCTCTCAGGTCAGGACGGATACTATCACTAACCTCATGCTCGACATGGTCCGTGGGAGGAACCTTGCTCCTTCCTCGTACCTTGCTGGCTTCGCCTACCAAACCTTTCCTGCTGTTATGTATAAGGAGTCTATCTGTGATCATTTCATCCTCATCGCCACTTCCATCACATGCTTTAGCACTTCTTCTGCTCCCTGGTCTTCTTCGGTCACTTGGGGTTTGCTGCAAGAGCTTGCCATCATCGATAGCATTATCCATCTCAACATCCACGGGTGGTCCTCGGTGCCTGTCCATGAACTTCTCGCTGTAAACATCACCTGTAGCTTCAAGATAGGCAGAAGTGCCCCTCCTGCCTGCATTATTTCCTCGACCACTTTGGGTTTGGCTCACGATCTCTTGGTCGACGATACTGTCACAAGTGTTGGTGGCTTCTAGCTCGGCGAACCTCCTAACAGCAACAGGCATTGGCTTCGTCTTCCGCTTCTCATCACCAAACACTACTCCATCCTTCTGATCTTCACTGCCATCATACCCGTCATTGCCAGCAATGGTGGAATCTTGAATGGTTTGATCATGGTGGGATAGAGGGTCATTGACTCTTGATTTAACATAAGGCATGCGAAAATTAATCAGTCTGTCATTATTCACTGGTCTCACAGGCCGCCTCTCTAAACTAGTATAACCTAGCCCTTTTTCTGCCTTTCCAAATCTGTCATATATCAAGCCATTGCCATTCTTTTCTTCAAGAGATTTGGTGTATGGAGGAGCCATATTGACAGCCTTACCTTCCGAAGATTTCTTAGCATCAATTGCCTGGTTCTCAGGGCCAATGTTATCAGGTCCTTTTTGTGCATTTTCTGTCCGTTTATGAGCAGGACCATCTTTAAGCTGATCATGATTAGAGGTGCCATTCTGACTGCTTCTCGGTTTAGATGAAGGAACTACAGTGCTACAGAAGTCTGGCTCCACGTTCTCTGTTTCATCAGCGATTACTTTTGTAGTCTTCTCTATGGGATCATGCAAGAAGCCATCTTTGATGGTTGTATCTTCATGACTATCTTTAGTCCCCTGCACTTGTTGTTTCCGCGCACTCACAGTAGTATGTTCGTGCTTTCCCTTGGATGAAAGCTCCTCCTTGGCTGCATTAGGCAGCCTGGTTGAAGGCTCATCACTTGCACCATGGTGATGCATTCCCTTCTTAGGTTGGTCCTAAAAGAGTCGGAAATAGTGAACTAATGAATATATCCAGCAATTCTAACAGGTTGAATTCTGTATCAACCAAATCTAAAGTAGATATAAAACAAAACGTTTACATATACTTGGAGCTTACAGATTTACGTGCAGACAGATTAGAAAGTTTATGTTCAAAAGGACTGGAATCCCATGTTACAGAGAACCCTTGAGCAATATCTTTTATCAGCTGGAGCTTCTTTTCTTGGGAGAATGATCTCTTCTGAATTTTCTCAACAAACTGATAACAGGAGATCATGCTCATCAGAGACACAAAAAGAACAGGAAAAGAGCTGAATGTAGTGGAAGTGGGGCACATATGGTCTAGTACCTCAGCCTTCACAGAGGACTCCATATGACTTCCATACCGTTCTGCAAATAAACACCTGAGATCACGTAACTCTGGCAAATCTGGAAATCTGGCTGCCGCAAAAATTAGAGTTGAGATGGGTTCCATAGCTTCCTGAGGGCATTCTCTATTAAAGGAAGAACAGAAATATATTGCCACTATGACATTATCATAACCAAGAACATAATGGAACAGAAACTAAAATAAGAAAGAGAAAGAACTGCAGACATCTACCTTTAAAACACAAAATGCTCTAGCTATATGACATCATGTCTTATTAGAATTATTTTAACTTAAATTTCTGAAGCAAGCAGAAAGATAAGTGCTTTGTAGTGAGATATGCATGGTACATAAACTGGAAAAAAAAAGATTACGTACGCAAGAATGAATAATATGGAAAACTGAAGCATTTCAATTTTTAATTTCAGCTGATATTCCAATGTATAAAAAGGGTTTTCATGAGCCTCAGAATGGGTATGCAGCAGAATATCAATCATCTCCAACCTCCATTGTTCGCTCTAACTTGAGAGTCAAAGCCACTATGAAGAACCATCACGCATCAGAGTATAGAAATCAATGTACCTAATTAGCATCCTGAATGAACGAGTCCACCCTAAATCTTTGTTTTTTATAAAGAAAAAAATTGTTCGAACTGTTGGGGAAAACTTCTGATGATATATGAATTAGTGAAACCTTATAAATTCAGATCTCTGTGCAGAAAGTTCCAATTTAAAAATGACTAAAAACTTTTAAGAATATAATTTCTTAAACAATAAATCCTTGTGACTTGTGAGTACGAAATTATCTATCGTTCTTAAGCATCATAAGTCCAACTGTAAAAGCCATTGCAAATATCAATTATATTATGCATAATTTAAACACATGTTTTGGAGCAAACGTATTTAAAATCCAACTGTTTAAAGGCTTAGAATCTAACTATCTAATTCCTTGAAATAAGCCAGGACTATCCATGTCATTATCAACTAATTAACAGTGTTAAATATAAAACCTTTTCTTTTTCATTGTAAAAAACCCTATCAATATACTATTTACCTTCTTGGGAAAAGAAAATACATATACATATGCAGTACAGATGTCAGATCTCCATATCTTCATTCCCTATTTGCACTTTGTCACCCTAAAAAAAATGATGCAATATAAAATGTCTGTAGTCATTTTAATACTAAACACTTGCCATTTTTACATATGATACAACGAAAGATAAAAGTAGCCCTTGAACATAAAAGGGCCTAGACTGTGCCACGAAAATCTGAAGAGACAGGCACTTAAAAGTCATGTTGGGGTGATGGAAAAGATTTGAAGATGCATGTGTAATAGAGGATGAACCTTGAATGAGACAATAAAGCATCCAGCACTCTTGTTGCTAAATGAAAATACTCATAGCAAGATTTTGTGTTCACATGAACAATAGCAGTATTTGCACTGGTATAAATTTTCTGATATTATTGATTTTTCTTAGAATTTTGATTTTAACAGAATGTAATAAATGGAATACTGGATCTGAAGGGTTGATCTTGATATCTTTTCCATTGAGAATAAAGTTAATTTTAACCATAGAAACATTAAAGATGCAGAACTATGTAAGATCAAACCATACAAAACAGTTCAACAAGTTGTAATATGGGCCATAATTTGCTTTTCTTGACTCTTCTCCATTGACCAGACCCGACAATTGTTAGAGATACATCACACTTACCTAACAAACTAGCCTTTTGTACCAGCCTTAATAGCCTTAAGACATGTGGAAAGAAAAGATTGGTTCCAACAGTAAGGACAATCAATCAATAACTTTTTTTTCAAATGGTGCTAGTTACCAAATATTCTTCCAGAGCACCATAAAAATACTGAAAGTTCTTAAGATGCTATCTCAAGTTGCTAGGTCACACAAAGCTATTGAGTGTCTATTTGAAGAAAAAATCTGAAAAGGGGGCACACCACTGTGAGAATAACAATCTAGAAATCTTATAAATGAAAAGCTGAATAAGGTCAATGTTAGGTGACCTCGAAAGAGAAATATATGTTAAAACTGCCATTTTCTTCCATTACAACCAACAAGTTACAATAACCCTGTAGTCATAAACAATACAGAAGCTATCCAGCACAAGTTCATAAAGATCTGTCCCAATACTCCAAATTAGGACTGCATTTTTCTTAAATGAAAACTTAAAAGTCAAATAGATGATTAACAAATATCAGGGTTCTTCGATTATCAAGCACTGTAGGACCCATTCCTGAACAAAAGCTACCCTATATGATACTTATGGTTATATACTCCTTGCTCATGTTTGCACACATATTCACCAATTTACTGTAGTTCAGCAAGGATGTTTTGAAAATACTTCATTTAGACATCTCCTTTTAGAATAGTTTCTAAAGAATATGCAGAGCCATCTGACAATAGGGCCATTACTTCTCATCATTTTCAAAAGCTGTCTTAACATAAAATCTATAGGAACATTTGAAAAATCATGATTGTAGAAAATCTTGTGATCAGATAATTTGTAATCACTTAACTCTCAGAACAATAGATTGATTAAACAAATAACAGGACCCTAAAAAGATATTGTATAACTAGACTTATTGTGTTTAGGACAAAATTCTTCCAACCCATCCCACCGCTCGGTGACCTTTGCTATCCTACACTCACTGTTTTGCTGTCCAGCAATATAGCTCATTGCACTCCATTGCTGCAGCTACCACGGCCCAAATCACCACTAACTATCACCACCCCACCCTCCTTTCCACTACCCCAATTCTGCCACCATTCTGCCATCACCACGATCACCCTTGATTGGAAGTAACTGATCCATGTAACCCCTTTACTATAGCCACTACATTACCCCCTTCCCATAGCCTGGTGCCACAGCTTGATCACCCTTATTGAGAAACCCCGCATGACAATGTTGCAGCCAGTCTGTAGCCCTGATATTGATTCCCTGCAACCCCTCCAACACCACCACCAGAATATAACCACTCCATCCCAGGAGGGTGACTGACAGACCATACAAAATATGGTGGCAGTGTGGTAACATTGGTGCTATAGTACTGCAAAAAGATTAGGGTTTAATATTATACAAAAAAGAAGGGCAGTTGAGTTAAAATTAATAGAATTTGGCTTGTGTTGTTATCAAGATGACGTTTGTAGTCATTTTTCTTTTATGGTATTAAATCATAATCATTCTTTCTTTAAATCCCTTCATGTTTCATTTCTGTCTCGAAATACCACCAGCTATGAAAATATGTCTACTCATTACCTATTTTTTTCCAATTGTGGTGCAGCACAACTAAATCTTATAGCATTTTTTTTATTAAAAGGAAACCAAAGCCTACATTAAAACTCTACCTCAATACATCATAATAATTAGTAGATATACATAGACCATCAAAGCATCAGAATCTCCAAAAATACAGGAAGAAAACAAGTTCATCATAACAAAAATAAATATAAATAAATAAAAATCTCTATTGTTGACCCTGCATCTATGGTTTTCCCAAGACTGTCTGACTTGACTGTACTTCAAGCTAGCTCAAAAGAAGGCTTGGTTTTTATCCAAACTATGTTCAATCATTTAGATAGCTGAAAGAATTTCCAAAATATTGACCGAAGCTGACCCAAATAATTAAATCACTCAACTTAGTCTAGTCATCTGCAAGGAGCAATTTTCTTGATACATGAACCCTACTTATTTATCCTAATGCCATAACAAAATAACAATGCCATTCAGCCATCAGGGTTTCTTTCTCTTCTTTTGTTTCATCCAGCACCACCATTCTAGCCCTTTAGGGTAGTCTCATCACCATCCCACAATGTTTCTTATACCTTATCATCGCTTAAATCTTCTATATTGCAAGGAGGAGAGAATTTTCCTTCATTTAGTACTTCTGATTCTCTGAACTTAAGATCATTTTCAGCACTGACACGCACTTGTATGTTTATCCTGAACTGAATACAAACTAGTCTTAAGTGTGTAGTTTGACAATAGTTAGAATAATTTTACTTATTGCAAGAGGATAGGATTGCTGGAAAGCTTACTAGCATATGTTAATGATAATACCATGACACATATGTAGGAATGTCCGAGTTTAAGACTGTTATAATCAGCCAATAGAGTGAGACGGTTAGACTGAAGTTTCTGTCTGGCAAATTGTTGTCACAGATCCTATTGAAGTAATACTTATAACAGATGATACAGAGTATAACATAAGAAGTATCAGAAAGCTGAAATCAAAAGATCACTTGATCTGGTGGTCAACACTCAGCCCTGGAAATCAGTGATCATTTATTCATGCCTGAACTAAAGCTAGCAAAACTGTGGATACCTCTGCTTTTGTAAGGTTGGAAGCTGCTTCAAGATACTTTCACACCATTGCTCGATCATATCATAGCAATTTGTGTGATTTATTTCCACAATGAGAGCATCCATCTGTGATAGAAAAGAACAACCATAATTTAAAAAAAAAAAAAAAATCATAAAATGAGTGAAAACCAATGGCTATGAGGAGAAATAGAGGAAGAGAACTTTATTGATAAGTCAATATCCATAGCAGCAGCAGAAGTCATGCCAAACAGTCAACACTGATAATGCAAAGAGTAGCAAGGCCAAAAGCAATCCATGATGCAGCTCAAATTAAAAGTTGACCTTGTGTCTTTATTTGAACCAAGGATTCAGGTCCCGGTGGGACATCCCACAGGACACCGGACAGGGTATTATTCCATGTGTCGGGACAGGACATCCCGTCAGTGTTCCAGTGTCCCAATCAGGATACCTTGGAATATTCCCTATCCCGAGTGTCAGGATGGGGCAGGACGCCGATGCGTCCCGTTCCAGTAAAAAATCGGGACAGGCCTGTCTCACAGGATTTAAAACCTTGATTTAAACCTTAACAAAAGAGAAGAATATCCTACTTTACATGTATTTGGAACTGCGCTTTGGACTTGATATCGACCCTCTCTCCTTTTCGCAGCAAAAACGAGTTTGGGGAAAAGAAAAAAAAAACACCATAAGACATACAAGTACAATTGATGCGTTGGACAAGCTATCTTAGTGGAAATTTAGCCACGTCTCTAAAAATCCAACAGTATAGTTCTGATATCCTAAGTCTGAAGTCATTTCCATCAGCTCCAGCAATGTGGCCTCCATTAGCAGCCAAGATAAGCTTCCTACTGTAATCTTACAGAATATTAAGCAAAACTTTGGTGGAACAGGTAATGAATATGGCTTATAAATCAACCTGCATGCAACCCCACAAGGCTCATCTATGGACTGCAATGTCAGATTACATTGTGCACTTCATAAATGAAACCAAATTCGAAATTCAAACTTAGCATACGATCTAAAATTCAAAGAAACTTTTTCCCATGATATGTGATCACAGGATATCACTCAAATTATATTTATATTCAATTCTTGCTGTGCTCAGAGGCAAAGACATTCAATGGGCAAGAAAACACAAAGCCGTTTTAAATGGCATATCAGAAAAAGTGTTATTTATTTATTAATTTCATTGCGAGAAATCATAAAGAGGGTGGATCAAAAGGAAAAGAGCTATAAATCCTCGTCAGAAAAAAAAAAAAAAAAAAAAAAAAAAAAAAAAAAAAAAAAAAAAAAAAAAAAAAACAGGGATGCGGAATTAAAGATTGGGAGAGGGCACGAAATCTCCTCAAAAGAGACAACTCGCATAATGTTCTAAGTTAAGGGTCTCCGCATTAAATTGAAAGCCAGAGACAGGCCAGAAGCTAAATATCCCCCTTCTAATCATTATTATAGCTCCATTACAGGCATCTTTAATTCTCGATCCGACGAGATCTAAATCCATTATTAATTAAGTTTACCATTACGCAAAAGGGCTAGCGAGAGCCAAGAAAGATTCAACCAAAAAAAAGAAGAAGAAGGAAGAAAGAAAAGTAAAAGAAAGAAGAACAAGGAGAACCCACTCGGCCGTAGGCGTTGTCGTCGCGGCCATTGGTGAGGAGGTCGGCCACGTCCTTCTTGAGGAACCTCACCATCGTCCTCTTCTTGTTCCTGATCATCGCTATACGCAAATTTATGCACTTTATCGCGCGCTTGCTGCCAGCCCCATTCGCAATCTTAGACCAAGAAGAGCAAGATAGCAATAAAATTTCAGAACAAGAAGAAGAAAGATCACCATTTGTTTGAAAACTTCCGGCCAAGCAGGCTGTCGAACATCTTGTTTTCCCCTCTCTCACCCTTACAGTTTTCCTCGTCTTTATTTCTCTTTCTATCTCTTCTTTTCTTATATTTGCATGCATTCATGGAACGAACGCAGGGAGGAGGGAGAGAAATAAATGCATCAGGGCGCCGGTGGAGGTGTGCCTGGAACTAAAGCTACGAGCAAGCGAGCCAGCGAGAAACGATAAAAAAACTTAAAAAAAAAAGAAAGAAAGAACAGGGACCAGAACCTGGAGATAGTATTTGAATTAAAAATAATAATAATAAATTAAATTATTAAGTTTTAAAAATAATTATTTATTTATGTTATTCTATTGAAAATTTGGAATAATAATTTTATTTCAGCATAATTATTACACTAGGACCATTATATAAAGATAAAATAATTTACAATAAGCTATTTCATGATGCATCATAAATAAGCTATTCCATGATGCATCATGAAATATATATTTTAGAATACCAAATATGGCCGAAATAATTTATTCTAAATAATCCATCTCGATTTCCATAGTTATTTGATAGAATAATGTGGAATAAAGGCATATTCTGAACGGAAATAATCGAACTAAACACTATCAAAAAGGTGAGAGGGGGATGGGATACAAGGGTTGAAGGGAAAATATCAAAAGCCGGTGGTGATGGTGTGAGAGGGAGGGGGATGGTGAGCTATAGTTGGGGTCGACGAGAAAATGCCAGCTTGGAAAAAGCAAAGAGCTAACCCTCTAATATTATTAATATATTAATTTTATTATGCTATGAAAATATTTTTGAAATCTTAGATCTATAATAATGACTGAGACATCTTTATATTAGATTAAGACATTAAAGGAGTTTTTATATAGGCCTTGTATTGGATTGGCTCGCCTATATACATGACTAAGATCTTTTCATACCAAGTTACTAGATTTTATTTGAGTTTTATCTACATGGCATGCTTCGATATCTCTATTAATGGCCTCTTGATATATATGGTATCCATGTACAAGAGGTGAAAAATAATAAATATTTTTATATAAAAATCATATAAAGACTAAAATTTTAACTTGTTATCATCAGTAATGATCTTCTCTTTTTATTAAAATATCTATTGGCATTAATGACACTGCTAGAAATCACATTTTTTTTTATGATTCTTGAAAATGGATCACAATGATAATTCTATAATAATACAATCATAGCTTGATATTTTCGGGATCGCCTATTCTACTCAACTCTCTTCTATAAAACTTTCATATTTCAAGAACCTACTGTAAACAATCTTTTTTATACTCACTATTTTCTATCTGTTCTAAGTCACTGACTTGAGTATTAGAGTATTTGTGTCAAAGTCTCTATCAATTATGGATCTCTGTATAGGTTACTAGTGATAGCTCCAGCTAATCAACTTCACCATCGGTATCTATTATAATAATATATATATATATACTTGGTTAAACAAATGGAGCTATTGCATTTTTTTTTCTTTTTAAAGCAATTGCTACAGTACTTTATCTAATTTTTTATATTTGTCAACAGGCGATCCGTCTGGAAGATCTACTGCATGGAAAAATTATTAGATATATTTAACCTATAATAAATATCTTATGTCAGGTTAATGAAACAATGCCGCATCAATTACGGCCATCTCAACACAACTACTTAACCGTCTCAAAATTTTATGATAATATTTTTATTTAATTTATGTTATTTATTATAAGTTTAATCTATTCAATAAATTTTTAGATAGAAAATTTTTATTACTAATTATATAAAATAAATATAAGATAGGTTGAGACCGTAGATACAAATCAATAATCTTTCCTAGTCAAATACTATCTAAAGTGCTCAAATTTTATATCATAAAAAATAACAGTAAGACAACAGTATTCATGGTTAATAAAGAGCGAGATTATATTACATCAAAATCAAAGATGGTGTACTACTAAGATTGTAGCATAGTTAGTGGGTGCTTTAACTCCAATCCTCCATATCATGGATTCGAGGCTTAAACCTTGTGGGTTCGAGGCTTAAAACTTATAGGTTTAAAATTTGCGGGTTACTCGATTAAATTCAGAAATTTTTCTGGGACACTTAGTGGATGCTTTAACTCCCATCCTCCAGATCATGAGTTCGAGGTTTAAAACTTGCGAGTTACTCGATTAAATCCAGAAATTTTTCTGGATACTGTTAGGAATAAATACTGTGAAATAAAACTTGAAACAATAAATATAAATTATATGCTCTGTCCTTAGATTGTTAGAAATTAACGTTGTGAAATAAAACCTAGAAACGATGAAAAAAAAAGATATATCTGTATTATCCTAAAACACTAAATGGTTCTATGTAGAACAGTAATACAATGAATTATAAAATTATGTTTTAGGAATTCTTAGAACAGTAATATAAATACAAGAATCATAAAATTGAGTTTTAGGATTTCTGACCGGAGGCGTGCAGAGGCACTGTCCTAAGGCGATTCTCGGCCCTCGTGCAGGATTCAATCCGAGAACTCTGTCCCAAGATACAACCGGGTATCCCTCCTGCAGGCACGACTGTGAAGGGACTGACAACGGCTTCACCCAGCAGTGAAACCAGATTAAAAATTGGAAACAGGAAAACCTAGAACGCAAGAGAGTTCTAGATCGGAAAAAGAGCAGATCGAGAGAGATAGAAAGAGAAAGTCCGTAGAGAGATACTTATCTGTGATCTGACTCCATCCTTTTATAGATGGAGAAACGCCGTGAGGAAGAGACACCGCTCGGTGAAGACCGCTGTTCAGAAGTCGCGACGTTTGGAGAAGACGCGATGCAGTCCGAACGGAAAGAAAAACGGGAACGGAAAAATAAAAGAAAACCGGGCAAAAATAACACACCGCGCCGCGTGTGCGAACCGGACCGCGCGCGAACCGAACCGGGCCAGGCCGGGCCGCGTGCGCTCGTGTGAGTGGCCCAAGACGGTACAAGGCCAAACGGAAGAGGGATCATATTTAAGTATCTTTGGGATGTTCTCCTTTTCCCATGTGGGACTAAAGGAATGGCTTGGAGGGAATTTTGGGTTTTCCCTCCAAATATCTAACAATCCCCCTCAAACTCAAAATTCACTTATTATAAATAATCAAGTAGAACATAATAGAAAAATATTTACTGCTGGGTACATATACTGTGTAATTGATGAAGTGCCTTTAAAGTTCACTTCACTTAGCATTGATAGTATTGATTTGAAGGGAGCGAAGTGAACCAGGTCTTGAACTACGTTCCGTTAGATCAAATTTTTACTATAATACTCACAGTATAGAAGCTCATGTCGCGGGTTTGCACATTAATGGCCGTGTGCAAGCATCTTGATTTGTTTCATGAGAATTTCTAGAGATTGCCTATATCTCTAGCCGCGGCCGTATACGGATATTCTCATATAGGTGAGTCCCTTCAAGGATGTGTGTAGTGTCACATCTCGAGGAATACCTCTCGGGACTTATTCAGAGATAACTCTTCCTAAACACTACATAGGAGCACTAATCATCATAGGGATGGGCTAGAGTCAGAGACTCCTACTAAATAAACTTCATGTGCTCCCTGATCAACCAATCAGTTTGTTTTTACCACATTGAACCTCCTTCAAGGGATCTCCTATCACAGAGGTTGGGTTCCCGCTACTGGAAGATCCTTTATTGGCTAAGCCCCATCCCCCTCGATGACATCAAGACCTTAGTCCTGTTTAAGCCTTTTGTAAGACAGTCAGCAAGGTTATTATCTATAGCTACATGACTTATGGAAACAATTTGAAGTTTTGCTTTTCTTTTAACAGACTTTTGTCTTGATTTGATGTGTCTTCTTACTTTAGTATTTATTAACTTCTTTTTGCAAAATTCTATAGCAGCTCTAGAGTCACAATGTATTGAAATTGGAGGTATAGGAGAAGATATAGAAATCTCAGTAAGAAGATCTTTTAACCATTCTGCTTCAGTACAGGCAGAGTCAAGAGCAATAAGCTCGGCTTCCATGGTGCTCCTAGCTAAAATAGTTTGTTTAGTTGATTGCCACGATATGGCACTACCTCCTAACAGAAAAACATAACCAGATGTAGATTTGATATCTAAGGTGTCAGAAATCCAATTTGCATCACAATAACCTTCAAGAACATTTGGATAACCTGTAAAGCATAGAGAATACTCAGTAGTACCTTTAAGGTATCTGAACACTCTTTCTAACGCATTCCAATGAATTGAACTAGGGTTAGATGTATATCTACTAAGTCTAGAAATAGTGAAAGCAATATCAGGCCTAGTCCGGTTGGATAAATACATTAGAGATCCAATAATTTGTACATATTTTTCTTGATTTATAGGTATTCCAGTATTCTTTGTAAGATGAGTAGATGGATCAAAAGGTGTAGAAATAGTTGAATAATTAGAATATCCAAATTTGTCTATAAGTTTGTTAGTATAATGAGTTTGAGATAAACTAATCGATTCGACAGTTCGAATGATTTTCATTCCAAGGATTAAGTCAGCATTATCTAAATCTTTCATATTGAAATGATGAGACAGAAAATTCTTGATATCATTAACCATATTCAAATCTGGTGCAAGAATTAAAATTTCATTAACATAGAGACATAGAAAGATGAATTGATCACTAACTAGTTTTTGATAAAGACAATTATCAGATTCATTAATATGAAATCCGTAGGATAAGATCACTTGGTCAAATTTTTCATGCCATTGCTTAGGTGCTTGCTTCAATCCATAAAGAGATTTTACAAGCCTGCAAACTTTATTTTCTTGTCCTGGCACAGAAAATCCTTCAGGTTGATGCATGTAGATTTCTTCATCTAGATCACCATGCAAAAATGCAGTCTTAACATCCATTTGATGAACATAAAGTTTATAGATAGAAGCTAAAGCTAGAATGACTCTAATAGTGGAGATATGAGCAACAGGAGAATATGTATCAAAGAAATCTATACCTCCCTTTTGACCAAATCCCTGAACAGCAAGTCTAGCTTTATATTTTTCTATTGTTCCATCAGTTCTCATTTTCTTCTTGAAAATCCATTTACATCCTAAAGGTTTGTTTCCAGGAGGTAGATTAGTAAGAATCCACGTATTATTTTCGATAATAGATTCAAATTCACTATTAATTGCCTCTTTCCAAAAAGGTGCGTCAGGAGAAGACAAAGCTTCTAAATAAGTAGAAGGTGTATCTTCAATTAAATATGTGAAAAAACCTTCACCAAAATTCTTTTATGTTCTAATTCTTTTACTCCGTCTGGGTTCAGGTTCAGATTCGGGTTCATGAGTTAAATCTGCAACTGAGGATGCAGAAGATGGAATATTATTCGTTGGATTAGACACTCTATTTTTCATAGAAAAAATATTTTCAAAGAAAGTTGCATCTCTGGATTCAATTATTATATTATTTGATATTGATGATATTTCCGAGTTAATAACAAGGAATCTATAGGTATTACTATCCAACGAATAACCAATAAATATGTCATCTACGGTCTTAGGACCTATTTTTAATCTTTTGGATTCAGGAATACTAACTTTAGCTAAGCAACCCCAAACTCTAAGGTAACTAAGTCTATGTTTGTGACCCTTCCAAATTTCATAAGGAGTTTTATCTTTATATTTTGCAGGTATTCTATTGAGGATGTAATTAGCAGAGAGAAGAGCTTCTCCCCATAAATTTTCTGGAACACCTGAACTAATGATCATTGCATTTATCATATCTAGTAATGTTCGGTTCTTTCTTTCTGCTACACCATTAGATTGAGGTGAATAGGGAGCAGTGACTTCATGAATTATTCCATTTTCTTCACAGAAAAGGTTTATTTCATTTGAAATGTACTCGCCTCCTCGATCTGATCTAAGGATTTTAATCCTTTTTTCTAACTGATTCTCAGCTTCTGCTTTATAAATTTTAAATTTATTAAGAACTTCATCCTTAGTTTTTAGAAGATAAGTGTAACAGTACTTAGAAAAGTCATCTATGAAAGTGACAAAATAATGACTACCTCCACGTGTTAGAGTTCTATTAGAATCACAAACATCACTATGTATTAGTTCTAAGATCTGGGAATATCTAAATTCTATAGGTTTGAATGGTTTTCTAGGTTGTTTTGATTGTACACAGATTTCACATTTAGATTTATGATCTATATTTAATTTATGAATTAATAGAAGATCAGACATTTTCTTGATTGATCGATGATTGACATGACCCAATCTGCCATGCCAAATTTCACAAGCCTCAAAATTTAACACAGTGGAGTTAGAAGAAGAACCAGAGATTTTATTGATATTAACAGGTGCTATTATACTTAATTTGAATAATCCTTCAGATACAAAGCCCTTGCCAATAAACATATCTCCTCTAGAGATTACAACTTTATTTGATTCTAATACAACTTTAAGTCCTGTCTGGACAAGCAAAGAACCACTAATTAGGTTTCTTCTAATTGCTGGAACATGCTGTACATCACGAAGAATCAAAGATTTTCCTGAGGTAAATTTTAGATTGATGTGACCTGATCCTAGTACTTGAACAGCTGTTCCATCACCCATTGTTACACTTCTTTCACTTGATCCCTGATAGGATGAAAACCAAATTTTATCAGTGCAAACATGGATATTAGCACCAGTATCTAACCACCATTCGTAATCAAAATAGGTTAGATTTATTGAAGGGGTGAAGGAGACTGACCTAAAAGAAGATGATTCTCCTTCAATCATATTGACCTGAAATTTGAATTGATTCTGGTTCTTAGTATCATTCTTCTTCTTATGGACAACCTTTTGCTTCTTCCGGTAGAAACATTGAGGAGCAATATGATTGTCCCTTTCACAGACAAAGCAGAATCTTCCATCACCTTGATCCTTGGATTTTATGTTATTCTGCCTATGAATATTGTTTTGATGGAAATGTTTTCCTTTTCCTCTAAAATTTTTCCCCTTAGGTTTATAATTAGGATTGTATTCTCTAGAGTTCTGACCTTTAGTATTTTGATTTTGACCTTCGGTAAGATTGACTTTGGCCTTGAGTTGATTTTCTTGAATCTCTCTAAGTCTATATTGATCTTCGATCCTGATGGATTGAAGAAGAGACCTAAAGGTCAGGGAGGTTTGAGTCCTTTTAAGGTTTTTGGCAAATTGATTCCATGATGGAGGAAGTTTATCTATTAAACTTGAAACTTGATAAGTTTCATCAAGGATAGACCCTCCTCTAAGAATTTCTTGAACAAGATTTTGGAAATGATGGATCTGGTCATTGATTGGTTGGTTATCTACAATTCTAAAGTTATGAAAGTCAGAAACGGTAAATCTCATAGCCCCCTCATGATCTCTGATATAGGTATCTTCTAGAGCACACCAAAGTTCTTTAGAAATTTGACATTTCCTATAGGTTGCATACAGGTTGTTTGAAAGACAACTCAATATTCTAAACCTACAGTGATAATCTACTTCTTCGGGAGACTTAGAAGTTGCATCAGAACCTTGGGAATTGGTTTCAAATGGAAGAATTTTAGGACAGAAATTAGACCTAATGAAATTAATCAGGCCTCCATTTATTCTTGCCATCTAAGAAAACCCTTCCCATCAAATCTATCAGGTTTAAGGCTAGAAGAATCCACAGAACCCATACCAAGGTAATTTAAGAACTAGAGCTGTAGAATGAAAAAGAATTCGTTTTAGAATTTTAATAACCAATATCAGAACATATGTATTTAATTAAATAATTTTTTTTTGTTTCTATTTTATTTCAGATAATCGCCTTAGAATGTTAGGAATAAATACTATGAAATAAAACTAGAAACAATAAATATAAATTATATGCTCTGTCCTTAGATTGTTAGAAATTAACGTTGTGAAATAAAACCTAAAAATGATGGAAAAAAAAGATCTATCTGTATTATCCTAAAACACTAAATGGTGCTATGTAGAACAGTAATACAATGAATCATAAAATTATGTTTTAGGAATTCTTAGAACAGTAATATAAATACAAGAATCATAAAATTGAGTTTTAGGATTTCTGACCGGAGGCGTGCAGAGGCACTGTCCTAAGGCGATTCTCGGCCCTCGTACAGGATTCAATCCGAGAACTCTGCCCCAAGATACAACCGGGTATCCCTCCTGCAGGCACGACTGTGAAGGGACTGACAACGGCTTCGCCCAGCAGTGAAACCAGATTAAAAATTGGAAATAGGAAAACCTAGAACGCAAGAGAGTTCTAGATCGTGAAAAGAGCAGATCGAGAGAGATAGAAAGAGAAAGTCCGTAGAGAGATACTTATCGCGACGTTTGGAGAAGACGCGATGCAGTCCGAACGGAAAGAAAAACAGGAACGGAAAAACTAAAAGAAAACCGGGCAAAATTAACACACCACACCGCGCGAACCGGGCCAGGCCGCGCGCGCATGTGAGTGGCCCAAGACAGTACAAGGCCAAATGGAAGAGGGATCATATTTAAGTGTCTTTGGGATGTTCTCCTTTTCCCATGTGGGACTAAAGGAATGGCTTGGAGGGAATTTTGGGTTTTCCCTCCAAATCTCTAACGATACGTGATAGAGGGTGGGCTGTCGCCAAAGAAAAAATTTTGATTTTTTTTTTTTTTAAAGTTTGTTGGTCATTCCCTTTGTACCTCCTTTATTTATAATTTTATTATTATTATTATTTAATGTATAAACCAATTACTTAGACAACATTGCGAGTCTCCGACGTTGAGACCACGCTTACCACACGTCCGTTTTCAGGCGTTTGCCCAAGCTGCGCCTGTCATTTCCTTTGCGTGGCCGGACAATCGACGTGCCGTCGAGAGCTTGCCCAGGGCGTGAGGAATGCGGCAGCTTGGTAGATTAATGGTTTCCCAACACACCGGCTGGAGGATATATATAATATATATATATATATATATATATATATATATATATTGTTGAAAAAAAATGGAGAAAAAAAATTTCTGATGTAGTTGTCCTCGCTGCACTCCCATCCTGCCAAGTTATGTTCAATTTATATAACTATTTTTTTATTTTTTTTTTTTATCCAAAGATGAGTGTATCTACATAATCGCATTAAATTATTAGAATAGAATGTTTCTTTCTTGTAGAAGTATTTTAAATTTAATCAAATTATCCTATCAATCACGTTTCAAACTTATTAAAAGATCCGTGAGCATGAAAAGCCGTGATCGCAATACCCTCCCCACCGATTCAGGCGGACCAAGAAAAGATAGAGGAAAACATGCGAGAAGACTCTCGTTTGCAGCGAGCAACAGCTGGCTGGCCGGGCCCACCCTCCCGTCCGGTATGGTCGTTCAAGAAATGCTTTCGCCTTTCAGTAAAAAAAAAAAAAGAAAAAAAAAAAAAGCAGTGGTTACACCATTCGATTTATAGATACCCCTGCCATAAAGTTGAATTCTTTACGTTTAAAAATATTTTCTAAAATAATGCATTTCGGGGCTGAACTTGGTGCCACGCTAATCAATGCACGTCTATTGTCCAGGCGGGAGAATTTCATCGATGTGAACAACTCAATTTGGGGCATGTGCGTTCCAGGAAATCTTTGTTGCTTTATTTTAATCACACGGGAATGTTTAGAAGAATTGCCTCGATGGTAATTGAAATCTTGGATTTGCTCAAAATATGTGCGATTGCGCTATCCTCCAGCGCAAGTTCCACAGGCAAATCTCCGGATGCAGCGAATGGGTTGTCAAACGTCACTGCCGTGCCCAATTTCACCCGGTCTTCTTTTTTTTCGGCAGAAAGCCCGGTCTTCTTCAAATCCGTGTCCGAGCAGGTGCATCGAATGGTCGACGCCTGCATCGAAAATCTCTGAAAGGTCGATGTCACCTGGTCTTCCTTTGATCGGTCAATGCCATCAAAAGCTAAGGTCGTACTCATGCAGCTCTAGTTTCTTTGAATAGGCATAGCCATCACGAGGACCAGAGTCGTAGAATCATAAATTTCCCTTGAGCCATTCTTGCATTTGGCAATATGAATCGGTCATTGTTGTCGGATGTCTGTGGGCATCCAGAAGAAAGCCCGGCCATTTAATTTAGAGGATGAATGAAAGATAGTGTGGTTTCAGTCGTGGCCAAAGGCTGATGGCTATATGATGGTTGATCCTCTTTTAACATATATGAAATTATTATCTATTTTGATCCATGGGCCTCTGGAGATGGACCGGATGGAGTATGATAACCTTCTGTATCCTACTCCACCTTACATGGATAAAAAGATCTGCCATCATAAATAAGAATTTTTCTGAACTTAACTGATATAAGATTAAAGAAGTCCCCATCTTTGTACCCACGACAATTTAAATGCTAACTTCTTTACCTATGGATGACATTACATGTGAGCATGAGTCTATACCTCTCCATCAAGGTTTTTCAGTCTGGCAATTGAAAATGCTACTCCATCCTTCATTGTATAAAAGGTACATATGTGATAAGGTGTAACTTTTAGTTTTTTTTTTTTTTTTTTAGTACAAAGGGATCAGAAGACAAGTAAAAAATATGCAATAATAAGCCATGACCGAGCATTCAATTCTATGAGAAAATGAACTATTCTTGTTGTTAATGTACATATCTTGTATTAGTCTAGATTCATTTTATGTAAATTAGGTAAGATTTTCTTTATCAATTAAGTACAAAAAATCTATATCAATTAGGTAAAAAAAATCATATATTTCCTAATTCCGGTTAGAGACCCTATCAATAAATTGGAGCCTCTCAATATACATTGTTACAACATAAAAATAAAATTTCTCTTATTTTCTTATAGCTTTAGAGTTTTTGGAGAGGTCTTTATTCAAAGGATTTTACGGTGAATTGATATCACAGGAAGATCCAACATCATATTTCTGGTATGTAATCAAAATTTGGCCATTAAAAGCAGCCGCACGCACCCATGCCGCCCCTTCAAAAAACCCATTTTATTCATGCATCGACTACTCATAGCAGAGAAGTTTTTCTATCATTTTGTGCCTAAATCATATATATATATATAAGTCATCCTTGATGGGCACAACTATAATCACTACGCACGTGCTATCATCAGGCACATGCTATACATAGCTTTCTTGAAGGCAGAATGCTATAGAGATTATATTACTGGAAACAAGAAGCAGAAAATGGATAATAAAGAAATAGATGGTGCATTTGCTGATCATCTTGAAACTTATGATGCAGTCAATCACCATATTATCACTTGGTTGGCAAATAACTTAGTTCCTTCCACTAGTATACTATTGCCATTTGGATCGTCATGGCTCGTAGCTCTGACGCGTCAGGTTCCAACCGGGTGCTTGGCTCCCCGCCTCGCGGTTGACTCGCTTGCTCGCTTCGAGAGTTCTGCAAGACAGAAAAAAATCTTGGACCGGGGATTCTGCTGAAGGCACTCCGATGATCAAGTTAGTGGAACGATCGAGAAGAACAGAAATCTCTGTAGCGAAGAGCTTGGGGGACTCTCCGCGTCGAGAGGGTGATAAGAGAAAATATAATGCTAAAAAATGAAAGAGTCTCTGTCCTCTTTTTTACCTTCTTGCTTACCTTTCACTACAGCAAAACAGGGTTATCCCGACCCTTTTCTGCCGATGCTTCGGTGAAGCGTTGGGAAGAAATAGAACCCGCCGACGGTTTTTGAAAGCGCTGGCAAAACTGAAAGTCCGCCGACGCTTTTAAGCGTCGGCAATTAACCCTGAGTTTTACCGACGCTTTTAAGCGTCGCCGGACCGTCCCGCTGAAATCCGGGATATTTGCCAACGCTTATAAGCGTCGCCGGAGTCTGGGACCTTTGCCGACGCTTTTAAGCGTCGCCAGACTGGACATTTACCGACGCTTTTAAGCGTCGCCGTACTATACATTTATCGACGCTTTTAAGCGTCGCGGAGTCCAGGAACCTTTCCCGATGCTTATAAATGTCGCCGGATCGTACATTTGCCGACGCTTTTAAGCGTCGCCGAAGTCCGTGACCTTTGCCGACGCTTTAAAGGGTCGCCAAAGATTCCAGGATATTTGGCGACGCTTATAAGCGTCGCTATAGTTTCCTGGTTATTTAGCGACGCTTATAAGCGTCGCTAGAGTCAGGACTTTTGGCGACGCTTAAAAGCGTCGCCGGACTCCAAGAAACCCTTCCCACCCAACCCTAATTCTCTTTGCAGCCGCACACCACTCCCCCCCCCCCGAACTCCTCCTCACCCTCCCTCCCCGCCTCCCCCCACTCCTCCTCCTCCCCCCCCCCCCCCACTCCTCCTCCTTTTCCCCCCCCCCCCCCCCCCCCCCCCCCCCGCCTCCTCCTCCTCCTCCTCCTCCTCCTCCACGCCACCGAACAACCCCCCTCCTCCTCCTCCCCCCCCCACCGAACACCCCCCCTCTCTCCTCCTCCTCCCCCCCCCCCTCCTCCTCCTCCTCCCCCCCCCCCCCCACGCCACCGAACAACCCCCTCCTCCTCCTCCTCCCCCCCCCCCCCCACGCCACCGAACACCCCCCCCTCCTCCTCCTCCACCCCCCCCCCCCCCCTCTCCTCCTCCTCCTCCCCCCCCCCTCCTCCTCCTCCTCCTCCCCCCCCCCCCCCCCCCCCAACCCACGCCACCGAACACCCCCCCCCCAACTCCTCCTCCTCCCCCCCCCCCTCCTCCTCCTCCTCCTCCTCCTCCTCCGCTCGTTCCGCCGACGTAGCAACCGTCCGTGATCTCCCGGTCGATCGAGCCGCTGCCGAACCCCCCCTCCTTCTCCTCCTCCGCTCGGTAATTTTTTTTTTCTTTTCCATCAATTTAGTCAGAATATGTAAAGTTATGTTTTCTCACAATATAGAAGAAAATGTGCACCTGAGAAATTGGGGCTAAAATGAATGTTCCAATAATCTTTGCAAAACAGAATGTGATACCTTGATTTTCTGTGTGAATTAACATTTCTATGGTCAACTTGAAAGAATAATATGGGCCTGATCCTAGTCATACCATTCTAATATCTTTGTTCCATGGCACCTGTAAGATTTTTGAGGTATTATAGCATTGCTAACATGTTTGCTCATTCTTTTATCCCATAAGTTTCTGTATATCTTTTGTGAATTAGTTTGAGACATTGAAAAAATTTATTCCCAAAAAAATTATAAGTTTGCTCGTGGAATTAATTAGTTGTTTCTTTAGGATCCCAGCTTATTGCATCAGATCCATACAACTTGTAGTTCATTTCTTGTTACATTTTTTATTCGTGGTTTTGTTGCTAAGTCATTTTTCCACGTAAGAAAGTTGCTAATGACACCTTTTTCATGTTAAAGGTTATGCAATAGCCTGTCTTTATCTCCTTGACCATTCAGAGAATTGTGGTGGATTACAGTTTTTATTAGTTTTTGTCTTTGACTTAAGCTCTCCTTGCTAGCCTAATCACTTTATAAGCTGCATAATAATTACAATTTGCACCAAAATGAGGACCTAACTATCTAAAGCTGCACTTATGTGGTGTTCTGAGGATGAATATAAAACTATAGCTTCAATTCTGGCTATTTTCCAAAAGCAGATGAGAGAAATTTATTTTTGAAGTGCAAACTTGCTCCAATCCAACCTTGATTTCTTGAGTTGGCTGGCTCAACCTAAATTTTAAACATGTACTTACTGTGGCTAGATCTGGTTCAACAGAATCCAAAACCTAATTTGACAAATTTGTAGCCTATCTAGAGCACAATTCTGTTAAGCGATGGCAAATGGGCAAAAAGGTTGGTTTAAGGTGCATCACTGAGAGACATAAGTATAAATACGCTAAACAAACTAGATATACAATTTTTTTGTAAATTGCAGAGCAATGAAGGAAGTTTTAGAAGTGTCATTTGATGAGCAGAGTGATAAAGGGTATAAAGTAGAGAATCTGAGAGAAAAATGGATTACGTGGTTAGCTGAATTGTCAAGGAGGAATATATTTTGTTTCTCTTTCATTGCAAAAATTTAATCTCCAAGGAACATGGTGGATGCAGGGAAGCCATGCCAACTTTTAGCAAGTAATCACTATTAAAATGGTCGCTGGAAAATAACTGAAATCATGGATCCACACCAAGTTGTAATCTTGTTTCTGTCTCTTCAGTTTCTCATATGATTAATCTAAACTACATATCATCATCATAAAGAAGCATTTCATTTATCATAGATAACAAACATGAGGCAGTTTAGGTGCAATATTAATACTTCAGCATTACATTGCTCGAGCAAGCATATATTTGGTCCATACATAAATAAAAACACGACACTCGGTCACACAATGATTCAATAACATAGAGACAACAAGCTGTCACATGCCCCATTGGCTTATTATGGCTTTTGCCATATAACGTCACTTCAGTGATGATTACTTCGATATCGAAATCTACTGCAACATTTTCGATAAGGTACAACTGGTTGATTATGACAAGTAAGTAGTTTGTAAGATGGTTTACATTTTTTGCATTGATGATTATGTTATCTTTTAAATTGCAATTCATTTCCGTTATAATTTGATTATAATGTTGACTGACTTGTTTTTAAATAATGCAGGTTAGGTACACCATGCCTCGAAGGAAGCGATTAGCAGATGTACAGATACAGTTTTCCCAGATCGAGGCTGGTACTTCTTCAGCACAACAGCCTGAGGGCAGTCGATCAGTTTCACATCGGTCTGATGGCAGTCCCTCTATTTCTGCACATCAGCCTCAGGACGACGTTATTCCCTCCGAGTCCGCACATCACGATCCTTCTATGGATCATCCTGATGACGAGCCTATCATCGATGATATACAGATACAGGGTACATAATTTAATAATTCTATCTCATTTCAATTCATGCATATGCAATAGTTTTGATATACAATGTTCTGTATTTTTTTTTTTGTAGATGGATCCGGGAGACTCAGGCGTAGGCGAGGACCCACATTAGTCCGTGATGTGTGGCAGTTACCTGAGGGTGAGAGGATAGTGATAGAGTGCAACAAGCTAGGATAGCCTATTAAGAAAGCTGCTAGCTTGTTGACTAGCTTTCTGGGACAGTAGCACGCCGTGGTCAGCTATGTCCTCTGAATTTTTCGAAGTGGAACGACATGCTTCCTGCACATAAAATAGAAATGCTACGAGTTGTGCAGGTAAAAAAATTAATATATTATTTTATATCTTAGGTTTTAATAATTGAATTACTTTTTTTATTTAATATTTATTTTATTGTTTAATTAAATTGTAGAGCAAGTTCGTTCTTCCTTCAGATTCATCTGATTTTGTGCTTAAGTCTCTCAATCACAAGTGGAAAGAATGTAGGGCGAAGTTGAAGAGAGACTACAAGCTAGAGGGTAGGACAGATGAGCAGGTTGTAGCTACCTGTCCTCTTGATGTTCACCCTCATCAGTGGATGGAGCTGGTGCACTATTGGTTCTCTGAGAGGGCACAGGTTGTGTAGCATCATCAAACACTTCGAAATTTATTAATTTTCACTTGTTATAATTATATTTATACAATATATAACATTGTTTTAATTTTATTTTGCAGACGTATTCTGATATTGGTAGAGCTGCACGAGCTGCTCAGTCTGTTCCTCACACAGCGGGGTCCAAGAGTTATGCACGGCTCAGGCATGAGTTTGTATGTTTCTTATCCCATAATACTAGTAGTATACTTTTAGTTTTAACATAATGTATCATCATGTATCATGCATGTGTCATGTATAATGGTACGGGGATATAAGATATATTATTTTGAATTTTTTTATAATATTTATTCTTTATATAGGCTGATCAGCAGGGGAGGGAGCCTGGTGAGGTGGAGTTTTATCGGATGACTCACGTTCACCAGGATGGCAGTTTTGTTCGGGACGAGTCCAGAGATATATATGTATTTTTTTATTTATGTTATATTATGATTTAAATTTATATTTTTATTAAGTATTAATATATGTATTTTTTGTCAAATATAGAATAGGGCTACCTCTATGATATCCGAGCGTGCTGGCGAGGGTTCATCATCTATACAGAGCAGTCGCATCGAGGCCGAGGTATTCTCGGAGTTGATAGGATCAGAGCATCCTGGACGAGTGAGGGGTTATGGGATTGGAGTTACCCCTACTCAGTTATCTGAGGTGCATAGATATACTCGGGATACTAGAGAGAGTCATGATCAGTTACATGTTCGTCAGCTCCAGGAGGAGATAGCAGAGCTCCGACAGACACGTGATGCAGACAGAGCAGAGATGCAGACCATTAGGTCTCAGCTAGAGCATGTTACATCTGTGCTGCATATGTTCATGTCATCTCAGGTAAGTAATTATTTATTAATTTTGTATATATCTAATAATTGAGAATATATATAATATATGTATTATAATTCCTGATGTATATATTGCAGGTTCCTGGTGCATCTGCGAGCCGCAGACCTGACGACGACCAGCCTCCCACGGATCAGTGATGCTAGATGGTTTTTTTATTATTTATGTATGTCTTTTTGTTTATTTGAACTTGGATTGATATGTTTATATATATATATAAAACTTTTTATATTTGGATTGTATTTGTGTTTGTGTATGTTGGATGTGATATGTGATACAATTTTGAATATTTTTATTTGTTTGTGTATGTTGGATGTGATACAGGTTTGAATGTTTCTTTTTCGTAATGTATACAGGTTATGGGTTTGTATATATGGCTGTTTATTTTTTTTTTAAAGAAAAAAATTTACCGACGCTTTAAAGCGTCGCTAGTTTTGGATCTGGCGACGCTTTAAAGCGTCGCTAAAACTGGAACTGGCGACGCTTTAAAGCATCGCTAGGCTTGGTGTCTAGCGATGCTTTAAAGCGTCGCTAACTGGCGACGCTTTAAAGCGTCGCTAGGCTGGTGTCTAGCGATGCTTTAAAGGGTCGCTAACTGGCGACGCTTTAAAGCGTCGCTAGGCTTGTGTCTAGCGACGCTTTAAAGCGTCGCTAACTGGCGACGTTTTAAAGCGTCGCTAGGCTTGTGTATAGCGACGCTTTAAAGCGTCGCTAACTGGCGACACTTTAAAGCGTCGCTAGGTTTCAGTTCTAGCGACGCTTTAAAGCGTCGCTAAAACTGGAACTGGCGACGCTTTAAAGCGTCGCTAGGATAAACCCTAGCGACGCTTGAGAAAAGCGTCGCTAGAACTGAAACTGGCGACGCTTTAAAGCGTCGCTAGATTTGGTGTCTAGCGACGCTTTAAAGCGTCGCTAATCGGCGACGCTTTAAAGCGTCGCTAGGGTTTAGTATAGCGACGCTTTAAAGCGTCGCTAAATACCGACGCTTTAAAGCGTCACTAAAAGCCGACGCTTTAAAGCGTCGCTAGAATTGCGACGCTTTTCCCAAGCATCGGTAAGTTGCGTCCCAACGCTTGCATAGGCGACGCTTTAACGACGCTTTACAAAACGTCGGGAGATTATTTAGCGACGTTTATAAGCGTCGGTAAAAGTCAAAAAAAGCGCCGGTAAATCCCAGATTCACTGTAGTGTTTTCATGCGGGTCTTATATAGGTGAGTGGCCTTTATTGGATTCCAGATTCTCTCCTTTGAATAAGGCTTTCCGTTACCTGCTGTCGCTTCTCTGTCAGGCCGGTTCTGCGCCTGAGCCTTCGGCCTTAATGGGATATTGCCATTTTGATGGAGGCCGTCCGGGTACCATAGAGACTAGGGCCCTAGGATCCAGGCGCTCTGTCATGGAAGTCGCAGTCTTCCAGTCATGCGATCGTCGACATGTCGGCACATCATAAGGTTGGGAGCCTGGTGTTATTAGGATCATGCAGGTCATGCGCACAGCGCGTCACAGGGGGCCTGCGCCCATGGCAGGGCATGCGCCACCTCTTGGAGGCTCTGCGTGATCAGGTATTCCCTCATCTTCATTTAGAATTCCGGCCTCTTCATGCCTTTGGCGGGAATCCACACTCCTGTTGGTAGGAGGGTCCGCTTCGGAGGGGTGGACTCGACCTTGACCGGGAGCTGACCTCAGATGGGGGGCCTGTCCAATGAGCCATGCCTCGACTGGGAGCTGACCTCGGCAGGGTGGTCCATTCTGGAAGCATGAGCTCGACCCTGATCGAAAGTTGTCCTCAGCCGGGGGGCTCGCCTTGGAGGGATGGACTCGACCTCAACCAGGAGCTAACCTCAGACGGAGGGCTCGCCTTGGAGGGATGGACTCAACCTCGACTAGGAGCTGACCTCAGACGGGGGGCCCGTCCAATGAGCACCACCTCGGCTGGGAGCTAACCTCAACCGGGTGGTCCGTCTCGATTTTTTGTCATGTAGCTTTGTCCAGGTGGCAGGTCTCTTGCCATTGTGACTGTCCGCAGGCTCCACGTCAGTGGATGTTGCCATATCAGCCTGCAGACTCCATGTCAGTGGATGTTGCCATATCAGTTGCCCCCCACTCTCGAGCCTGGAGAACGAAGCGTCCGCTTGGGATGAAGGGAGTAATGGTTGCGCTGGCATGAAAGGGGCGCACCCCTTCTATTTCCAATGCCGGATGCACCGACGTTCAGGCGATCGTGCTTCTGCGCCATCTGGGTGTTGCCACATCTTTTCTCCTCAAAGACGGTTATTAATGCTGCATCGGCTTTAAGGAAACTGCTCTGGGTTCGAAGCACTGCTTCAATACGTGGCATCTCTCGGTTGGCTTGGCGTGAGACATGGCACACATCTTCTACGGGCACGAAGCGACAGGACTCCAGGCCGTTAAATAGGATCCATCTTCTCAGTCCCCGGAGATTCTTTAGGTGGTGGAAAGATGAGACTTTCACTCCATAGCTACTCTTCCCCTTCCTCTTGGGCGAAGTCCTAAAAAGCTAGGCTCCCTTCCTTCTCTCTTCTTCATACTGTAGGGATGAAGCTCAGCCTTAAGGATCTCCGGGAGATGTCCCGAAAGAGGGCTGCTGTCGAGGAGCCTGAGGGGGAGCCTAATGTAAAGGCTCGGGAGGGTGATGCTGACTCCTTTTGGACCGAGGAGGTGGCCTATCTGGAAAAGAGGGTGCAGACCCTCTAGGCTCAACTGGAAAAGGAGAAGGCTTGGACCGCAGCGGCAGTTGAGAGGGTGGTGGTCGCTGCTACGCTGGCGGAGATGGCCAAAAAGGAGGTGGCAGAGGCCATCCCCAAGTTCATGGCATCCCAGGCTTTTAAGGACGTGGTCACTGAGGCTATCTTGGACTCCTTCCATCAAGGATTCAGGGACTTCAAGAGCAAGGCCTTTATCTTCTATGGGCTGAAAGGGCTGGACAACATTAGGCCTTCTATTCCATTCCCTGGGCAGGAGGATGAGCCTGGCTTTGAGGAGTCAGAGTCAGAGGAGGCTGAGGCTGAGGCTAGACTTGAGGCTGAGGTTGAGGCTGGACCTGAGGCCTCCTTAAGTGCCTCGCGGGAGGCAGGGGTTGCCCGTCGGTCTAGAAAGGGGCCGACGGTTGATGTTTAGATCTTCCTTTCCTTTTTATGTTTATAAGTCAAGGAGGGCCTTCGGTTTGTTGGGGGCACCTCACAGGGAATGTACAGGAAGTTTTCATATTAATGAAACCCCTTGGCTATCATTCCACTTCTTTCTCTCCCTTTTTTTTTGTTGTTGCCCAGCTATGGGCCAGGTGGAAGATGGTGGGGCTCGCTTGGAGTTCCCATCTGACATCCTCGGACTGTGAGCTGGGCAATGAAATTGTTTGTCTCTGAGAACCGGGCTTCATAAATTTCCGGACTTGGAGTGTCGGGCTTCAGGAGTCTCTAGGCTTTGGTGCTGTGGCTTCAAGCTTGAGTTTTGGGCTTCGGAGGTTTTCCGGCTTTGGTACTGTAGCTCTGGGCTTGAGTACGGGGTGCTGCGGCTCCCAGCTTTGGTGCAGAGCATCGGAGGTTCCTCACTTTGGTACAGGGCTTCAGGAGTTTCTCGGCTTTGGTGTGGGGTGCTGTGGCTCCCGGCTTTGTTGCGGGGCTTCAGGAGTTTCCCGTCTTTGGTGTAGGGCACTATGGCTCCCGACATTGGTGTGGGGCTTCAGGAGTTTCCCAGCTTTGGTGCGGGGTGTCGAAGGTTCCTAACTTTGGTGTGGGGGGCTATGGCTCTCGGCTTTGGTGCAGGGCTTCGAAAGTCTCTCGGCTTGAAGTGGGATAGATGAGTTCCTGCATAGGTGAAAAACAAAGTTGCACCGAAAAGGAACTTAAATTTATTGTGGAAGAGCCTTACATCATTGGTGGTACATCCTTAAGTTGCTAGCATTTTAGGTTCGCGTGAAGCGGACACCGTCAAGCCCGGCGAGGTAGTAGGCCCCAACCGGCAAAGCTTCGATCACTTGGTAAGGACCCTCCCAATTCGGGGAGAGTTTCTCGTACTCTCCCAGTTGGGATGCTTCTGCTCGCCTGAGCATGAGGTCGCCTGGTCGAAACACCTTGGGCCGCACGCGAGAGTTGTAATAGCATGGGACTCGCTGCTGGTGGGCCACCATTTAAAGTCGGGCTTTGTCCCTTATCTCATCCAGCAAGTCCAGGTTGAGGAGGAGGCATGCCGAGTTTTCGACTTCATCATATTGCTCTATCCAGAGCGTGGGCAGGTCGGTGGGCCACCATTTAATAGCATAGGACTCGCTTCAGTCTCGAAGACGAGGTTGAAAGGCGTCTTGCTAGTGGCCGTATGGGGAGTGGTGTGGTAGGCCCACAGCATGCTAAGCAGCTCATCTACCCATCGGCCCTTGACTTTGTCCAGCCTCATACGGAGCCCTTGCAGGATGGTTGGGTTGGTCACTTCAGCTTCTCCATTTGTTTGAGGATGGGCCATCGAGGTGAAGCAGTGGTGGATACCGAGATCGGAGCAAAATTCTTCAAAGGCCTGATTGTCGAACTGCTTCCCATTATCGATGATGACTGTGTGCGGGAGGTCGTATCTATAGATTATGGATTTCCAGAAGAAAGACTAGACCTTCGCTTCTGTTATCCATGCCAGAGGTTCGGCTTCGACCCATTTGGTGAAGTAGTTGATGGCCATAATTAGGAACCTCTGTTAGCCGGATGCTACACGGAAGGGGCCTAGGATGTCCATTCCCCACTTAACGAATGGCCATGGGGTTGATAGCTAGAAGATAAGGGCTGTTGGATGCATGCGTGGCGCTAGCACTTGTCACATTTCTTCATAAAGTCGGCTGTGTCTTCCTGCATGGTTTCCCAGAAATATCCCTGTCGGATCGCCTTGTGGGCTAAGGTCTTGCCCCCCGCATGGTTACCACAGATGCTTTCGTGTATCTCCTGAAGCACATAGGCAGCTTCTGAGGGCTTCAGGCACTTTAGTAGGGGGTAGGAGTAGGACCTCCGGTAGAGCTGCCCATCCAAAATCATATAACATGCGGCCTTCTTCTTGAGAAGGCCAGTCTCCTTTCGATCCTCTGGTAGGGTGCCAGCGGTAATGTACTTGATGTAGGGATCCATCCAGCTGACCTCGTTGGAGACTTGCTGGACCTCGGTCACAGTTTCGTAGCTGGGGGCCTCAAGACATTCGATGAAAGCGTGCCCCAAAGAGGTCTCTGGCAAGGTGGCCAGCCTGGAAAGGATGTCGGCTCAGGCATTCTCTACCCGCGGGATATGGGAAATGTCGAAGTGCTGGAGGGTCGATGCATGAGAGCGCACCCGTTCCAGGTACTTTACCATCATGGGGTCCCATGCTTCGTACTCGCTGGAGACTTGGCCTGCTAGTAGCTGTGAGTCTGTGAAGACCTTTAGCCTCTTGACGTCTAGTTCACGAGATACCTTCAACCCCGCAAGGAGCACTTCAAACTCTGCCTGGTTATTGGTTGCCTTGAAAAAAAAATGCAGTGCGCATTCCGCGACGACCCCATCAAGGCTGGCAAGGATGAGGCCAACTCTGCTTCCTCTCGTATTGGATGCATCGTCCACGTGGAGTATCCACGTCTCCTGCATCGAGGTCGGGTCCTGCCCCGAGCTCAGCTAGTTGGTCTGCCTCCTTTGGACTTCCCTCGGCCTAGGTGCATTCCACCACAAAATTGACTAGAACTTGGGCCTTCTGTGCCTGCCACGAGTGGTAGGTGATGTTGAATTTGCTGAGCTTCAACGCCCACTTGGGCAAGTGCTCGGAAGTGTTAGAGCAGCTCAGGATAGCCCTTAGGGACTAATCAGTAAGGACGGTGATGGGGTGCGCTTGAAAGTAAGGCCTGAGATGCTACGCATACATCATTAGCACAAAAATAATTTTCTTGGGTCGGGTGTACCTGGTTTCGGCATCACAGAGCAGCTTGCTGGTATAGTAGACTGACCACTGAGAGCCATCCTTGTCAGCACGAACCAGCATGGAGTTGACTGCCTCTGGTGAGACCGTCAGGAATAGGAAGAGCTCTTCTCTGGGCTCTGGCCTGGATAGTAGTGGTGGTGAGGCGATGAGCTTTTTCAGTCCCTCGAATGCTTCTTGGCATTCTTCTGTCCAAGTGAAGCCATTCATCTTCTTGAGGACCTTGAAGAATAGCTGGCAATGCTCGGCAGAGCATGAGATGAAGTGGCTCAGAGCTGCGATGCGCCGAGTCAGATGCTGGACTTCCTTCTTAGAGGCGGGATGCCTCATGTCTATGATCGCCTGGATCTTCTCGGGGTTGGCCTCTATCCCCCTCTAGGTCATCATAAATTCCAAGAACTTTTCCACTGCCACACCGAAGGCACACTTGGTGGGGTTCAGCTTCATTTGATAGAGGCGAAGGTTATCGAAAGCCTCTACCAAGTCGGCGATATGGTCTTTCTCCGGGCCGCTCATGATAAGCATGTCATCCATGTATACTTGCATGTTGCGACCGATCTGGTCCTTGAAGACCATGCTGACCAAGCACTGGTAGGTGGCCCCTACATTCTTAAGACCGAAGGGCATCATCTTATAATAATATGTACCTCAGTCGATCACGAATGCTGTGCACTCCTCATCCTCGGGATGCATGCAGATCTGATTATATTTGGAGAACGCATCCATGAAGCTGAGGTACTTGTGGCCTGAATTCGCATCCACCAGCTGGTCGATCTTGGAGAGGGGGAGCTGTCCTTTGGGCATGCCTTGTTGAGGTCGGTGTAGTCTATATAGATCCTCCACTTCATAGAGGCCTTCCTGATCATCACTATGTTAGCAAGCCAGTTAGGATATCATACCTCTCGAATGAAGCCCGTCGTGAGGAGTTTATCGACCTCTTTGTTAATGGCTTTCTGTCGTTCCGAGGTGAAGCTCCTTTTCTTTGACCGAACCAGGCGATGATTGGGGTTGATGTTCAACCTGTGAATTATCACTTTCGGTGGGATACCGGGTATGTCGGTGGTGGTCTAAGCAAAAACATCTGCATTAGCTCGTAGGAAGCTGAGTAGATGGGTTCTTTCCTCCTGAGTCAATAAGGCCCCAACCTGTATCATTCTCAAGGGGTCTTCTCATAAAGGAAAAGATAACAAGGATTCGATCGGCCTGCTCTTCGATTCTGGTGCCGCCAGATCGAGTTGGTCTATGGCAGGGCTGGAATCTACTCCTCTTAGGCCTGGGACGGTTTGCCAATAGTGCTGCACTGACTGTCGGGACCCTCTCATCTCTTTGGTCCCCCATGGGGTCGGGAACTGGATAAGGAGGTGCTTCATGAAAATGGTGGCATCAAGCAGATTGAGTCTCGGGCATCCTAGGATGGCATTGTAGGGTGAGGGGAGCTTCATAATAGTGAAGGTCACCAGCACGGTACTTTGCTGGGTAGTGTCCCAACGGTTATCGGGAGCATGATTTCTTCCTTGACTTCGACTGAGTCTCCGGTGAAGCCTACCAGAGGCGTGAACACCGATCTTATTTGGTCAGTGGACAAATTCATCCTTGAGAAAGCATCATAAAAAAGGATATCCGAGGAGCTCCCACTATCTACCATGATTTTTTTTACAGGATGTTTGGCTATCATCATTTCAACGATGACAACATCATTATTTGGGTTATCTACCTCAACTGACCCTTCTCCCACACAGGGGAGTACATCATCACTCTCCTCTCTCCCCCTAGCCCTCTTCGAGGTTTTTCCTATCCCCCAGGATATTATCCCTATTGACTTCTCGATGGGACGGTTGTCGATGAAGAGGGGCCTAGGCCCTTCAATCTAGGTCGTAGGGGGCACTCCCCTCTCCAAATACTGGCCGAGGTAGCCATGCTTGATCAGCTCTTCGATCTCCCTCTTCAGGTGGCGGCATTCCTCTATGTCATGGCCGTAGTCTCGATGGAAATGGCAGTAGCGGGACTTGTCATGCCCAGCGCATGGCTTCAGTGGTGGGGGTCGATGCAGGAAATGCTCACCCTCGATCTCTACCAAGATCTTCACTCTAGGGGTGAGGAGATGAGTGAAACTCTCTTCGTTAGCAGGGTCAGCCTTGGACCTTGGCTCTAGTGGCGGGACCCACACCATCCTCTGGGTCGGGTGGCCGGAGGTCTCCCCGATGGCCTTCCTCTTTGGGGGCCTCCCGTCCAGCTCCCTCCTGGCAGAATCCGTCTCCTCGACGTAGATGTACTTTTATGCCCGAATGAGAAACTTTGAGTACATTTTTAGGGGCTTCTTGTCGAGGGAGTAGGTGAAGCGGGAGGTTCGCAGCCCCCTCTTTAGGGCTAGCACGGCGATGTACTTGTCGAGGTTGTAGATTTTTAGGACGGCGGTCTTGAACCGGGACACATAGTCTCGGAGGAGTTCCCGATCTTGCTATCAAATCGAGAAAAGGCTATCAGCCTCACGCGGTGCCTTCCTGCAAGCATCGAAGTGTACCGTAAACTTCCTCTCCAGGTAGGGGAAGGAGTCTATGCTCTCAAGTTCGAGTCTGGAAAACTAGATCCGAGTGGCCTTTCGCAAGGTGGTCGGGAAAGCGATGCAAAGGAGGATGTCGGTAGCCCCCTGGACCCTCATGTGGGCCTTGTAACTTTCTAGGTGGTCTAGGAGATCGGTTGTCACGTCGTAGGGGTCAACCTACAATATACGGAACCGGCTGGGAATCGACTCTTCTTGGACTTTCTTCGAGAAGGGTGGATGGGTGTCGTAACCCATGGGCTCACTGGGGGAGCCCCGAACTTCTGCAAACCAGCGGGCCAGGTCTGCCAGGTTGTGCTCATGATCCTCGAGGTATCTTTCTGCTCGGCGGTGGATGGCCTCGTCAGTCGACCCTTCGGCGAAGGACTCCGGGGGTGAGGGAGGACCGGAGTGAAGGAACTCGTGCCTGAGTTCCTAGCCACGCCGGTGCTGCTGGCACGAGGGCACGCTATGGTTCGAGGCCAGGGAGCGGCTCCCCCAGCCGGTCGGATCATGCTGCGGTCGTTTGCCACCCGCCTGGTGGGCCTCCTGAGGGGGGGATGCCGCATGTAGTGGCTCCTCCCAGAAGGACCGCAAGCTGGTGCGGGGATCGGCTGCATGAGATGCCAAAGTCCCTGGCTGCTGTTGTGTTTACAGGGAGTGATGCTTCTGGTGGAGCTGATGCACTACCGCAGCCAGGAGCTGGACCTGGTGGATGAGTGCGGTGTACTGGGGGTCCACCGAAGGTGGCTGCAATGAAGTGGAATGCTCCCCCTCCGGGCATTGGTCATCGCGGCGAGGGGAGTCCCCTGCTCGACTAGCGAAGGCTTCACGGGCTTGCATAGTGACCATCGAACTGTGGGTGCCTGCGCGGTCTTTCTTGCTATGGGAGGCACGATGCTTTCTTCTAGCTCTTCCCCCTGCCTGGTGCACCAATCTATTACCGCCTGGATCGTCGTAGCCCGTAGCTCTGATGCGTTGGGTTCCCACCGGGTGCTTGGCTCCTCGCCTCACGGTCGACTCACTTGCTCGCTTTGGGGGTTCTGTAAGATAGAGAAAAATCTTGGACCGGGGATTCTAGCGAAGGCACTCCGATGATCAAGTTAGTGGGATGATTGAGGAGAATAGAAACCTTTGTAGCGGAAAGCTTGGGGGACTCTCTGCGTCGAGAGGGTGATAAGAGAAAATATAATGCTAAAAAATGAAAGTCTCTGTCCTCTTTTTTACCTTCTTGCTTACCTTTTTGTGCAGGTCTTATATAGGTAAGTGGCCTTTGTTGGCTTCCAGGTTCTCTCCTTTAAAGGAGGCTTTCCGTTGCCTGCTATCGTCTCTCTGTCGAGCCGGTTCTGTGCTTGAGCCTTTTGCCATAACGAGATGTTGCCATTTTGAAGGAGGCGTTTAGGTACCACAGGGGCTAGGGCCCTAGGGTCCAGGCGCTTTGTCATGAAAGTCAGTTTGCCAGTCATGCGGTCATCGATGTGTCGTTACACCACAAGGCTGGGAGCCTGATGTTGTCCGAATCGTGCAGGTCTTGTGTACGGCATGCCACAGGGGGCCTACGCTCATGGCAGGGCATGCGCCACCTCTCAGAGGCTCTGCGTGATCAGGTATTCCCTCATCTTCATTTTGAATTCCGACCTCTTTATGCCTTTGGCGGGAATCCACGCTCCTGCTGGCAAAAGGATTTGCTTCGGAGGGGTGAACTCGACCTTGACTGGGAGCTGACCTTAGACGGGGGGCCCGTCTAATGAGCCCTGCCTCGACTAGGAGCTGACCTCAGTAGGGTGGTCCATTCTGGAAGCATGAGCTTAACCCCGACCGGGAGCTGTCCTCAGCTGGGGGGCTCACCTTGGAGGGATGGACTTGACCTCGACTGGGAGTTGACCTCAGACGAGGACCCCCCAATGAGCCCTACCTCGGCTGGGAGCTGACATCGACCAGGTAGTCCGCCTCGGTTCTTCGTCATGTAGCATTGTCCAGGTGGCAAGTCTCTTACCATCGTGGCTATCCGCAGGCTCCATGTGAGCAGATGTTGCCATATCATATGCTTTTTGAAATGTTTGAATTAGCTAAGAAGGCTTGGGATTTTCTTTAGGGTCAATATTCATCTAGTGGTTTTACTTAACGATATTAGTTAACACGTGACATCTATTCTCTGTGTCAGGAGCAAGGTCAGTACATTGATGAATTTTATTCAAAATTGAGTTACTTATGGGATCCATTAGCATTATCTGAACCTGAATGAAAATGTCCAAAGGATGTGTAATTGTTTTTGGAATATCATGATAGTTTGATATTGACTCAATTTCAGACAGCTTCGAGAGATAAGTTCAAATCGGCATGAGCCTGATTACTTCACGGGTCTCTATTATCATCTTTAGATAGTGTAGTTTCTAAACTGATCTATGAAGAAACTAGGCTCCGGACGGTCTGCTCGTTTATATCTGGCAATTCAATCTTGTGGTAGCTACTCCTCATTGATAGACATTTAAAGTTTCTACTCAGCATACTAGAGTTACTGGGAATGACTCTGGTGATCAAGTACTAGATTTATGGAAAATGTTCCTTCTATAATATTAGAGGTCACAAGATCGTTGATTACAGAAAACTAGCATATCTACATGCTTCTTAGAGTTTCTCTTCTTCCAACACTACCATGATTGCAAGTACTGAGTCACCTAAATTTAAGTCTACTGAACAACCAACCACTTTGTCAACTGCGAACCTTGAGGTACTTGGCAACCAGCTCTTATGGTACACAGGTTCTTCCACTCATGCTATATCCACAACCATTTTAGGTAACAAATCCTCGTATATTATATTAGTTGGGTTGCCGAACCTCCCTACCACCCCTTCGTGGTTAGGTTATGGCCACCGGCGAGAAGCCAACGATCCAAGAAAAACTGCTGAAACCCTCCCCTATTTTCATATTTTACTACTCTTGATTCTCATTGGTCGGCTACTTGCAGCCAACCATCCCCAGCTCCATCGTTGCCAGTCACCCATTGCCATCACTTGCTTCTGGTCCTTTGGCCATGAGCCACCAACCCCCTTCCACTCTTAATCAGCCAAAGAAAGACAGAAGAAAGAAGGAAGGTAGGAGAAGAAGAAAATTTAAAAAAAAAAAAAAAGAGAGAGAGAAGGCCAACTCTCTCCTCCCTCTCTTATATCTCTCTCCTTTTCTCTCTCTAAGTTAATCGAATACCCAGTTCGGAGTCTTAATTTCTTATTTATGAATCCAATTTTTTAAAAAAGAAACCTGAAATTACTTTGATATCTGTGTAATATGTCGAATCTCATATTTTTCAAATTTTTTCATATTTTTTATCGACCGGTCATCGTGGCTAGTTGACCATGATCATCGACCCTTAGCTAGGCCCTCTGGTATATTCTTGTAGGACCTAATCTGGATTTCTTACTTTAGAAGAGATAAGAATTCTATCTCCTTTCATATGCTTGCTCTCTCTAAGATCTATGAATTCTAGTATTGAGTCATATCTTCTTTTTTGATGAACTGTGTTGATCTCGATTAGAAGGCCTTGAACTAACTCGATGTTCGGGCATCCTGTTGTGCTGATATCTTGTTAGAGTATGTCCTAGAAGCCAATCTGGCTGACACATATTTTATTTTTATAATATAAAATTATATTTAATATTTAAAATTTGGCTATTTTTTTATACATGTTGTATTTATGTATCGTCCAAGGAATTAAAGGATAATGATACATATTTTCAAGAGTTGAGAATTTGAGACATGTCATTATAGATTAATTCCTAAATGCTCTTGATCATAGATTATCATGGGGATGGTGATTGATCCGGTTTGATCGGTGCACGAATCACTTCCTTTTGGATACACGAGTCTCGAGTCTACAGTATAGGGATACTGGAACAAAAATATAGGTCATAGAGAATAACAGTACCAAGCATGACCATCACGAGAAGTCACATAGATATCTATACATTCGTTAGTGACTTTCTTAATATAATTATGTGAGTAGTTCTTTAACCTATGGTACCTTGGTCACTCACAGTAAGGTTGCTGTAGTTTGATAATGCAAAATATTGTTTAAGCCATTCAACCCTTGCAGTATTCGTTAGCTGTAATAGATTCACTGTAGTAGTGGAAATGCACTTATAGGGGATTTATCGATCTTAGTAGTTAAGGTACAGTTTTATGTAATTTAAAAAATTAAGTTCGAAAATTCATGGCCACGGTAGGTGAATGATAGAAAAGAATTTTTATGAGATTCATATTGGACTTAGGCTAATTAATTCATGTATATAATAGATGCTTAGGATTTGGCGAGCTTCCATGACTTACATCTTGTCAAGACTCTCGATAGAAAAACTTAATCATACGGTAACTATACCTAGGGATTCACCTTCTAGTATGTCGGATTGTCACTACATACTGCTAGGTATTACTAGTAGATCGTGAGAACTCGCTAGGATCATTTCAGTTTAATGATCCTTGATGGGATGAAATAAAATTATTTCAGCCCATTGAAAAGAGTTTCGATGATATTATGATGGAGATCATGATATGTCTTGTTGCCGCCAGGATCGCCGTGGCTTGTAGCTGCTGCCGGCGCCGGAGTGCACTCTCCTTGTTGCCTGGTGGTCCTCTGGTCACGGACCTGCAAAACAGGGATTAGTGACCCGGGCCAGGGTTTCCTATGGGGGCACTCCGATGGTCAAGTCAGTGACGATCCAGGGAAACAGATCCTCCTAGTCGGGCCCCTCTTGATGGACTCCGTACTAGGAGGAGTAAAGAATGTGTGTGAAGACAGAAACGTTGCAGGGGGAGAATGATAGCGGGGACAGAGGGGTTCCCTGTTCCTCCGCCTCTCCTTGTTTCCCCCATTTCTCGTCGACTGTGGTGGTGGTGGTGGCGCTTTGCCCTCTTGGTCGAGCTTGTGCTTGCGTTGGTGGTGCCATGCCCCTCTTCCTGGTGGGGGTTGCACCTTTCTCCCTCTTTTTTTTTGTTGTTGTTCTGGCTTGTGTTTTTTCCTGTGTGTCGAGGTTGTTGTTGTGTTACCTCCGAGTTTGTTGCAACTAGGTTACCGTTGGGTGCTTGTCTCGGGATCCTCGTCGGGCTGTCAGGTGCATATGGTAGTGTCCCGAGAAGTCTTTCCTGATTCATGATAAGGGGAGTTGTCAGGCGCTCCGACACTCCTCTTGGTCGTCTCATTCCGAGAAGCCTGGCAGTGCCTTGAATGGTGGGCCGCCACCCACGAGATTTGAATCTCCCGGTTGGCTTCCTCTCTTAGGTGATCCGGGTGGTTGGTGAGGAGTGTGGCACCTCGATCAGCGTGCTTCTTTCCTTTCTAGTATAACTGGTGGTTGCAGGTGGTCAGTACGACCTGGAAGGTGCTCCAGTGCAGTCCTCGGGTGGCTCGCCGGCGTTCTGGCTGGTGAGGACCTAGGGCTGAGCTGGAACAGCAGGGCTCGCTCCGGCCTAGACGCTCCAAGCTTGCAGGGGCATCTTGGTGGAGGAGGGCAGAGTGCGAGCCCGGTCTGGAGGGTGCGCGCTCGGAGAGGTTCCACGTTGGCGGGTGAGCGCTGAGCTCGACCTCGACCACAGGGCTCTAACCTCCGAGGGTCTCGCTCCGGAGGGCAGGAGGCGGACCCAGTCTAGAGGGCGCGTGCTCGGAGAGGCTCCATGTTGGCGGGTGAGCATTGAGCTCGACCTCGACCACAGGGTACTAACCTCCGAGGGTCTCGCTCTGGAGGGCAGGAGGCGGACCTGGTCCAGAGGGCACACGCTCGGAGAGGCTCCACATTGGTGGCTGAGCACTGAGCTCGACCTCAATCACAAGGCACTAACCTCCGAGGGTCTCGCTCTGGAGGGTAAGAGGAAGACCCGGTCCAGAGGGCGCGCGCTCGGAGAGGCTCCACATTGGCGGGTGAGCGCTGAGATCGACCTTGACCACAGGGTATTAACCTTCGAGGGTCTCGCTCTAGAGGGCAGGAGGCGGACCCGGTCCAGAGGGCGCGCGCTTGGAGAGGCTCCACATTGGTGGGTGAGTGCTGAGCTCGACCTCGACCACATGGCACTAACCTCCGAGGGTCTCGCTCTGGAGGGTAGGATGCGGCTCCGACCTAGGCATCCCGAGCTCGCGGGCCCGACCTGGCAGAGGACAGAGCTTGGCTCGCTGTCTTGAGGGAGCTCAGCTCAGCTCGGTAGTGGAGTTCGGGTTGGAGAGTTGACGCGGCATCCGACGCGGTGTCCTTTCTTGACGTGGCGCCTGCCGGTTCCTTCACGTTAGCGATCCCACCACATCATGTCTCACTACCTGACATAATGGAACATGAAGGGTTATACACAATAGGAGATTGATCTGATCATGCAGTTGGATAAATATATGTCAGAGTTACATATTTAGAACCTACTAATTTGGGTACCTATTATTTTTGGCACCTAATAATTGTTAGCACAAGAGACATAATTGCAAGTATTACAATGTAATTTGGTTAATTGGATTTAATAATTCAAGTTAGACTTGAATTGCAATCCTAATTGGATTAGAGCTGGTAGCTATTTCAAAATTGGTTCAAATCTTGTTCAAAATGGTTTTGAAATTGATCAAAATCAGAACCAAATTAAATTAGATAGCTAAAGCCCATTTTCCCTGGGTTTCTCTCTCATATTTCATGTGAAATAAGAAGAGGGGGCACTAAAATAGAGCCCTACTCTTCTTGGAATGCATGAGAAGACTTGGATGCTAATAGTTAGCGCCTCTCCTTCTCATTTAGGACTCTCTCCCTCTTTTCAAATAGTTTTGGACTCATATCTGATTTGAATTTGATTCAAATTAGATTAGGTTTTCAATTTTATCTGAATTTTTTGGGTATGGACTCTAGGATTATTTTGTACAACAAAATAAGATAGGAGGATGATGCAGGATGCAAAATGGAGTTTTAACTTAGAAACTTAGCAAACTAAATTGAGCAATGACTCTTCACATATCAGTAAGATTCATGCATAAGAAGGAGCAATAAATTTAATGTAAGAGACTATTAGATGAAAGTTACATTACCCATCATGTAGTTTCCATTCAATCAAAAGTAGAAATGACCTAATGGTTGAGAAACTATTCTAACTAGGACATGTACCTTCAAATAATCAGACCTAAGAGTCTAGGAAGGGTCTCTTACCAACAATGAGCTTTCATACTTTTGGTGGTGGTTTAATTTCAGCACTCCAAGGATTAGCGGTTGAACTTGAAGATTATCATTCCTTGGATGGATGACTCCTAACATAGATGGTTCTGAAGCAAAGCAAACCTCCTCTTCAGCTCGAGATCAAGGAGGATCCTGCAATGGAGGGCATTAGTGGGTGTAAAAGGAAGAGAGAAAAGAAAAGTAGATATTTAGAAGGAGGAAAGAGAAATGATTGTTGGCATCTTGGTGGGATAGGCTGGCATCTTGGTTGAAGAGATGGGCATCTTGGTTGAAGAGATGGGCATCTTGGTTGAAGATGGTGGCATCTTGGATGGATGGTTGGGCCTCACACCTTCTCCCTCACGGAGTGTCAAATGCAACAAGGAAATGGAAGTAGAAAAAAAATTTCATTCATTCATCATAATGGTTTGATTACAAGAGGGTTAGGGATATTTATAGACTTTCAAGCCCTTTCAAATTCAAATTACAAGCTTAAAGAGTGGAGTGAAGAGTGGAGGAATAAGTGGGATTCATGCATGAAGAGTGGAAATATAAGAGGGAAGTTCCAACTTAAATTCAAATCTGAATTTGGACTCCCAAATGGAGTGATGTGGCATGGGAGGTGAGGTGTCATCCTATCTTGGCATAGAGGAGGTGAGGTGGCTTCCATCTTGGTGTGGTGATGTGGCATTCCAACTTGGCATGGTGGTAGAAGTGGTTTGCTTCATCCAATCTCCAAGCTTCATAGTCTTGATCTTACTAAATTTTGAACCCAACTTGAACCCAACTTGCCTAATTGAACTCAACTTAATCAAATTGAACCTAACTTAAATAAATTACATGACTAAATTGAAATTAAAGTTGACTGTACTCTAATTACAGGATTCATGGACTCATGCTAAAATTAAAGGACTCATGGAATCATGCTGAAAGTAACACAAAGTTGAAACCAAAATCAGATTTTGGTTTATTCACTTGCAATCCATAAGGAGCTTGGATTGATCTAGTTTGCTTGAAGTCTCTTACGAACTCTGGTGCCTGCACCAATTCTCTTAGGATGGGAATGACTCGACCCTATCGAGTATGGGTTAACTTGACTTTGGTAGTGTTCTAGTAAGTCTGGGTTGATCCTTTGCAGATCCTCTCGAGTGATCCACGAGTCTTCAAATTCTGGTCGACCTTGCCAACGAACCAAATAGCGTTGATAGTCTTTATTCCAGGTAGTGATAGTCTTGTCATCCAGAATTCGTTCAATCCTATCGTGCCATTCTGGTAATGTGGTTGGTGGACACTCAGGGATAGGTTCACTCTCAAAAATGGGATCAGGTCCAAAAGGCTCACTAGGTATCATTATTGGTTCCTTATACTCTACTAAGTCTGAGATATTGAAAGTTGAACTGATACCTGTGTCAGATGGTAACTCAAGCACATAGGCATTAGGTCCAATTTACTTTATTATTTTGAAAGGACCTGCACCGTGGGCATATAACTTTTTCATGGTTTCGGGTGGAAACCGTTCAGGTCTAAGCCTAATCATCACATAGTCTCCTTCATAAAATTCTTTGACTCTTTTACAAGAATTAGCCATATGCTTGTAAGTTTCATTGCTCAAATTATTTTTTTTACTAATTTCTTTGTGCAATTCTCTAACATGCTACGCATATGACTCGTACCAACACCTAATAAATTACAGGTTTGACTATGCATTCCTATCGAAATAAAATTTATTAAATCTTTAACTACAACTTTGTGCTTGACCCTTGGTTGGTAGGAGACATGCAGATAAAAGTTTTACATGGACTCCTAATAAATGTCATAAGGTCTTCTAGAAATAGGTAGAAAATCTAACGTGCTCAAAGGATTTATGCAACCTGTTAACCTCAACAAAGTATAATCGAGTGGTTTTAGAAGTATTGGAAGCCTTGGAATAGGATAGAAAATAAGAAGAGGATTCGTGGAATACTCCTTGATTAATGGGGATGACCTTAAGGTTTGGACATTGATATATATCTACAGGCGATAAAAGGCCCACTTTATGGAAGGATGAGTCAGTAATTTCAGGAAAGAGATCTTTAACCGGGACTAAAGGAGTGAATTCTTCCTAAGGGTACTGAATTGAAGAAACCATATCCTCACTAATTTTCTCTTGTTCTTGAATTTCAAGACTAGGCTCTATAATTTGATTCTCTTCTAGTATTTTCTCAGGTAAAGCCTTAGTGGTAGCAGTGTTATACTCCTCATAGTTCTCTTCTTCTAATTGTCCTTCCAATATAGCCTTAGTCTGAGTATTTTCCTGGTCAACTAATTTTGAGTATGCCATATATATTTCCTCTTCAATGTCATCCTTGTGAACAAATGAGATAGTAGGTGTGCGTCGGCTAAGGAAAACTTGACCAGTACTTGGCTTATATCCAGGGGTACTAATCCTATTGGGTTCGAGTCAATGGGTTATGGGTCCCCTCTATTTATAGGACATGGGTAGGTATTTTTTACTAAGTTTGATCTTCATGGCTCTCTATGTGACTATGGGCATATCTCCTCTCTGTTGATAAATGCGCTCAACATTTTTCTAATACAATCTAGCTTGTCAGACTAATCTAAGTTTGCAAATTTGTACTTCCTTTCTTTCAACATCTCATACCATTTAAAGTATTGATCCATATCACTCTCCCAATCAACATACACCTTAAGGCTAAGTTTCCATCAAAAGTAGGTGCATTGAGATGTATGTTCCTAAGGGCTCTTTCCTTCGAATCCACAAAGTCTTGATGTTGGCGTCTAGGGTTATGTTCGGGGGTGGGATCATGGCGATGGGCTCTTGGTCCAAGGAAAGTTGGTTTAGGTGATTCAGGTTCAGTATGGGTCAAACAGGTCTCTTCAAGGGTCCCAATTCGCTCTTTTATTTGGTCAAACCTATTGTTGAGTTGCCTAAATTGCTCAATCATAGTTCTCATCAAGGTTTCAAGATTAGGATCCATGATAAGACTTGGTTGGGATTGGGAGTGTTGGTATGGGGTTCCTAATCTAGTGGTTATGCAATATAAACCTAGCTTCTAGGGCTCCTAGACCTAGAAGTTCAAGATAGCATAAATTGACATAACACTAATCAAGACTGCAGTCACATTTCAACTGGCCAGGTAAGAGGTGGGACTGTGAGAGGCTCCCCTCACTTTCGTGAGGTCCTAATTAAAAGTTACAAATCCACTTAAGGCGTTTGCCGTTGGATCCCTGGCCTTAGACACCAATATCCAGGAGTAAATATAGAATCAATTAATGTTAAGTCTCAACATGATCATGAACTTGACCTGTTGATGTCCCTAGTTTTAAGTTCTTACTCAATTTTATGATAGGCTTGGATCAATGCAATATGTAGTTGTTATTTTTGGGCCAAGGAAAGGTGATGAAATCCTTCCCTTATTTTGTGATAGGATTGCCCTTAAATGTTTTAAAATGAATGCACATCCAACAATCTAGCTATTCAATAGAATATAAAGACTAGAAATAACATGCAATTCAAAATTCAAATTTCTAAATTTTAAATTTCAAATTTGAATTTCAAATTTGAATTTCAAATTTAGAATTTTCAAATTTCAAAATTCAAGATTCAAAATTCAAAATTTAAATTTCAAAGTTCAAAATTCAATTTTTAAATTTTAAAATTTTTTTGAATTATGGTTAGGTGGATTCAAACTTAAATTGTGCCAGAAAACTTTGGGATGTTTAATGTGCTAATAAAAAAGAAATCATGCAATTCAAGCAATCACTTAGGCAAGTCATGCAATCACACATCAAGCAAGCAATTAGCATATCAAACCTTTAACTTAAGGATCTCACGTCCGGCCGTAGCTCATTACTTCCATGGGTCGTGACAGTATACTTTCGTATACTCGCTCAGGAGGCGTGAAACCTTAGATCAAAGTATAAAAACAATGCAGATTTTTTTTCTTAAAATTTTAGATCTGAAATCTATGAGGAAGATTTCAACCCTGGTTTTTGAACCGGCAATATTAATGAAAAATGCTAATGAAAACTAGGATCTGGAAAGTTATGAAGAGAACTTTCAGATCAATCCTTAATATGCAGAAATTCAGCATGCAGAAATTTCAGCAACTAGTATGCTTATCCTAGTTAACCTTGCTCTGATACCAAAATGATGCGGGATGCAAAATAAAGTTTTAACTTAGAAACTTAGCAAACTAAATTGAGCAATCTTCACATATCACCAAGATTCATGCATAAGGAGCAATAAATTTAATATAAGAGACTACTAGATGAAAGTTATATTACCCGCCATGTAGTTTCCATTCAATCAAAAGTAGAAAGGACCTAATGGTTGAGAAACTATTCTAACTAGGACATGTACCTTTAAACAATCAGACCTAAGAGTCTAGGAAGGGTTCTCTTACCAACAATGAGCTTTCATACTTTTGGTGGTGGTTTAATTTCAGCACTCTAAGGATTAGCGGTTGGACTTGAAGACTATCACTCCTTGGATGGATGACTCCTAACATAGATGGTTCTGAAGCAAAGAAAACCTCCTCTTTAGCTCGAGATCAAGGAGGATCCTGTAATGGAGGGCATTAGTGGGCATAGAAGGAAGAGAGAAAAGAAAAGTAGAGATTTAGAAGAAGGAGGAAAAGGAAATGATTGTTAGCATCTTGGTGGGATAGGCTGGCATCTTGGTTGAAGAGATGGGCATCTTGGTTGAAGATGGTGGCATCTTGGATGGATGGTTGGGCCTCACACCCTCTCCCTCACGGAGTGTCAAATGCAACAAGAAAATGGAAGTAGAAAAAACTTTCATTCATTCATCATAATGGTTTGATTACAATAGGGTTAGGGATATTTATAGACTTTCCTAGCCCTTTCAAATTTAAAACACAAGCTTAAAGAGTGGAGCAAAGAGTAGAGGAATAAGTGGAATTCATGCATGAAGAGTGGAGATATAAGAGGGAAGTTCCAACTTAAATTCAAATATGAATTTGGATGCCCAAATGGAGTGATGTGGCATGGGAGGTGAGGTGTCATCCTATCTTAGCATGGAGGAGGTGAGATGGCTTCCATCTTGGCGTGGTGATGTGGCATTCTAACTTGGCATGGTGGTTGAAGTGGTTTGCTCCATCCAATCTCCAAGCTTCATAGTCTTGATCTTGCTTAATTATGAATCTAACTTGAATCCAACTTGCCTAATTGAACTCAACTTAACCAAATTGAACCTAACTTAAGCAAATTACATGACTAAATTGAAATTAAAGTTGACTGGACTCTAATTACATAACTCATGGACTCACGCTGAAATTAAAGGACTCATGGAATCATGCCGAAAGTAACATAAAGTTAAAACCAAAATCAGAGTTTGGTTTATTCACTTGCAATCCATAAGGAGCTTGGGTTGATCTGGTTTGCTTGAAGTCTCTTACGAACTCTGGTGTCCGCACCAGAGGAATATGGATTAGTGCTTAATAGAAAATTATTCTCCTTCTTACAGCTAATATAGAATTTCTCCATGCTGATTTGAGTCACCCACTCTTATTTGAATTAAATTCCAGATTGAGTTCAATGGGGTGTGAAGTTCTTAGAGGATGTGAATATATTGTATACAGAAAAAGAAATTGAGAAGGATTAGCATTAAGTATAGAAATCATAGTTTTCTCACTAACTATCTTCCTTCTCATGGTTGTCTCTTTCCTTTTTCTTCCTCTTAGATTTCACATGCCAAAAACTAAAAAAGAGAGAGTTAAAAGAGAGAAAAAGAGGAGAAGAAAAAGGTTCTCTTCGCTCTTGTTTTCTTCCTTCTCATTCCCTTGAATCTGTGTGAAGAGTTCGCACAAGATTTCCAGGGCTTCTTCTTCTTGAAGAAGAGGCCAGATCCAATTTTCGGAGTAAGACTTGTAAGGTGTTAGCACTCTAGTAGCCTCAGAGCTTCGATCGAGATATGTCCGTATAGATACCAGTAGAAGCCAGGTGCATGCACGGCTCCAGTGAAACCCAAAACATTAGTTAGATCTAACCCGATGATAAAGATGGAGTAGCATAGCATGTAAGTACATCTGATCTACTTGAGTATTTATTTTTAAAATCTAATTTTTGTTTATAACATGGATCTTGTAATTATGTTAGACTAGGGGTTTTTATTTTGCTGCTATTTATTTTACAATAAAATCTAAAAAACCTTGTATGCATCCTAGGGATCTTGCGATGATTCCTACAAATGGTATCAGAACCACTGGTCATAAATAGTTTTTAGATCTGAATTAGATCTAAAAACTTTAATTTTTGATTTGAAAAATTAGATGTAGAAGCATGTTCTAGATTGAAATTGGATCTAAAAAATTAGAAATCAAATATTAAAAATTAGATCTAAAATTTTTGATTAAGAACCAAAATTTTAGATCTAAAATTTTTGTGATTTAGAATTGCACCAGATCTAAAATTCTGGATCGATTTGATCTGAAAATTAGATCATAAAAATTTAGTCTTGGGATCTAAAATTTAGATCAACAAGTCAAGTTCATGATTAGTATATTAATTTTAAAAATTATTTTTAGATTTAATATTTGATAAGGACATCGCCCAATACTAATATTGATGCAGATGGATATAATTTTGGATATGTTTATGGGTGTATGGGGTATGGGATATTTTATCTCCGACTCATGAACGAATCTTAGAAAATGAACTGAATCAGAGTTTTTACGATAGTTTCAAAGATTAGTTTGTTTTAGGATTTGTTTTTATCAAGATCCCTCAATTTGTTCTGGTTGTTTAGAGTTTGTTTTAGGATTTGTTTTAATTGGGATCCTTCAGGTTGTTCCGCTTGTTTGAAATCTAAAGTTATTTAAAAAGTTGTAAGCCTCATGGAGGAACATCGATATTTGAATAAAAAATTTTCAGGAATTCTTCTCTTCTTCCAGTTCTCCTTCTTCTTTTTCTCTCTCTCTTCTGTTTCTTCTCCTCGGTCCCTCTATCTCTTCATCTTGTTATCTCGTCTCTACTAATCTAAAATCAAAGTTTCCCTGAGACCCCAAATTTCTCCCGCACCTTCCTGTTTAGTAAACTACCATCTTCACCCAATCCATCTTTTCCCCCACCGTTGGCCATCTCCAAGCCCATCAACTGCCACTCCAGCTCTAAATCGCCACCATAAGCCACCTCCCGCCACCATCGAGCCAACTCCACCTGGACAAATTGCCTCCCTTGTTTCAACTTCCCACTACCGAAACGAGTACCATCCCATGCCACCTTCAACCATCAAACAGAGACACTATATGCCTCCCCCGCTTTCTTCATCCTCCACCACTGCCCCTATCACCTTCGGTGACCAGTTTTTGTACCAGAATCACCTAGCCCTTTCTCATGGTCACCTCCAATTGCCAACATGGAGCTTATGCCATCCCGCCCACAATCGTCAGAACAGAGCCATCCTACCTTTTCCCACACGCCTCCATCATTGCCAACCGAGGTCAATCCTAGTACCTCCAACAATGCTGCCAAATCTGCCATCTCCCTCCCATCCGTCAACCCTTGGCCTCCCAATGATGATAAAAAATGCCCCAGTTGAATTCACCATCGCTGCTCGCCACCGCATCTTCCTCCCTTCTAATCAGAGAAGATCCTTGCTGGCAAGTCCACTGTTGAGCCCTGCCGTGTCGCAGCCACCTTCATGCCATCTACCTTTGCTCGTACCATCTCAGTCAAATCCCATCACCCACAACCTCCTTGCCACCTTTTTTCCACCACGCCCCCTCGGTCACCGGAATAAGACCATGTCATCCTCTTCTCGTGCCACCCCTTCTCCGGCGATGTTCCTTAGAGAACGCCAATGACATCCCCGCCAAATTTTTCCTGCCTGAAGGCCTCCCCTATTCGGCACGATCATGAAAGCTTCGCATAATCATGAAAGCATAGCCGTCCCTCCCTTTGCCGACTTTAGTTAAATCAGAGAAAAAAGAAAAGAAAATAATGAAAAAAAAGGAAAAAAAAGAAAGAAAATACAGGAAAAAATGGGTTTCTTTGAATAATTAGCTCTATCTTTGAGTTGAACTAACCTAGCCTAGTGGTCATTTCTTAATGACCAACGATCCAACCTCCTAAATTGATTGACCTGCATGTTGATCCAGGTCATCCCGCATCAATGTTATGATTATTTCAAATCATAAATGCTAAATTTCTAGATCTGAAAATTTCATATCTTTATGCTTTTCATGTGATGATTGCACTTGATATTTTAGATCTAAAATCAATTTTGACATCTAAAATAAACCCTTATGTTCATAATGCACTTAATTAAATATCTAAAATTTAAATTGGTTAGGTTCAATCTTGTGTTGATATAAGATTGTTTTACTATAAAGTTAACCTCATATAGTGCAAAGGTTGTCCTAGCACAAGATTGACCTATTTTGAAAATAATTTAAAAATCTTAAATCAATAATTTAAAATTTGAAATTAAGGTCGATGGATTTAAAATTGATTTGACCTTTTAGCTTAATACTTGGATTAAGTACATCACTATATATGATCGTCCTGTCATAAGAGGAAGCAAGGTTTAAAGTCTCTCTCTTTCTATTCGATGAAATTCTTTTATGATGTGTAGGGATATCACTATGATTTGACTCATGAAGAAGAACCCCAAAAAAGATTTTACTATTAAAATTGTTTTAATATTTTCATATATTTAATTGAGAATTAAGATATGAAGGTTAAAGATCTAGACAAAGTATAAAACATGAGGGATCGGGCATGGGTTGAATCGATTAGGTCAAGCAATTAGATTGTATTTACTTTTTGGTTAGGTCAAACCTAATCGATTGAACTTTTAATCAAACCAAATCAAGAGTTGATTAAGATTAGATCAAGAGTGCTTAAAACCATGTCAATTGTCTGAGCTGGTTGATTGATTGATTTCAATCGATTGACCTAAAGACCTGATTTGGCTCGGTGGTCGAGCCTAAATCATTTAAGTTGACCAACTCAAAACTGGTAAACTAATTGGTATCTAAGGTAAGTTTTGATCATGTTTTTTAATTGGAGCCAACTCTTACCTGACCAACTTCATTGGTATCCGAGGATAGAGAAAAAGGCAAAATCTTTCCATCGATCTTACTTACCTGATCAATTTAGTCGATTATATTTTGAATAAGGTTGCTTATTGATTCAAGTTCACTCATGCTATCTTAATTAGTTAGATATGAGATATGTTAACTAATTAAGATGTGACCTAAACCAGGTCACTTAAACATGAAATGTGTAAATCTAAACTAGTTAGATATGAGATGTGCTGATCCAATCTAGGTATGTTAGACAAGAGATGTGCTGACCTAAACTAGGTTAATGAAACATTAGATGTGCTAACCCAAACCAGGTTAGTTAGACATAAGATGTACTGATTTAAATCAGCCGAGTCAGACATGAGAAGTGTTAACCTGAACTAGGTTAGTGAGATATGGGATTGTACTGACTAATTAAGTAGAGACCTAAATCCAAACCTTCTTATAAATATTAAGTCATGGATCTTCTACCGTTGTAGAGATGCAATCATCTCTTTGGTGTTAATTATTCTCGACTGGATATAATGGTTTAGTTACATCGAGAGACACAATACTCTATTAACATGAGTGTTGCTGGGTATTGATGGGGTTGGACCCAATAACAGGGCACGATGAAGGATCCAATGATGGCTTTACTTATACATGAACGGTGGATTGGCTTAACTATGGATTGAACCAATAACTGGGCACGGTGAGGTCTTATAACTTAGAGATTGAGTCACTGCAACATGCTTGAAAAATATTGGATAAGAGTTGTCAACTCATTGGTATAGCATGTTATCAATAATTGGGCATGGTAAGGTACTACATATCTGTGGGATCGCAATATTCACTAGCTAGTCACATAGGGATTTCCACATCTTCACTAAGAAGTATGAAAGATTCATAAAAATAGTGGAAGCCTAATTTATTGCTTAAAGTCCCTAGAATAAATTTAAAATTAAATACAAACATCTATTTAGAGTCTTTACTCTTTATGGATTGAAGTCATGAACTTCAAACTCTCTTAATTCTTAGACCAATCAATTAATCAAAACCTGTTACAAAGACTTGCTCAACTTGAAAATTAATTAGATAAGCTAAGTATAGTAATGGACTAGGATTAACCTTTATTACCAAACTATCTTGACTGACCTAAGTGTGATCTATCTATGATCATTGTTTGATAATGATTAAGAATTAGGAGCTTGAAAAGCTCAGGCATCTTGATGCATAAAGATTGTAAATGGATTTAATCTAGCCATCTTTGTCTAATTCATATGGATAGTTTATTATAAATCACCATTTGAATAAGGTTAAAATAATTAGGTCAACAAGTTAGTGACTATTAAAGGGATCTTGAAAGGTTCCAGGGGCATGCTTCTCGATGTGGAGCAAACTTTTTCTTCCAAATGAGAGTCTAATTAAAAGAAGAAACCTGTGAAGAAGCAAGAGATCAGGATCTTCCAAGCTAATGGCCATTGAAAATAGAAAGTTATTTTCACTTCAAAGTCGTTGACTATAAAATTATCCCTATACCTAGAATCCTTAAAGAATAAATAGAACACACCTTTGAAAGATATGTCAGCTACTCAAGAAAACTATTACCTATTGAGAATAGAAATTTGATTTCTATTTAGAATGAAATCACTGATCCATTTATTTTAGAAATAAATTAGGTTTATGAATATCAGTGTCTACTTGCATATAATACATCTGTTGAGTAGTTAGTGAGTGCCATAGGATTTGAGAGATCTTTGAAATGATGTTAACCTGAAGTATATAGGTGGTGAAAGTGAACTGATGCAGGTAGTTTGATAAGATCCTACACTATGCATGAAAATATCTGCGGGAGCAGATTTGATTTTAAAAATAATTTTTAAAATTCACGCAGCGGGAATCTGCTCCGCCAGGAACTAATCTAAATCTAGTTGCATTTAGGCATGTATAACCATATAAAATATTTATAAAATATTAAACAATTTAATCTATCCATGCATGATTAAAAAATAAATTTTCATACCTTTTATTCTGCCTGGAATAACTCTGGAATAAACCTGGAATAGACTGGAATAACTGGAATAAAGTTATTCCAGTCGTCTTCCTCCTTGGGACCCTGTTTTTGGCTTGCAAAATGTCGTCGTAACACCTCCTTCCGGACCTCCGTTTGCTCCCAAATTTGAGCAGCAGCAACTTGGACAAGTCTTCTTCGATTTGCCACCGATTACTGCAATCAAGTCTAAGCCAAAAAATTAAAATAAATCACCAAAGTCTGCTGCCAGATTTCTGCAGCAGAACTGGGCAGCAGACTTTGGCCTTCATTTCGGAGCAGCTGGAGCGATCCCGTCTCGCGTAGTTTGCTCCTAGGAGTAGAATGGTATTCCCTCTAGAGGGGAGACACGCCCGGGGCTCTCGGATCCGCCTCCACGCACGGTTCTAGCCGCTGGAAGAGGGCTTCACGGTCATAGAATTCTGCAGCACTGGGCAGAACTTGAGCACTTCAAAACAATGGATTAATGCCTTGTTTCTCTCCCTCTAAAGCTCCTAAACCTAGCCCCAGATGTTATCTCCTTAAGCCTCTCAAAGAATGCCCAAAGCTCTCTCTTTTTAAGCATCTCTCACGGTGAAGAGAAATTTTTTTCTTGTTTAAACTTGAACCAAACAAACAGGGACGGCTTGGGTATTTATAAAGGCTGCTGGGAGGGAGAGGGAGGTGGAGTGACGGGAGGTGGAGAGGCAGCAGCTTGTTAACCCAATTAACAAGCCTTAAACATGGGATTAAGGCCAGCAGGTGGAGGGAGAGAAAAAATGCCCAGCGTTTAGCCTTCACGACGTTTGGATTTCAAACATTTAGCCTTCTCCAAAAACACCGTGTAAAACGGCTGGGAGAAAAAAAGAACCAAAACACCAGTCCAACCAAAATTGGTTCAAACCCAATTTTGGTTCAATTTCATTAAACCAAATGGTTCAATCCAATTGAACCTGGTTCAAGGAATAAAATTGGTTCACAACCAATTGGAGGCCGAAACGAACTCCGAATCAGTTCAAAACTGATTTAGAAAAATCCTGACGCAGTACTGGTCAACCCGGAACAATTTTCGGTTGACACAAACAAGGGCAAGATGGAGAAAAATATGCTCAAAAATACTGTGACCATAAAATCGAGACGATTCTCAATCGTAATCGGTATCCGGATCAGAGAGTTATCCTCTGTGGCGTGTGACCTCATAGGTTCGAACCTAAACGGTAGCACTAGAACAATTTCTAGTACCAGCATAGGAAACCATCTAGCAATGGGCCCCGGCGTCCGGATAGGTCGAAGATGCTGGAGCAAACTATCGAACCTCTGGCATATGGTTACCGTATAATTCATCCCTTTGACATCTAATGCTCATCATGACTGAGATTGGGCTGCCAACCCAGACTGAGTCAGTCGACTAAGTGTCTCAACCTCGCAAGCCCAGTGACTCTTCACTAGGACTACCCCGGCCGAGGATTTGCTAAATTGAGATACTGCGAGACATTCAATCCAAACTGTTTGGACAGGTCAATTCTATCTTGGTCCATCACTGCTCCACAAGTACTTGCCTGTACCTAGAAACCTTCCGTCACCGGATTAAAAATTCGGGTAGTCCGGCACCAAAGCACAGGGAGTTGCTTGCAAGCTACCGTGATGACCTCAGGTCAGAGGGACACATATACCCATATCTAATCGTGAGTATCCCTTTGGCAGAAAGGGGTTGCACGGAGTCAAGTTCAATGAGATATCAAATATCCCACTTGCAGATCACATCAGTGTCACCACACTCATTTGGTCAAGAGGACAACCAAACGATATGAACTACAACAACCTATACTTGATATATTGCCGTCCAGTACAATATATCCTTTGGTTGTGAACAGGGTTTAAGGACCACTCGATACATCCTCTCTGTATCGAAGTCAGTGTAGTCCTAAGGACTTCATCACATGAAAATAGTTCATTTCAGGGAAATTTAGTATGTGATGAGCTGCCAAAAATATTATGTTATTAATTCATAAAATGAGTACAATACTTAGCACAACCGCCTACAATCCAGGCGATTGGCTTTGGGACACAATTCCCAACAGGTGGCACCTCAGGTTTAGTCATGTCAAAAAGAAAGGACTAATAACATGAAAACCATGGACAACCATAAGCCTTTTGGCTAATTGACTATTGAGTTATTTCTAATTTATGAATCCTATCTTGAAAAGTGTTGATCAAATTACCTTTTATGAGATAAAGGGTACAAGTGAGGACCACTATATGCTTGCTTGGGCGCACATTAATGTGTATAGCATAATTGAAGTATAGGCCACGAATAATTTCTTAAGGTTCTTCGATTAGATCGAGGAAGTAAATGTCGTGATACACCGGATGAGATCATCCCGTGCAGATCACGTACAACACCTCAAAATACGAAGCACCACGAAGAGACTATAACGGAAGCAACAAGCCTGGCGTGAACTCTATATCACGAATCTTAGGAGAAAGGGGTAATGAGGATCAAACAAGTAATAAATCAAGATTAAGAAGAAGTTTAGGGAGAGAAACAAGGGTTTAATATATTATCTCTTGTCAGAATAGGTTACAGGACCTCTTGGAAGACTCGAGAGATATCTTCCCTTCCACTTGAACCAAGACTGTACAATGTATATATATCCCTAGGTTAAACCAAACCTAGCCCCTTGAACTAACTCCCAACTGGCATAGCGTCAAAACAGCGAACCCATCATCTGAGTCGACTCGTAAGGTTTGAGTCGGCTCATCCAGACTACTCCATCTGTTCTGAGAATACGAGCCAACTCCAGCAAACCGAGCTAACTCATTCAGAGTGTTTACATACCTGCCCTAAGAACCAGAGTCGACTCCTGGAAATCAAGCCAACTCAAAATAGGTACATCACCCAGACCCCCATGCTGTGCCACCAACAAAGTTGACTCGAAGGACCATCGAGCCGACTCGAATAGATAGACTGAACAATAAACATTATAAACATAATATATCACCTAGGACTCTTACCGGACTCACTTCTAGCCCTAGTTACATCATGACCAACATGACAAAGATCCAAAACTTGACTCCAGATGCCTTGGGTACACCACACGAGACTCAACAATCTCCACCTTGGTGTTTCAAGGCTTCGGTCAACTCCATCTTATCCATCAACCGTATCAGTCTCATATACTTGTGAAAGCTATCCCTTGGAAGAACCTTCGTCAGTGCATTAGCTAGATTCTCCTTGGTATAAACCTTCTCCAGCTCCACCTCGCCTTCCTCCACCAGCTCTCTAACCCGATGGTATCTGATGTCGATGTGCTTTGTCCTGGCATGATATACTAAATTCTGTGCAAGTAACAATGCACTCTGGCTATCATAATATACCTTGACAGCCTCCTATTTGCAGCCCATCTCCATAGCCAATCCCTTCAGCCATAGAGCCTCATTTGCTGCCTCCATGATGCCAATATACTCTACTTCAGTGGTGGACAATGCCGTTATAGGCTGCAAACAAGATCTCCAAGACACAAGTTTTCCATTCATGCTGAATATGAAACCTGTTGTGGAATGACGAGTATCTACATCTCCACCAAAGTCTGCATCCATAAAGCCTTCCATCCACCCCTGGGCAATCTTGGCTATGTTAGAGTGTTCCACATCACCTCCTTGCTATCTGTAGTAGATGCCCACTCCAACTGATCCCACCAAGTATCTGAAGATCCCCTTCAATGCTTGCTAGTGTTCCTTGCCAGGCTGCGCCATGAAACTGCTCACCTGACTCATTGCATGGGCTAGATTCGGCCTACAATACACCATAGCATACATTAGGCTTCCCATGCCAAATGCATAAGGCACCCTTTCCATTTCCCGAGCCTCCACCTCAGTCTGGGGTGACATACTCTTTGAAAGTCTGAAATGTCCTGCAAGTGGCAGCACTGCATGTTTGGCCTCCTTCATTCCAAACCTCTTCAGCACATTTCGAATGTATCCTCCTTGAGATAAATGCAGCAACTTCTTGGCTCGATCTCTGAAAATCTCCATGCCCAAAATCTTTCGTGTAGCTCCCAAGTCCTTCATCTCAAACTCCCAAGATAGGCTTGCCTTCAAATCCTGCACTGTCCTCTTACTCTTGCATGCTATCAGCATGTCATCTACATACAAGAGTAGATATACCTTGGATCCATCCTCCAGAGATTTTTTATACACACATGGATCAAAATTGCACCTGGAAAGTCTAATGCTTCTCACGAAGGTATCAAACCTCTTGTACCATTATCTTGGTGACTGCTTCAACCCATACAATGATTTCTTCAACAAGCATACCTTCTCCTTTGATCCAGGCTCCCTGAACCCCTAGGTTGCTCCATGTAGATGCTCTCCTCAAGATGTCCATGGAGAAATGCTGTCTTCACATCCATCTGCTCCAGCTCCAAATCCTGAGCTGCTACAATGCTTAACAGCACTCTGATAGATGTATGCCTGACAATGGGAGAGAAGACCTCAGAGTAGTCAATGCCTTCTTTCTATGAGTACCCTTTGGCTACCAACCAGCCTTGTACCTCACTCCACCTTACTCTGAATTTCCCTCCTTCCTTGTAAAGCCCCATTTGGAGCCAATGGGTCAACTCCCCCTTGGTAGATCCACCAGCTGCCATGTCTTGTTCTTTCGAAGAGAGTCCATCTCCTCCATCATGGCTTGCATCCATGATCTTGCATCTGAACTATGCATGGCCTCCTTAAATGTCTCTGGATCTCCACTGGTAGAGATAAGAGTGTATGAGATGGTCTCATCTATGTCATACCGCACCGGTTTCTGGATGTTTTATTGGGCTTGTGCAGTGCTACACCTCTTGGGTTGTCCTGCAAATCTGCAGTTTCTGGCTCCTTCTGCACATCCTCCTGGTCAGAAGTCCCCCTCACAGTTTCTCCACATATGTGGGAATATGACTGCAACTTGCCACCTCAAAGTGAACCTGTTTTGAGGCTGAAACTGATGGCTTATCTCCTGACTGCAAAAAACGAGATATGTTATCCTCCACAGACTTGTCAACTCTAGTTGCAACATCGGGCTTCCTTAGAAGGCTCCTCCCATCGAGGATAACATTCCTACTAATTGTGGACCACTGAGAGTGAGGATCCACCTGTAGGTAACCTTTCACACCCCTTGGGTATCAAATGAATACTAGTTTGTATGACTTTGGGTCCAATTTATTCCTTTCGACTCCTTCCACTAGTGCATATGCTGGACTGCCAAAAATTTTTAGGAGACCAAGCTCCACCTTCTTGCCACTCCAGACCTTCTCTGGGATGCCTCCATCGATCCTTCTATTTGGAGACCTGTTTACAAGAAAACAAGAAAAGGTTATAGTATCATCCCAAAAAACCTTGGATAGTGATACTTGTAGCCTCAAGCTCCTGGCCTTCTCTGTCAATGTCTGATTCATCCTTTCAGCTACACCATTTTGTTGGGGCGTCATCTTCACTATGAATTGGTGTTTGATGCCATTCTCCTCACACTAGCTTCTAAACTCAAAGCTTGTGTACTTTCCTTCATTGTCAGACCGTAGGCACTTGACTGATTTTCCTGTTTCCTTTTCCACTTCAACTCTCCAGGCCTTGAAGCGAGCAAATATCTCTGATTTTTTCTTGATCAGATATACCTACACCTTCCTGGAGAAGTCATCGATGAAGGTAACAAAGTATTTTGCTCCACCCCTGGCTAATACGGGTGTCGGTCCCTATACATCCGAGTGAACAAACTCCAAAACTCCTTCACTCCGCTTGGTACTCCTGGAAAATGTTACTCTATGCTGTTTGCCATAAATGCAGGGCTCACATAGATCATCTCCCTCTTTCCTAAGTGCTGGAATTATACCCTTCTTGGAGAGTTCCATGAGTCCTCGGTCACTCATGTGACCCATCCGATAGTGCCATAGCTGGTAGGTAAGCTGCTCTTCCTATGCTACAGCAAGGATCTCTGTACTATTGGTCACCACTGAGCCTTCCATCCTATAAAGGTTGTTGCTCAGTCTCCTTCCTTTCATCACCACCAAGGTGCCCTTGGTTATCTTCAAGCATCCACTACTCGGTGAATAGTTAAAGGCATACCCCTGCCTCTCCAAATAACCTAAGGAAATCAGGTTCTTCTTTAGCTCCGGCACATGCTTGACATTGGTAAGCATCCGTATGACTCCATCATACATTCTTATCCTGATTGTACCAACACCAGCAACCTTACATGGGTGATCATCCCCGAGACTCACACTTTCATCATTTTCTTTGGCATAAGAAGCAAACCAATTTCTATGTAAAGTGTAATGAAAAGAACAGGCTGAATCCAATGTCCATTCACTATCATACTTCATGGCTCCATCTGATACAACCAGTAAATCACCTTTACTATCCTCAGATGAATGTGCACCACTCCCATCGGTCAAATGTCCTTTGGAAAAGCCCTTCCCCTTCTCATTCTTTAGAAGTGGACAGTTCCTCTTCAGATGACCAGGCTGATGACATTTAAAACACTTCCAGCCCTACTGACTATCTCGAGACTTGGACCTACCTTTTGATTTTCCCCGAGTCCTTTCCCTTGGCCTTCCTTGCCTCTCATTCATAGCAAGAACCTCTAAACTTGAACTCCCTTTACATAGCTTTTCCCGTTGTTCATTAGACCTGAGAACTCCAACCACTTCTTCGAAGTTTAAGGTCTCCTTTCCATACACCAGAATTGTAATAATACCATCATATGATACTGGAAGTGAACACAGCAGCAGGAGAGCTCTATCCTCCTCATCTATCTTCACATCAAGGCTCATAACATCCGAGCATACTTAATTGAGTTTCTAGATATGAGCAATCAGATATCCTCCCTCAGGCATCCGCAAGCTGTACAACTGTTTCTTTAACCATAACTTGTTTATCATATTTTTGTCCAAGTATGTGTTCTCCAACTTCCTCCAAAGACCCTTCGCCATGGTTTCTCCACTGATCTCAGGCAGAACCTGATCAGCCAAGCACATCTTGATTGTGCTAAAAGCTATCTCCTCCAGTTTCTCCCATTCTTCCAAACTAACCTTCTCTGGCTTCTCTCGTACTAACACCTTATAGATCCGATTATGTACGAGTAAATCCTTCATCCTTTGCTACCAAAGGGTAAAGTTTCCCTTGCCATCAAATTTTTCAAAGTCTGCCTTGATACTGCAAGATGCCATATCAACCGATATAATCAAATCAACAATGCCAACTACTCACCTTGATGTTTTGATCAAAAACTATTCCTCACCTGATCCCAGCAGCGATCTTCTTTCCTTCACGCAACCTAGGCTCTGATACCAAATTATCATGACACACCGGATGAGATCACCCTGGACCATGTACAACACCTCAAAACATGAAGCACCGTGAAGAGACTATAACGGAAGCAACAAGCCTGGCATGAACTCCATACCATGAATCTTAGGAGATAGGGGTAATGAAGATCAAACAAGTAATAAATCAAGATTAAGAAGAAGTTTAGAGAGAGAAACAAGGGTTTAATATATTATCTCCTATCAGAATAGGTTATAGGACCTCTTGAAAGACTCGAGAGATATCTTCCCTTCCACTTGACCCAAGACCATACAATGTATATATATCCCTAGGTTAAACTAAGCCTAGTCCCTTGAACCAACTCCCAACTGGCACAGCATCAAAATAGCAAACCCGTCATCTGAGTCGACTCGCAGGGTTTGAGTCGACTCGTCCAGACCACTCCATCTATTCTATGAATACGAGCCGACTCCAGCAAACCGAGCTGACTCATCCAGAGTGTCTACATACCTGCCTTGAGAACCAGAGTTGACTCCTGGAAATCGAGCCGACTCGAAACAAGTACATCACCCAAAACTCCGTGCTGTGCCACCAACCGAGTCGACTCGAAGGACCATCGAGCCGACTCGAACAGACAGACTGAACAATAAACATTGTAAATGCAGTCTATCACCTAGGACTCTTACCGGACTCACTCCTAGCCCTAGTTACATTATGACCAACATGATAAAGACCTAAAACTTGACTCCAGATGCCTTGGATACACCACACAAGACTCAACAGTAAATACCTTCGAGAAAAATTCTATAATCATCTCAAGTGATTCAGTATAGTCTTACAATGAACTCCCCTTACATCTCTAGCTCAATAGGGTATCTGAGCAGAGAAATTGAACCCTATTGGATATGGCTCAATCTATTATGAGAGTCATTAATTTATCTTTAAGAATATAATTACATAACTTAGCCTATCCATTTAATTGGGTTCACTCTAAATCCATTCTTATCACACATATATAAGTATAGATGGACCATGGACAAGTTAGAGTTTAGGTCGCTAATGGCTTGTATCCTAAAATGCTATCAGGATTATACTTTCCAATGACTCATAAGTTGTTGTGACCCAATGTCTATATTCATGTTAAATAGTTTAACCTAAATATAGCAGTGAGAGGATGGTTAAGCTTGAAGAAAGAGCCTCTAAAGAGTAATAGACTATAGAACTTATAGAACCAATTTGAGCAAAGCCAGTACATTAGTTCCTTCTCCACCTCGTAAATCTAGTAGGATCTCCCATCCTTTAAAAAGTACATAGGTATGATCATAGAGGATATAGAGAAAGTGTTCCTTGTAGAAGATAGAAAATGTAAAGATGGTCCTAAAAATTAACAATGAGGTGATGTTAGACGTTGATTCTAAGAAATAGTTGAATGCTATGAAGTTAGAGTACATATGCTCCAACTAAGTATGGACCTTAATAAATCCACCAAAAGGTATGGTACCTAATGGATATACAATAGATCTATAAAAAAAATAGATGGAGATCTATAATGTAAAGCTTAAATGAAAAGTTGTAGTCAGCATTGACTAAAAAAACTTTTTCCACCTTAACCATGCTAAAATCCAAACTAATTGCTATTATAGTTCACGATAATGAGATCAGGTGATGGACAATGATGAGAGCATAAGGTCTAAGCTACATAGGGCATATGTAAATAGGCTGAAGCAAATAGCTCGAAATTGGAATATTTTTTTATGATATGATCAAATTATTTAATTCTACCAAGAATAAAAATAGGAACCATATATTTATAAAAGGTCAGTAGGAGTATGTAATTCCTCATATTATAAAAGAATAATATTCTCCTATTAAGAATGTGATTCCTATGCTGACCTATATTAGATAATGATTGTCTAGGTAATTATCCAATAAAGACCTTTGAAATGTATCCTACTTTTGGAATAGGTCTATGAGATATATATAGGAGGATACTAAGCTTATCACAAAATTGTATATCAAGGAAGAGCTAAAGAAGTTCAGCTTGTGAAATTCAATAGAGAATTTGACTCCTTAGGCATGGAATTAATCTCTAAAATATACTAAACAATTTGAAAAGATTTTAATATGAGCTAGATCCTTTTAAGCTTTGGCTACAAGGAGACTCATTAAACCATGCTATGTACATGACCTGATTTTTGCTATGAATGTTATGAATGAATGTCATGAATGAATGTCATGCTAAGAGTACTGGATAACTGTAAAAACATTCTTTAATACTTGAGAAATATTAAAGATATATTTTTAATTTTTAGAGAAGGAGAATTGAGGGAACAAAGATACATATGATGTGTTCTTGTACAATGATGGTTTGGAAGAGTTCTTAAGAACTGATCATTATATGTTTAATGAAGGAGGCTGATTATATCATCACTTCTAAAGGTGTTAGGATATATTCTGGTTCATAGATAACTATAGAAATTGATGAGATATCATGAGATGACATAACATCCTATCATAGCAACATTGGTGCCATGGCTTTTGCTAAGAAACTAAGGTCTCACCAGAAATCCGGATACATAGAGAAATGATTTTATTCATGACTACCTTATTAAGGTACAGAGTATAAAATCCATATGAAATATAATAGACCCGCTAGCTTAGTAAATTTTGGCTAGCTAAAATTGAAGCACATGAAATGGGGCTGAAGTGTATGGCTGATTAACTTTAGTGGAAGTGAAAGATTATTAGATATATATCCTAGAAACCAATCTGGCTGATACATATTTTATTTTTAGGATATAAAATTATATTTATCATTTAAATTTGGGCTATTTTTTCATACATGTTATGTCTATGTATCATCCAAGAAATTAAAAGACAATGACACATATTCTCGAGAGTTGAGAATTTGAGATATGTGCCATTATAGATTAATTTTTAAATGCTCTCAATCATAAGATCATCACAAGGATGGTGATTGATCGGATTAGATCGATGCATGGATCATTTTCTTTTAGATCATTCTAGTATAGGGGCACTAGAATGAGAGTGTAGGTGATTGTTGGAGAACAACGGTACCAAGCATGACCATCACAAGAAGTTATATGGATATCTACTCACTCGTTAGTAACTTTCTCGATGCTGTAGTTGTGTGAGTGGTTCTTTAACTTGACGATGCTTTGACCACTCATAGTGGGACTACTGTAATTTGACAGTATAAATATTGGCCCTAGCCATTTAGGCCCTTATGGTGTTCATTGATTAGAGTAGGTTTACCGTAGTAGTGGAAGTACACTTATAGGAGATCTATCGATCTTAGTAGCTAAAGTGCAATCCTATATAATTTAAGAAGCCAAGTCCAAAAATTCATGTCCATGGTAGGTGAAGAATAGAAAAAAAAATTCATGAGTTTTATATTAAACTTAGGCTAATTAAATCATACATATTATAGATGCTTAGAATTTGACAAGCTTCCATGATCTGCATCTTGTCGAAACTCTTGATATAAGAACTCAATCATATAGTAACTATACCTAGGAGTTCATCCTTCTATTTTGCTAGGTTGCTACTTGTAGAATCGAGGCCCCAACCACCTTAACAAAAGGAATGTCCCTTATGTAAGAGGCGGAATCAATAATCTTAAACTGCACAGCGACAGGGCCCATAGGCTGAGAGCTACGCTCATTTAATCGACCCGGAAGGAGGGCTCCGGAACGAGCCAACCCAAGGATGCTGGCCAAACCCCAGTCACCTAGATCGTGATCGCATTGCACGGAGTGGGACCCGAAGGCGTGAGCTGGCACCTAGTCAACATTCCCTCTAGTAAAACCCGCCTGAGAGGTCCTGTCTCGAAGTCGAACCTGTGACCTCTACTCTGATACCAGTTGTAGGATCGAGGCCCCAACCACCTTAACAAAAGGAACTCCCTTATGTAAGAGGTGGAATCAATAATCTTAAACTGCACAGCGAGGGGGCCCACAGGCTGAGCGCTGCGCTCATTTAGTCGACCAGGATATGAGGGCTTCGGAACGAGCTGACTCGAGGATGTTGGCCAGACCCCAATCACCTAGCACGTGACCGCATTGCACGGAGTGAGACCCAAAAGCATGAGCTAGCACCTAGTCAACACTACTGTATGCTACTAGGTATCACTAGTGGATTATAAAAACTTATTAGGATCATTTCGGATTAACGATCCTTGATGAGAAAAGCTATAATTGTTCAAGTCCATCAAAAAGAGTTTTGATAATATTATGATGGAGATCATAGTATGTCTCATTATCAAATAGAGTGGAACCTAAGGGATCACATGCAATAGAAGCTTAACCTAATTGCGTGGTCAAATCAATATATGTAAGAATTATATTTTTAGAACTTGCTAATTTTAATACCTGATATTTTTAGCACCTACTAATTTTGGTACCTACTATTATTGATATCTACTAATTTTGGCATCTACTAATTGTTAGCATAAGAGATATAATTGCAAGTGTTGCAATGTAATTTGGTTAATTGGATTTAATAATTCAAGTTAAACTTGAATTGCAACCTTGATTATATTAGGGTTGATAGCCTTTTCAAAATTGATTCGAATTAGATTCAAATAAGTTCCAATTAGATTTGCAATAGTTTTGAAAATGATCCAAATCAGAGTCAAATTAAATTAGAAAGCCAAAGCTCATTTTTCCTAGGCTTCTCTTTCATATTTTACGTGAAATAAGAAGAGGGGGTGCTAAAGTAATGCCCTACTCTTCTTGGCATGTGTGAGAAGATATGGATGCCAATAGTTGGCACCTCTCCTACTCATTATGGACTCTCTCTTTTGAATAGTTTTGGACTCTTATCTAATTTGAATTTGATTCAAATCAGATTAGGTTTTTAATTTTATCTAAATTTTTTGGATGTGGACTCTAGGATTATTTTGTGCAACAAAACAAGATAGGAAGAATACGGATTAGCACTTAATAGGGAATTATTCTCCTTCTTGCTGCTATTATGGAATTTCTCCACATTGATTTGAGTCGCCCAATCTTATTAGAATTCAATTCCAGATTGAGTTCAATGGGCATGAAGTTCTTTGGGGATGGGAACATATTTTGTGCAAAAAAAATTGAGAAGAAGGGTTAGTACTAAGTATAGAAATCAGATTTCTCTCACTAACTATCTTCCTTCTCATGGCCATCCCCTTCTTCTTTGTTCCCCCTAGATTCCACATGCCAAAAATTGAGAAAGGGAGAGTTAAAAGAGAGAAAAAGAGGAGAAGAAAAAATGTTCTCTTCCCTCTTGTTTTTCTTCCTCCCCATTCCCATGAATCTGCGCAAAGAGTTTGTGCAAGATTTCTAGGGCTTCTTCTTCATCGTGAAAAAGGGAACAAATCTAATTTTCGAAGCGAGGCCAGAAAGGTACTAGTACTCTGGTGACCTTAAAGTTTTAATCAGGACATCTTCGTATAGATATCAATAGAGGCCAAGTCCGTGCATGGCTCTAGCAGAACCCAGAACATCCATCAAATATTCATATCCGATAGTAAAGATGAAGTAGTGCAATAGATAAGTAGATCTGATCTACTTGAGTATTTATTTTCAGATCTGATTTTTGTTCATGACATGGATCTTGTATGCATGCTAGACTAGATTTTTTATTCTATTGCAATTTATTTTATAATGAAATCTAAAAACCTTGCATACAATCCTAGGGATCATGCAATGATTCCTACACATCCCAATCTTGATTTGAACTTTGTTACTGATGAGCCATGTTGATCCATTTGGGCCTTGATCCAATTCATGTTTCATGATTCATTGATCGAGTTGATAAGATCTCATCCATCTGGTCAATCGGACCAATCACCTGACCAATAGTCTCCTTTATTATTATTTAAATCTATTGAATTTATCAAATAAGAATTGATTATACTTTTAATATGTTAAATAAGATTAAGAGATTTGCCAAGTAAAGTCCGACCAACAAGAAGTAAGTGCAGGAACTTATAGGTCGAATAGCCTCTCTCAGCCGCTTCATCTCCAGGTCGGCTGAGAAGTATCTCCCGTTTTTCAAAACCCTGCGATAGTCGGATCGCTTCCGATGGTCCGACGAGTATCGGTCAACCTTTGAAGCATTGAAGGAGTACTTGAAGACCCCTCCCTTGCTTGTTAAGCCTGCGGAGGGAGAGCCCCTATACTTGTATCTGTCAGCGTCGGATAAGGTAGTGAGCTCCGTCATCGTCCAGAATGGGGAAAACGGCCAATAAAGGCCTGTCTACTATATCAGCAAAGTTCTCCATGATGCTGAAACAAGATACCCCAAAATGCAGAAGCTTGTTTATTCTCTGATCATAGTAGCCAAGCGGTTGCGCCCGTACTTTCAAGCGCATCCGATCGTTGTCCTGACTGATAAACCTCTCAGGACAATCCTCAGAAGCCCCGACACCTCTGGTTGACTTGCCAAGTGGGCTGTCAAGCTGGGTGAATTTGACATTTATTTTCAGTCCCGGTTGGCAATGAAGGCTCAGGTGATCGTCGATTTCATAATAGAGTGTACCTGGAAATCGGGAGCATCTCCTCAACCGGCCGACGCACCTGAGGAAGACATTGCTGAAGAGATTGAGCTCGCCTAGATGCTTCATGTGGATGAGGCGTCTAACCTTGCTAGGTGCGGAGCAGGCTTAATCCTGGCCGACCCCAACGGACAGAGCCTGGAGTATGCCTTACATTTTGCATTTCAAGTATCTAACAACCAGGCAAAATATGAAGCCCTTCTCGCAGGACTACAAATAGCCAACGAGCTAGGCATCGATTGGATCAGGGCTTTCTCCGACTCCCAGCTGGTGGTAAACCAAGTGAAGGACGAGTTTGAGGTGAGAGATCCGATACTAGCCAAATATTTGGGCAAGGTACAAAGTCTCATCACTTGACTTAAATTCATTGAGATTTTTCATATACCTCGAGTGCAGAACTCTCGGATGGATGCCTTATCATGACTAGCTACTGTCGTCACCAACTCATCTGACCGAACCTTTGTGGAATACCTGCAATGCCCGAGCATTGCTGAAGAGATGGCTGGAATCCTTCAAGTGGAGCGAGAAGCCTCTTGGATGGATCCCATCCTTGCATTCCTCACCAAGGGAACCCTGTCGGAAGACAAAATCGAAGCCAAGCATGTACGCTGGACTGCCTCGAAGTATATCATCCTCGATGGAACTTTGTACAAACTGTCGTTCATGCAATCACTGCTCAAGTGCCTAGGGCCGTCGGACGCTGACTATGCACTCAGAGAGGTACATGAAGGCATCTACGGCGATCACCTGGGAGGGAGATCCTTGGCCTACAAAATTATTCAGCAGGGTTATTACTGGCCATCCATCCAGAAGGATGCGTTGGACTTCGTCAGAAAGTACGATGCATGCCAAAGGTATGCCAACATTCAGAGACGACCGACCAGTTAGCTAACCCTGCTGACCACCTCATGGTCGTTCGCACAATGGGGAATGGACATCCTTGGGCCGTTCCCGCCAGCCTCCGGACAATGAAAGTTCTTGATTATGGCCATCGATTACTTCACCAAATGGGTGGAAGCTGAGTCGCTGGCACAGATCACAGAAACCAAAGTATAAAACTTTGTCCGAAATTATATTATCTTCTAGTTCAACATTCCACAGGCCATCATCACCGATAATGGAAGACAGTTTGACAACCCAAAATTTCGGGAGTTCTACCAGCAATATCATATTTCTCATCGGCTAACTTCAGTCGGCCATCCCTAATCCAATGGAGAAGTTGAAATCATCAATCAAACAATCCTGCATGGATTGAAAACCAGACTGAACGATGCCAAGGGACTTTGGATAGAAGAGCTTCATTCAGTGCTCTGGGCCTATTGAACTACCTCCCAAATGGTGATTGGAGAAACTCCATTCAATCTGACCTACAAGAGCGAGGCGGTCATACCTGTGGAAATCTCCCTGCAATCCCTTCGGATCGATCATTTCGCCAAGCCGGCCAATTTCGAGTAGAGAATGGCTGACCTAAACTTGTTTGAAGAAACTATACTCCAATCGGATTTGAAAATGGTGGCCTACTGTCAAAAGATGGCCAAATACTACAATTCTCGAGTCAAGGCTTGAGTTTTCCGAGTCAGAGACCTGGTTTTGTGGAGGACGAAAATCTCCAGACCAATCGAGCAAGGAAAGATCTCTCCCAACAGGGAAGGCCCCTACAAGATAATCGAAGTAATCTAAGCCGGAACCTACAGACTCGAACATTTGGACGGACGGCAAGTGGCGCATCCATGGAATATAGACAACCTTCGCAAACATTATCAATGAAGGCCACAATCTTTTTATGAGGAAAGTTTGACTCTGGTCGGTAGAGGCTCTAGGGTGGCCCACTCTGAAAGTCCGACTCCAATCGGTAGAGACTCTAGGGCAGCTCACTCCGAAAGTCTGACTCCAATTGGTAGAGGCTCTAAGGCAGCTCACTCCAAAAGTCCGACTCTGGTCGGCAAAGGCTCTAGGATAGCTCACTCTGAAAGTCCGACTCTGGTCGGTTGAGGCTCTAGGGCAGCCCACTTCGAAAGTCCGACTCCGATCGGCAAAGGCTCTAAGGTAGCCCACTCCGAAAGTTTGACTCGGTCGACAGAGGCTCTAGGACAGCCCACTCCGAAAGTCCGACTTTGGTCGATAAAGGCTCTAGGGCAGCCTACTCTGAAAGTCCGACTTCGATCGGCAGAGGCTCTAAGGTAGCCCACTCCAAAAGTTCGACTCTGGTCAACAGAGGCTTTAGGGCAGCCCACTCCGAAAGTCTAACTCCGGTCGATAGAGGCTCTAGGGCAGCCCACTCCGAAAGTTCGACTCCGGTCGGTAGAGGCTCTAAGATAGCCCACTCCAGAAAGTCTGACTCCGGTCGGTAGAGGCTCTAAGGTAGCCCACTCTGAAAGTCCGACTCTAGTTGGCAGAGGCTCTAAGACAGCCCGCTCTAGAAAGTCTGACTCTGGTCTGCAGAGACTTTAAAACACCCCCCTTGAAGGTCAACCTCGCTCGAAAAATGCTGCTTGGGATCCTTAAACACTTGGAAGATTGCCCTACAAACGGCTAAGTTCAAGGTTTCCTTAGAAATATTTCTAAAAGGAGACGAGTTCGGACTAGACCAACCTCTCAATACTTAGAAATATTTTAAAGAGAAATAAGTTCGGACCAAGCAGGCCATTCCACATTCAAAAAGGCTAACACTGAATACACATGTTGAAGGAAAAATATATCTTCATTTCTTGATAAAAGTTCTTTACAAAAAATAGGGCAAACTTTTACAAGTTCTCTTAAGTCCGACCCTGTGCGTACATAGGAGGAACTTCAGCTTCGGCCTCCTGCACCGCACTCAAAGTCCCGACTGAAGCATCCATCGGCCCCATGTCAGCCACCATTTGGACATCGGCTCCAGTGTCTAGCGGGTCCTGTACCCCTCCCGTGCCGACCGTAGCCTGGGCATCGACCCTAGTGTTGATCGGGCTTGCTTCCTCTTCCATCAACTTCGGCAGCTGCAGGGCAGACAGATCCAGCCCCGGGAAGGTTTCAGCAACCTTTTTCAAGCATTCCTCGTAGCTGTAGTCGAAGCCTACCGCCCCAGCCTCCTCCATCTCCTCCTCGAAGCTGGCAGAAGCTTTATACTTCTTCACAGCATCGTCGGCTACTCCCGTCATCTGCTCCTTAGCCTCCTTCAACTGGTTCTTGTACTTTGCTGCTACGGATTTGTTGACCCCTGGAGTGATTTTGATGATTACAAAATATTGGAGCATGTATGCTTTACTAATTCTTTCAATCACTCAAGAAGTTTTGCAGGAAATTGTTTATCTTTACATCAATTGGTTTTTTATCTAGTTGAAAAATATTCCAACACTGTATGAACTTTTATTTACTTCAAGATGTAAAGCCCTAATCCTTCATGAATGTAATCTTGTAAAAAAGGCTCTAGAATTATAAAAATAAGAGTAAGTATGTTAGAATTTGTTTGGTAAGCTCTTTGAAGCCTCTTGGAAGACTTGCTCTTGTTGGAATCTTGAATTGAAGAAGTTTGGCAAAGTTTTGAATCATAAAAAGAATTTTTGCAAGAGCTAACTCATGGATCAAGAGCCGACTCCTATTCTGGCATGGCACAAAAATTTCAGAGTTTCAGAACCTCGAGCTGACTCAAGCCTCAAGAGCCGACTCAATGAAGAACTTGTACTTTTGGTGACTAAGACCTCGAGTCGACTCAAGCCCAGAAGAGCTGACTTGTCCAGAGATTGTTTTGTTGGTGACTGTGACTTTGAGCCAACTCAGCCTTGAAGAGCCAACTCATGCAAAATTTGATTTTCTATTATCTGAGAGTTCGAGCCGACTCAACCCAAAAGAGCTGACTTGCATAGAACTTGAATTTGGATTGTCTGAGACTTTGAGCCGACTCATGGACCTCGAGTCGACTCGAGTGACGGGTTTTTGCAGTCTAACGACTAGTTGTAGAATCTCATTTTTGAATTCCAAAAGCCCTTCAACGGCTCTATTTCGGTTCCCTAGGCCCTACGATGTCTATTTTTCACTGAAGACTATAAATGAGAGTATTTATGAAGCTTGAAATAATTTTTGAAAGATTATTCATTGATTATCCTTTGATAGTTGAAAAGTTTTCAAGTCTTTCACCAACTCACTTCAAGAGCATTCAAGAAAGGATTCAAAGCTTCACCAATTGATCTTCATCCTTGAATCTAACTTTTTGAAGAAGAATAGAAATAGCTTGAAGAGCATTAAAGAGTATTCAAAGCTAGGCTTCAATTAGATCTTCATCGGCAATACTCAAACAAGTTTGGTTTGTTGTATTGTTGCTTTGCACATTTGATATATTTTGTTTTCTCTCTAAGAGCAGCAAGGGGCTGTGTCTTGAGAGTGTGTTAAAGGTTTTCAAAACCTAAGTTAGGTTTCTTGATGATCACGGTATAAAACCAAGAGTGGGTTTTCTTTGGTGAGCCCGGTTCTAAAAATCAAAGGGATTTAGGTTCTTGGTTAGCCTATGTTAAAACCAAGTGAGGGTTTTCTTTGGTGATCCTGGTAAAACCAAAGTGTATAGGTTTGGATTGTGAGCCTGTTAAAATAACTCGACTGTATTCCGGTGGGGGATATAGTAAAAATCCCAAGTGGTGCTTGGGTAGTGGACGTAGGAGCGGGTTGCTCCGAACCACTCTAAACTCTTTGTGTTTGTGATTGTACTTGTTTAACTTTCTTGCATTTATTTATTTGCTTTCGCATTGCATATTTCACCACAACACTAAAAGGATTTTAAATTACACATACTTGCAAAAATTTTTCTAATCCCAATTCATCCCCTTCTTGGAAAGCCACCTGGGCAACAAGTGGTATCAGAGCAGAGTCTCTAAAAATTCCTTAGAGTAAAGATTGATGGCACATCCCATAAGCACTTCTTTGGCCGAAGGCCAATCCACAAATCGACCTCCACTTTTTACTGGAACCAATTATACATATTGGAAGGCTAGGATGAAAATATACATTCAAGTCATAGACTTTCATTTATAAAAAATAATTCTAAAAGGACCTCACACACCCACTATTAGAATTAATGATAGTGATGTTCCCAAACCAGAAGAGGAATGGGATGAAAATGATATGAAATTAGCTGAGCTGAATGCCAAAGCTATGAATTTATTTTATTGCGCTTTGGACCCAAATGAGTTTAACAGAATTTTTACTTGCAATTCTACTAAAGAATTTTGGGATAAGCTTGAAATCACACATGAGGGCACATCACAAGTTAAAACTTCAAAAATCAATCTTCTTGTATATAATTATGAATTGTTCAAAATGGATCCTAGTGAAACTATATCTGCTATGTATACATATTTTATTGATATTATAAATGGTCTTAAAAGTCTTGGTAGAACTTATACTAACACTGATCTAGTCCAAAAGGTTTTGAGATCTTTGCCAGATAAATGGGAAGCAAAAGTTACAGCAATTCAAGAGGCAAAAGACTTGAACACCCTACCATTGGATGAACTGCTGGGATCACTAATTACTCATGAGCTAGCAATGCAATAAAGAATAGATGAAGATTCAAAAAGAAAAAAGGTTATAGCATTTAAAGCTACAGAAGAGGACAAAGGTGAAGATTCAGATATATCTGATGATGATGATTTGGAGAATGATGAAATCACCCTAGTAATGAGAAAATTCATAAGATTTATAGGCAGAAGAAGAACAAATAGATGGAGATAGCAATTTAGAAAAGGAGAATTTGGAAAAGAAAGAGAGAAAGACAAAAAAAAGGATAAGGACAAGGATCAAACTCCTATTTGCTATGAATGCAGGAAACCAGAACACATACATCCTGATTGTCCAGAGATCAAGGAAAAGATGATCAAAAGAAAGAAAAAGAAGGCAATGCTTGCGGCATGGAGCGACAGTGATGAATTTACATCAACCAGAGAAGATGAAGATACAACAAAAACTGCTCAAATCTACCATATGGGTTTAGAGGATGAGGTAACAACTTCTGAACCTAACTTAGAATTTACTTATTGATGAGCTTCATAATGCTTTTTGTGAACTATTAATAGAATACAAAAAGGCTAGTTTGAAAATGAAGAATTTGAAAACTAATTATGATACGATTGAAAAAGATAAAAATGAAATTGGTAAAAAAAAAAAAAATTATAAAGAGAATTAAGTTTGATTTGTGAAAGACTTAAAACATCTCAATTTGAAAAGAAAGAACTTCTTGAAAAGAACAACATTTTGCAAAATAAAAATACTGATCTACAAAAGGAAGTTCAAAAGCTTAAACCATTGGTTAAAAAATTAACTTTAAGTTCTAATAAACTTGAATTGGTTTTGAAAGATCAAAGAGATACAAATAACAAGTTTGGAATTGATTATTAAAGCTCAAATTCAAATAAATTATCTGCATCCACATCTTATGCTCCTAAATTCATTATATCAAAGCAATATAGACCTAAGTTTGCATCATCATATGCTTTTTATTCAAAGCCAAAAATTATCTGCTATGCTTATAATAATGTTGGTCACAAAGCATTTGAATGTCATTTAAAATATAATGGTAAAAAAAAATTTAAGAAAATTTGGATTTCAAAAGGAACAAATCCTACTAACTTGCAAGGATCCAAGAACGCTTGGGTCCTAAATCTATTACTTAATTATTTTGCAGGGATGTCTTGCAGCCACAAATGTAAAGAAAAAATGGTACCTTGATAGCAGCTATTCAAGATACATGATGGGTGATATTGATCAATTCTTCATTCTAGAACAAAAGGATGGTGGCATGGTAACCTTTGGTGATAATCGCAAAGAAAGGATAATTGGTATTGGTAAAATAAAAATTACTCATTCTACCTTTATTGAGAATATACTGCTTGTAGAGAAATTGAAGCATAATCTTTTAAGCATCAGTCAACTGTGTGACATTGGCTTAATGTTTTCTTCAAGTCTTCGATGTGTATAGTAGTTGATCCTCTTGACTCTAGTACAAAGTTCATTGGACATAGACTTGGTAATATTTATGTAGTAGATCTTAATGATCTAGCTATGTTAAGCAATACAAGTCTCATGGCAGTGAATGATAAGAGCAAAGAATCAAGTTTACTACGGCATAGACGACTTAGACATGCTAGTATGGATACCATTGCAAAACTTATTTCAAAAGACTTGGTTAAAGGTTTGCCAAAATTTAAAGTAAATTTTGATTATGTTTGTGATGCATGTCAATTAGGAAAGCAAGTGAGGAGGAGTTTTAAATCCAAAAATATTGTTTCTACTACTAGACCCTTAGAGCTAATTCACATGGACCTATTCGGACCTACTAGGATAACAAGCCTAGGTGGTATGAAGTATGGCTTTGTGATTGTAGATGATTTTTCAAGATACACTTGGATTTTATTCACTGCACATAAAGATGAGACTTTTAAGGTATTCAAAAAGTTTTATAAAAGAGTTTCCAACTTAAAACCTTTCTGTTATTTTCATTCGTAGTGATCATGATATGGAATTTGAAAATCAATATTTTGATCACTTTTGCACAAAGCACGGTATTGATTACAACTTCTCCACTCCTAGAACACCATAGCAAAATGGTGTTGTAGAGATGAAGAATAGAACTTTGGAAGAAATATCCAGAACAATGCTTTGTGAAAGAAATCTTCCAAAATACTTTTGGGCAGAAGCTGTAAATATCGCTTGCTATATTTTAAACAGAGTTTTAATTAGACCTATTATAAGAAAAACCCCTTATTAACTATGGAACAATAGAAATCCTAATATCAATTACTTTCATGTTTTTGGTTGCAAATGTTTTGTTCTTAATAATGGTAAAGAAAATCTTGATAAGTTTGATGCAAAATCTGATGAGGCTATCTTTTTTGGTTATTCTACAAATAGCAAAGCATATCAAGTCTTCAATAAAAGAACTTTAGCTGTGGAAGAATCAATCTATATTTTTTTCAATGAAACTGATATAACATCTTCTAGGAAAGAAGATTGTGCTGATGATGATACAGGTACAATTGAACATGGACTAAAGGACATGACTATCAAAGATAAGCAAGCAAGTGAACAACGTGAAGAAGAGCTAAGCAAAGATCATGATGATATACCTAAAGAATGGAGGTATGTATACTCACATCCTAAAGAACTTATTATAGGAGATCCATCTCAAGGTGTTAGCGGTAGAGCTTCACACAGGGATGCACATGATTTGATTGCTTTTGTATCTCATGTAGAACCACACACTATAGAAGAAGCTGAAATCGATCTTAATTGGATGTTAGCTATGCATGATGAGTTAAACCAATTTAGGAGAAATAATGTCTGGACACTTGTTGAAAGACCAAATGACTATCCTATTATAGGCACTAGATGGATTTATAGAAACAAATTAGAAGAGCAAGGTAATGTAATTAGGAATAAGGCTAGACTGGTAGCTCAAGATTACAATCAAGAAGAGGAAATAGATTTTGATAAGACCAATGCACCAGTAGCTAGGCTAAGAAGCCATTAGATTACTCTTAGCATATGCATGTTTCATAAACCTTAAATTATTTCAAATGAACATAAAGAGTGCTTTTCTAAATGATTTTTTATCTGAAAAAATATTTATCGAACAACCACCTGGTTTTATCGATCATGCATTTCCAAATCATGTTTTTAAATTGAATAAAGCTTTATGGTCTTAAGCAGGCACCAAGAGCCTGGTATGACAGATTAAGTAAATTTTTAATTAAAAATGATTTCATAAGAGATAGTGTTGATACCACCCTGTTCATTCAAAAGAAAAATAATAATATTTTAGTTGTTCAAATTTATATTAATGATATAATATTTTGATCTACTGATGAATCTTTGTATCAAGATTTTGCTAAGTTATTGCAGGGTGAATTCGAAATGAGTTTAATAGGTGAGCTAAGTTACTTCCTCGGGCTTCAAATAAAACAATCAAATGAAGGAATTCTGATCAACTAAGCCAAATATATTAAAGAGATTATCAAAAAGTTTGGCATGGAATCAAGCAAAGAAGTTGGAACACCCATGAATCCTGCATGCAGACTTGATAAAGATGAAAATGGCACAATTGTTGATCAAAAATTGTATAGAGATATGATTGGCACACCACTTTATTTAACTGCCAGTAGACCTGATATTCTATTTAGTATTTGTATGTGTGCATGTTTTCAATCAAATCCAAAAGAGTCATACATTATTGCTGTTAAAAGAATCATTAAATATCTTAAAGGCACATATAATTTAGGCTTATGGTATTTTAAGCATTCATCCTTAAAGTTAATTAGTTATTCTGATGCTGATTATGGAAGCTATAAGATTGATAAAAAGAGTACAAGTGACACTTGTCAATTTCTAGGTGTCAACTTTATTTTATGGCACTATCGTAAACAGAACTCTGTAGCACTATCTACTACTGAGGCAGAGTACATGGCTGCGGGGAGCTGTTGTGCATAAGTATTGTGGATCAAGCAACGGCTAGAAGATTATGGTGTTATCCAGTCTAAAATTCCTATTAATTGTGATAACACTAGTGCTATTAATTTATCTAGAAATCCAATTCAGCATTCTAGAACTAAGCATATAGAAATTAGACATCATTTCATTAGAGACCATGTTTTGAATAATGTTGTTGAATTAGAATTTGTACCTACAGAAGATCAACTTGCTGATATTTTTATCAAACCTCTTAGCCAAGATAGATTTGAAAAGATTAGAGATGAGTTAGGCCTATGTGACCCATATTAAGAGTTTTGACCTAACTTTTTCAAAAATAAGGAAAAATTATCTAGATATTTCAAAATTATCTTCAGAGCTTATGACCACCTTCTCTAGTGATAAGGAACCTATAGAATTTTATTTTTTAGTTTTCTAAGCTTTAACCTTGATTTTTTCTCGAGCCGACTCGAGCACCCTGTTGCTCTGTCAAGCCAACTTGAGAGTCTGGCCGAAGCTTTTTAAATAGGGCATCGTTAGGTTTCAAAATCCATTTTCTTCCGCCCTTCCTATTCTATTCCAACCGTTCCCTATTCCAAACCTAGGAAAAGCCTTAGAACCTCTCCAAACCTCTCCTAAATCCTAATCCAACCAAAATGGCACCTAAGAAAGCCATAGAGAAGAAACCAAGAAGGGTTGTGTGGACCGTAGCCAAGGAGAGAAGGACCAAGAGGAGGCTTGACACTTCGAATCCCATGGAAGAGCCTCAAGAAGAACATGAAGAAGTTCCATAAGCTCCAAGACAAGTCATTCTAATGGGTAATAGGCAAGTTACTTTCGGATGTTGCGTTGATTTTACCTTTTTAGAGAAAGAAAATTTGAGAATTGGTGATTAGCTCATTGCACAAGGTTGGAAGTCTTTTTGCTTGTTGAATGTTCCTACATTTCCAAATTTGGTAAGGCAATTCTTTGAGAATATGTCCCTTGGTGCATTTCATGTGGAATCAGTTGTGAAAGGGAAGCATATTGAAATAAATGAACAAAAATTGAGTCATATTCTTCATATACCTAAGGAAGGAGAGAGTTTTTTGGTACTAAAGGAAAAACAGAAGACTTTGAGGTTGATTCTTGAGAGGAATGATATTACTGGTGTTGTACATGTCAAAGCTAATCAACTTTTATTGGAAATGAGGTTGATTCATAATATCATCAGTCGCATTTTTTTATCCAGGACAGGAAGATTTGACTGGTTGAGTGAGAGGGATTGGTGTTTATGAGATGCTTGGTTGAGGGGGAGGTCCTCAACTTACCTTATATTATGATATCCCAGATTAGGGAAGCTGCTCGTAGGGCACGAGCATGTCTTCCTTATGGCATGATTTTCACATTGCTCTTTCAAGATGCTCAAGTAGGTTTTTCTGGTGAGGACAGCAGGCCATTACTTCATACAGACAAATATAATGTTAAATCTTTGATTGGGATGGATTTCCTGAAGGTTGGTGGACACTGGATCAGAAAGACTTCAGGACTTCTAGTGACACATTCAGAGGAGGAGTCAGGTGATGATGACCAGACTGGTCAGGGACAGGATGCTAAGGCTAAGCCACAAACTGATGAGGCTGGACCTCCTGAGCCAGTACCTTCTACACCTCGTTCACCTGTGAGAGGATCTATTATTATTGGTTCAGGTGATGATAGCAGGCTGCAGCTGATTCTGGATGAGATCTCTAGTCTTCAGAGAGGCAGATCAGAGACAGATGCTAGGATACTAGCACTTCAGACTGAGATGAGAGATGGCTTCCAGGAGATTTTATCAATTCTTCAGCAGATCAGGACAGCCAGTCACTCAGCACATCCTCCATCTTCAGCAGCACCTGATATTCATGACACTGACTGTGAACAGGGAGACGCACGTCATTCTACTGATATTCCTACTACAACTGCTACTCCTATTGGGCTTGGTACTGGTATTCAAGGTCCGAGCACTGGTGTATCGAATACTCCTATGATGTAGATTCTATCAACTACCAGCACACTTGCTTTATCTGTTGATCCTCCTTCTAAACGGCCTACTCCTATCTTGATTTCTTCGGAGCATCCAACTAAAACTAAACCTAAAACTTCTAAGACTTCAACCCCTGTTAGGACTAGACTTAGGGACCTTAGACCAAGGTTCCCTAAATTTAAACTTGCTCTTGATATTTTAGAGGTTGGTTCTTCTTCTAGCGAAGATGAACCTAGTGATGATGATCATAGTCCATCCTTTTGATTTGTAGGATTTATTGTTTAGTATTTCCTGTTATTTCCTATTGTTGTTTGTGATACTCTTTTTGGTGTGCTGTGGCACTTTTGTAATGTATCACCTTTGTACCAACACTTTTTATATATATATCACTTTTCCTATGTTTCACTTGATACATGTTTAAATGGCTATGAATAATTTACTTTGTGAATGAATGTTCTCCCTAAATTATATACTTTTGTGTCGATGACAAAAAGGAGGAGAAGAGCATGAAATATGAAAAAGGAGGAGATAAGCATAAAAAAATGGAAAATGAGTTGAGCATAAAAATGTAAGGAGAGTATTGTTATATAAGAAAGGGGGAGCTTGTGTTAAACTTTTATTAAAACTTATTTCGAATGCAAAAATTAGTATTGTGATGCATAAATGATACAAATGATACATTGTTTTGATACTATTTGATACTTTATTTGTTTGACACACAATACTTTGAATACATCTTAATACATGTGAATATGGTACATTACAGGTAACTGTAAAGTATTTTTTAAATCTTTTCATATCCGGTATTTTGTCATCATCAAAAAAGGGAAGATTGTTGACCCCTGGAATGATTTTGATGATTACAAAATATTGGAGCATGTATGCTTTACTAATTCTTTCAATCACTCAAGAAGTTTTGTATGAAATTATTTATCTTTACAGCAATTTATTTTTTATATAGTTGAAAAGTATTCTAACACTGTATGAACTTTTGTATACTTCAAGATGTAAAGCCCTAATTCTTCATGAATGTAATCTTGTAAAAAGGGCTCTAGAATTATAAAAATAAGAGTAAGTAGGTTAAAATTTGTTTGGTAAGCTCTTTGAAGCTTTTTGGAAGATTTGCTCTTGTTGGAATCTTGAATTGAAGAAGTTTGGCGAAGTTTTGAATCATAAAAAGAATTTTTGTAAGAGCCGACTCATGGATCAAGAGCCGACTCCTATTCTGGCATGGCACAAAAATTTTAGAGTTTCAAAATCTCGAGCCGACTCAATGAAGAACTTGTATTTTTGGTGACTGAGACCTCGAGCCGACTCAAGCCCGGAAGAGCCGACTCAGCCTTGAAGAGTCGACTCATGCAGAATTTGATTTTCTATTGTATGAGAGTTCGAGCCGACTCAACCCAGAAGAGCTGACTCGCACAGAACTTGAATTTGGATTGTTTGAGACTTCGAGCTGACTTATGGACCTCGAGTTGACTCGAGTGACGGGTTTTTGCAATCTAACGGCTAGTTGCAAAATCTCATTTTTGAATTTCAAAAGCCCTCCAACGGCTCTATTTCGGTTCCCTAGGCCTTACAACGGCTATTTTTGACTGAAGACTATAAAGGGGAGAATTTATGAAGCTTGAAACAATTTTTGAAAGATTATTCATTGATTATCCTTTGAAAGTTGAAAAGTTTTCAAGTCTTTCACCAACTCACTTCAAGAGCATTCAAGAAATGATTCAAAGCTTCACCAATTGATCTTCATCCTTGAATCTAACTTTTTGAAGAAGAATAGAAGCAGCTTGAAGAGCATTAAAGAGCATTCAAAGCTAGGCTTCAATTAGATCTTCATCGGCAACACTCAAATAAGTTTGGTTTGTTGTATTGTTGCTTTACACATTTGATATATTTTGTTTTCTCTCTAAGAGAAGCAAGGGGCTATCTTGAGAGTGTGTTAAAGATTTTTAGGTGAGCCTTTCAAAACTTAAGTTGGGTTTCTTGGTGATCCCGGTATAAAACCAAGAGTGGGTTTTCTTTGATGAGCCCGATTCTAAAAATCAAAGGGATTTAGGTTCTTGGTTAGCCTATGTTAAAACCAAGTGAGGGTTTTCTTTGGTGATCCCGGTAAAACTAAAGTGTATAGGTTTGGATTGTGAGCCTGTTAAAGCAATCTGACTGTATTCCGGTGGGGGATATAGTGAAAATCTGTGAGCCTGTTAAAGCAATCTGACTGTATTCCGGTGGGGGATATAGTGAAAATCCCAAGTGGTGCTTGGATAATGGACGTAGGAGCGGGTTGTTCTGAACCACTCTAAATTCTTTGTATTTATGATTGTGCTTGTTTAACTTCCTTGCATTTATTTACTTGCTTCCGCATTGCATATTTCACCACAACATTAAAAGGATTTTAAATTGCACATACTTGCAAAAATTTTCATAATCCCAATTCATCCCCCTCTTGGGAAGCCACCTGGGCAACAGGATTGGTGCCCTCGGGAGTGTCTCTCAGCCTCGGCTGACCGCGCCTCCTCCTCGCCCAGCCGACAGGCTAAGAAGCTCAGCCTCTTCTTCTTTTTCTTCAGCCTAGCCTCCCGATCGGTCAGTCGGACCTACAGGTCTTTGGCCTGCTTCTTCAGAGATTCCGCTTCGGCCTGACAGGCCGACAGCTCTTCTTCTGCGACCCTTTGCGACGCCTCCATCGTGGCTCTGCCCGTCTCCGACTCCTGGAACTTTATGGCTGTCACCTTCATTGTATAGAACAACTTGCCGAGGCCGTCATCCATGAATGTGACCCCATGGACAAGCTACAAGAGAAAACTTGGGTTAGCCGGGCACAAGAAAAGGATGATAGGAAGAAATGGGCGAGGGGATCATGACCTACCCTCATCAGATCGAGGTAGGCGACCTTCGCCACCTCATTCAGCTACCTCCCGCCTGACTCCTCCCAGTCGGCTTCTATCATCGACCCCCTAAGGAGTTCTCTGGCATGCTCCGCATTGTGGAGGCCATGCAAGTGCCAGTGTGCCTCGGACTTGGCATCAACAGCCTCTTCCTCTTCAGCGGCTCCCTTCCCTCTGTCCATTTGGGAAGCCTCTTCTATTAGCTCAATTGGTGGCGAAGTTGGGGCCGTCTCCAAGTCGGTCAGACCAGACAGCTCCTCCTCTGATCAGGTGACCGAATGCCCGATGGAAGATGAATGTTCGGGTGCCCTCACCACCCGTCACTCCCACAAGGGTACATTATCGTCAGAATTTATCGACACAATGGTTGTGGCCTGTTCTTTCATCGATTGCTTCTTCTGCCTTTCAGCCATTGGCTCTGCGGCCTGGACACCCCTCTTCTTGGCCGCCCGCGCCATAATCTTTGCCCTGTCGGGCTTCATCTTCTCTCCTGTCACATAACAAAGTCAAAGTCAGCAACAGGGAAATAAGGCTAGAAGAATAAACGAAAGATCTACGACTCTGGCTTCTATCCTACCTAAATACTGGTGGCGGCTGATTCTAGCCAAGTAGAGGCTATCCTCCCAAAGCAGATCAAATACAGAAGTTGAGCCGACCACCTCCATCCTATTGAAGTCGCCTGATCGGCCATCAGTATCGCTCTTTCGTCTATGGCCTTCGACCTCGGCTCCCTCCACATCGGCTCAAAGCCCCAGGGCTGCATGCTATCCACATAAAAGAACCGGGACTTCCATCCATGGATGGCCGACGGAAGACCACCTATTATCCTTCGACCAAGGCGGGGACTGAACATCCACCACTTCTGACTTCGAAAATCCCTCTTCAGGAGAAAGAAGTTGGTGAAAAGGGAGACTCTTGGTTCGGCTTCGGCCCTCTGGTAGAGGACCATGAAGTAGCTGATTGCCCGAATACTGTTCGGGGTCAGCTGCGTAGGGGTCACCCTATATGAGTTAAAGACTTGGACAAAGAAGTCATTTAATGAAAATCTAAGATCAGCCTTGAAGTGGTCCTCATACATCGGGAGGGCTCCCAGCCTCAGTGGCTCGGTCACCCTCCCCTCTCGGTTCGGGACGGTCAGATACAAAGTGGAGGGTATGTTATATCTAACCCTGAGGCCTTCTACCCTCTCTTGGGTCATCTCCAACGGGATATTGTTTGGACCTAGTTCCCTATCCCTATGAACGGAACTACGGCTACCGGAAGCCATGACTACGGAGCTTGAAGAAGGAGGAGACTGACCTGGAGATCGGGATTCCTAAGGGGGCAAAAGCAAAGGGGGAAGAGATGCTCTTTCTCTTCGAATGCAGATGTAGTAGAAGGTTCCCCCCAAGCCCTCCACGCCTCTTTTTATATAGCCCTCGAAAAGGGCCGGTTCCCACGGTCCCTCAAGTGCCACGATCAGCCGTCAGGCAGTACGACTCTCCAATCCAACGGGAAAGCCGATGAGATGGAACGATGCATGTCTAAGCCGTGATCCGCGTGATTGCCTAGATAGCAAAGGATGACTCGCCTTGGATGCGGCGCCAACCATCCAGATATCGCCATGTCGCACAAGTCATGTATGAGACCCGACGGGCGGGCGGGCGAGGTTGGCCGCCTATCATTGCGCCCCATCTGTATTAACTGCCTCTCCCCCGCCTCCAACGTGGGGCTGACACCTATCCTGGGCGCAGAACTTCAGAATGGAAAATGACCGGACGCAATATGCCTGACCGGATCCGCGATCACCCCAAGGACGAGAACATTAAATGCAAAATGATGCTCTTGTCCTTCGAGGCCGCAGGTCTCTTCGAAGGCCAAGAGCAAGGGGGCAACTATTATACCCAACCAGCTTACCTTCTGGTGATGACACCAGGGCCCGAAAATATCGACAGGTTGAACCCACATCCTTGTGGATCATCTGTGAATGAAACCCTGGACCCAACCCTTTTATCCATGTAAATAATTTATTTTAATTTTTGTTATTTTGGATTAGTTAGGGTTAGCCCCTTTTACCAAGTGGAATTAGGGTTTTATTTATTTAGCCTTTTAGGCTAAACCCCTTTTACCAAGTTGAACTACGTATTTACATGTCTTGCCCTTTTGATCAAATTGGGTTCCAATTGATCAAATAGGACTTTAGTTATTTATTGAGTCCTGTAAAAATTAGTTATTGAGTCTTGTATTACAGAGGAGACAAATTATAATATCCATGTGACTCAAATCAAGACTCATGTGCTAGTTCAAAATAAGCCCATGTGACCCATGTGCTAGCACAAGCTCTTGTCATATGCTAGCCTATTTTGCATGTCAACTTTGCATGATTTCAGGATTACTATTGTCACGTATTGGGGGACAATGATACATGGCCTACCACTTAAATTTGGACAAGCTACACTCATCAAGATAATTTCTTTTGGTCGGCCCATGAAGAAAGGCGCACAAAATTTTTAAGAGGAGTAATTATGAAGGACTTCTCCCAGATGGCGCCCTTCTACTCATAATATTTCACGCCAAAGTAAGAAGTCGGCCAAGCATTCAAAGGAGTTTGGAAATTTTTTCTCACCTAGTGTTGGAGGTCCAAGGGTTCCTAGCATTCCATTCAAATAAGCTACTAACTATTCAAGCTTCAAGGATTCTAGAATTTCAGCATGACTCTAGAGTTTTCTCCAATCCAGACTGAAGAGTCCAGGCAGCTCTAGAAGAATACATTATCAAGATGCTAGAGTCCAATCATCATGACCAACCCAGAAGCGATCATGACCCTCCATCAAAGTCTCATCTTGGCGCTAACTATGGATAGGAGTCCATTTTTTTTCATCCAGCAGGAGTCCAGGCAATGTAAACTTGAAGTCTAGAGTTGTAATGAAAATCTTGTAATTGAGTCCCTCACTTCTCTGGTTAGGGTTCTATAAATACCCCTACACCTCCTCCCTTGTAATTAATGAATATTTGATGAAATGAAATGAAACTCTACCGAGTTCTTCTTCCAATTCCTTTCTAGCTGCGACGGTTGATAGGTGCTAGGTGTGATGCCTAGAACACTTGGGTGCGACGTCCAAGTTCTATCGGGGTGCGACGCCCTGTTTATCCATCCAATCCCTCCATCAGATCTAATCCCTAAGTCTCTTCAACGCCTTCATCCAATGCTTTGAAGAGATCCTAGAAGCCAACCAAAGAAGAAGATCCCTGGGAGGACCAACAACCTTGGTGCCAGCCTTCCTTCTAGCTTTTGATTATCAATGTTTAATTGCTATTTTTGGTGTTTTTGGCAGATTCTCTTGAGATCCGACTCTAAAGATCGGCGTTCATGCTTTGGAATCAGTTCGATCGGAATCCGGATGCCAGAAGCGATCAGTTTGGAGTCTGATTCTTCAACCCTAGAGTGCAGTGATCCAGATCTTCATCAGAGGAGGTTTCTAAGCATATCGGTAACTTAAGATCCCTTTCCCTTTCTCTAGATCTGATGTTAGAAAGTAGAAACCTAATCTAGGATGGTTTCTCAATCGCCGTGATCCACCTAATTAATTATTTTATTAGGTATGCATGCGGGTGATGTAATCCAGTATTTAGTTGCTTGCTATAGATTCTTTTAACGTATTATTTAATAGGCTGTTAGATTAATGAACATTTGCTCTCGATTAACATAAAATTTAAATCAACCTTTAGTTCTGCATCGCATCCGTGTCCCGCGTCACCTTCGAACCGGACTAGCGAGGGTCCGACCGACCCACTCCAATAGAGGTCCGAACGATCCACTCCAGTAAGGGTCTGATCGACCCACTTCAGCAAGGGTCCGATCGACCCACTCCAGCAGGGTCCGACCAACTCTCTCCGGCAGAGATTTGAATGACCCACTTTAACAAGGGTCCGGCCGACCCATTCCAGCCAGAAGTCTGACCGACTCAAGCCGAAGCCGCTCCAAAGGGCTCCAGAAGCCTCTCCCCACTGGTACCAAAATTCTGTTACAACAGAATCCTGACACATCAATACCACTACTCCCCCAGTCCCACGATGCCACCCCATTCTGGCGCCACGTGGCCACTACCCGGATTCTCCTAGGGGCAGATCAGTCATTTCGTGCCTAGCCTCTAACAGATTCTAGCAACGTTCTATACCTGTATAAGGTACAACTGGGGACTCCGAGCGGTAAGGACTCTTCTCCTTCTCCACGAGCTCATCTCCATCGATTCCTCCATTCTATTGCTCAAAAGGCTCCCGGTAACTTAAGCATCGAAGGGTCCCTGCCATAACACCACCGACCCTTGGAACTTTTTTGCAGGAACTGGGAGATGAGCGCTCCAGCCAAGCTGACTGAACCTGGTCCAGGAGAATCTGCAGCAATACTTAAATTATAATTCGATAGGTCCAACATATAATCTCTATTGATAGGACCGCATCATAGTCATGCTGAGAACATATACAAAAGCATTTTTATAACACCTCATTAAATTTTTTCAACTATATTTTTAAAAACCAACTATAAATTATTTTGAATAGAAAAATAATACATGCTTGGCCTATTTTATCTAATATTAAATAGAGCATAAATCCAATTAAATAAATAATTATAATTTTTAAAATATCATTCAAAACTATATTTGAAATATTAGGTTACTTACCTCGATACACTTCAAATCCAATTTCAATTAAATAGGTCGGCTTCACTGCAGATGATGAAAACGGTGGAACTTGGCCGAAGTGGGCTGATTTAGGAGGCTTCAATAAATCCAAATTGCTGATAAGTTAAGAGGTAGAAATGAGAGATAGAGAGAGGCAAAGAGATTTCAATGATGGCTCGATCGCAGGAGGGAGGTGATCAGATTTAAATAGCAATGGAGGCTAGGATTTTCCTGAGTTTAAGTTGGAGAAGGATTCCTCGTTCTCTATCAAGCGAGAAACAAGGATTCCCCTATTTCTAAACCATGGGAGAAGGGAAAAAGACCTTCTGGCTTGGTGGTGGGCTGGGTTAAAGGCTAGCGTAATAACTAACTGGGCATTACAGGAGGGGGCATCTCTAAATGTCGTTCTTGTATTAACAAAAAAAATAATAATAAATTGCTTTATCGCTGCAGATTTTTCCAAAAAAAAAAAAAAAACTACTGAAGCTTATCTTTCATAAATCGAGAGAGCAGGACCAATGCATGCTTAGATGAAGGCATGCTGGAAAACTGTGCAAGCAGGATGATGTGGAGGACCAATGCAAACCAACATATCGACGTTATCGCAAAAAATCGTGGCCAAAATTTAGATCGACCTTAGACCTGCATTCAGTACTATAAGTCTTTCAAGGCCCATGCTGAAGCCCCAGTCTAAATCTCTTTAGGCCTTGGGGGACGAGCAGGAAATCGTGCATATTTACCAACCTTCTTGTATATCTCCGTCATTAGACGATGTTACTCACTTATTCAAAATCAACCCATTATTTTCTTTCCGCCGATCATGCTACATCGAAACGATTTCTAGACTTTCTAGCAGTCAACGAGTGTATCAACTTCGTTGCATCCTTCATCAAATCATGCAGGACCGCTACCCAACAAACCCAACCGCTTGGGCCCTGGTGAGGATATCACGAGTCAAAAGCCTGGTTTCAAATGGCACGTAGCCACCCATAGCATCCAAAGTAGAAATGAGACTCAGATGGAGACGAGAAAACCTAACGGTCAAGAGCGCAAGCGAGAGAGGGGACGCACAAACCTACCATTCCTCCTTTGGTAATCACAAATCAAATTGCCCCACATTCTTCTTCTTCGCCTTCTCGTTCCACTTTTATTCGTCTCTCCTCTCGAAAAGCAACTTGACCTCCCTCTCTCTCCCTCTCTCCTCTGCTCATCAGATCGATTTCTTCTTTAGAGGTCTCATCAGCTCGTCGCCGCCAGGATGGGAAGCGGCAACATTAACATACAGGCCAAGCTGGTGGGTACGTCTTCCTTTATTTTATTTTTTTTTGTTCAAAAAATAATAATAATAATCTCACTTTGAATTCTTTATTTTCATTCATAATTATCTTCTTCTTCTTCTTCTTTCCCTTGATCTACGTTCTTTGTTTTGAGGATCGAAAGAGTGTTGGATCAGGGGAGGAGAAGAGTACTCTTTCTTTAGTCAATTGCTATCCATAGGTATTGCTTTCTTATCTTTCTTCGACGCGCGTGTTGATTATATAATTATACTACCTAGTTTTCCCTCTACACATGATTGCGTCTTCGATCAAGTAACTTATTTCTTGCCTCGGATGCTGAAACTTGTTTAACTCCTGGATCCGAGGCACCTCAAACTCGAAGGCTTTTTTCTACGCACTTATGATTATAGGAAAACTTCGAAAATAATCATAGTGGCTATACGGGTGTCCATTTGCTTATAGATGATGAAGTAGAATTTGTGCGGGGTATCACATGCTTACACGTTCGATCAGATCATGGATAAAGCGAGTTGTTCTTCCTATTCATATTTTTACAAATTGAAAATGCGATACAGAGAAATGATATGACGATGAACTCCATATTTTTGGAATGAGAGATCACTGATCAGGCGTAAGTCATGAGTTCTGTCTGGCATTAAATTGGTGCTAACTTTTAGATTATTGATTAGGAAGATTCATCCTTATAAATTTAATGCTCAACCAGGCTAGGGTAATATGCAGGTCTAAAGCTTTTGCAGTACGTGGATTTCCTTGGCTGACAAAAAAAATATATGATGCAACTTTGCAAACAGAAACTATATGAATCTAATGGCTTGGTCATGCTGCATGTATGAATCTAATGGCTTTTTCACTAAATGTCAGAATAGGGAGCTGCATGCATGCATAGGGCCAATTAAATTATAAGAAGTCGAACCATGCTGTATGATCTCTAAATTAGCCAAAAAAACCTACGTTGATCTTCTTCTCTTAGTGATTCCATTTCATCTTTTCCATTTGATCTTGTACATCAATTCTGAAGTATGGGGTCTTGCTCCTACCCCCATCATGGGAGGTGCTAAATTCTATTTCATCTTTCACTTGGATTTATTTATTTCATTCTCGATCATATTCTTTTCAAAGTTTACATGGAATTGATATTCCACCGTGGTTAGAATGTATTTCTCAAAAATATAATGTTTCTTTAGTTCAGACTCTCGTGGAGAATGTCTCCTAGACTTTTTCTTGTTCACCAACCACCAGATTCCGATGGCTTAAGGTATTAGGGAATGGGTCAACAATGTTCCTTGTGTGCAGCCCTGACCATATATGCATGTAAAGGCATAAATGAGACGAAAAACTCAAGATGATAACTGAAAACAAGTCAAGAAGAGAAGAAAAGATGAGATGGCAAGTGGTTGAACCAAAGGAAAACTGATTTGGCCCTCCAATTCTGATACATGTTAACTAACTACTAGATCCCAAAGCTTAAGCTGTTAGGGAAGGCCTTTTTTTTGAGGGGGCTGGTGCATAATGTATATTAGGCCTTAACAGTTTTAAATCGAAGAACACATTGTCCGAGTGATTTGGTACGGGATATAATATATACTTGGTATATGAGAAACAAATTTTATCCATCCAGGTGCTTCTTGGAGATATGGGAACGGGCAAGACAAGTATAGTACTGAGATTTGTCAAAGGACAGTATTTTGATTGTCAGGTTTGTTTTGGGTTCCTGTTTTCACCTCCTGCTTCGATTTGTTGGTATATAATTCATAGCGATCGAAGACATACCTGACAGTTAGCGTGTCTCCAGGAATCAACAATTGGAGCGGCCTTCTTTTCTCAAATACTATCTCTGAATGAAGCAACTGTAAAATTTGATATATGGGACACAGCTGGGCAAGAACGGTATCATAGCTTGGCTCCCATGTACTACCGTGGTGCAGCTGCAGCTGTTGTTGTGTATGACATCTCAAGCACAGTAAGTCATTTATCATAAATTTGAGAATTAGTGGTTGGATGTTCCTTCTACTCTCCAATTCATCAAAAAAAAAATAGTGCATTGAAATTGAATCACTTTGCCGCTGTTCTCGTGAGTGTTATAAATGCATGCAGAAAATAACATATGTATGCTTTTGTTGTACAGAAATTTATTATGATATTTTTATTTTCTAAGAAGAGTGATATCAAACCGGAATTCTTTTCTTTTCTTTTCTTTTTTTTAAAAAAATGGAATGTTATAGTGACCTAGTTGTTATTACTATCATAATCGTCATCATTGTCGGTATCAATATAACTATCGATTAATATTTGCAATAGTGAAAGTGTGGAACATATTCTCCATGCTATCCTCCCTACATCTATCACATGCATGTTTATTTCAATATTTTTGTTGGGATAAACCAGTTCAACAAAGGGTAATTACCGATTCAAGAATACAATTGAACTCCTTTTTGAACCGGTCACCCATACCAGAAGGCTCGAAGGTGATTCCGTAGGCTGATGAAGCGACGACGTGACATCACCATTCTGGTCACATCACTGGATCAGTCTTTGACCCGCACCGAAGAGGTCGGTCCCGAAGTATATCCCTGATTCAAGCTATGCCAGGTGCCAGGTGGTGGGCCAGTCTTTTTCAGATCACATCACTGGATCAGTCTTTGACCCGCACCGAAGAGGTCGGTCCCGAAGTATATCCCTGATTCAAGCTATGCCAGGTGCCAGGTGGTGGGCCAGTCTTTTTCGGATCACTCCGAAGAAGACTGGTCCGAAGAAGACAGCCGCTTCATTCCCCAACCTGCTCCGAAAGGAATGAATACGAAGTAAATACTTCAGTCCACTCCGAAGAAGGCAATTCCGATGCGAACGGCCAAGGCATCTTCAGTCTACTCTGAAGAGGATAGGCATGAGGCAATCAGCCGATTCGATTTTGGTCCCTTCCGAGGAAGTGGCCCTGAAGTAAATCTCCAATTGATCTCAAATCTCCAAACGTGAATATGGTTGTTGTACCCAACCATGTAGCCACTAACTCCAACGATATCAAAGTGGCCAGAATCAGCCACGTGGCCACTAACTCCAACACCAACAACATCACGGTGGCCAGAATCAGGTAGCAACCACTTATGGTCATAGAGGGGTTAAGCTAACCAACCCCATTTAACCAGAGGCAAGTGGGCTTAACTGCATTTTGGCACATCTACCATTATAAATACTAGTAAGAGGGGACACTCACGGTAAGCAAGGCAAGTAAACCAAGTAAAAGAAAATTTCTTGAGTCTCTTTCACTCTCTCTCTTTGAGAACTCTCCATTCTATTGCTCAAATCTTCATTGACTTAGGCATCGGAGTATTTCCCATCGGAAAAATCCAGTCAAGGGACCTGTTTTGCAGGATCCACGGGAGGCAAGCCAGCAATCCAGCCATTCCGTTCGGTCCATAGGGTTTGATGCCAACAGATTGGCATGCTAGGTAGGGGAAGGGCAAAGTACCATCCCTTCTTGAAAAGGGAGTTTGAAGAAGCCATAATGGTGAAAGGTAAGACTCAAAATACTTCGACAAGCAGGATACGTCTTCTCTCTTAGAGAAACGATCCCCCGGTGGAGAATAATGTCCCACCTCCTACACTGGTTGTGGGACAGCACCAGTTTGAAGCCCTCCTGAACCGGGTTGATGCTCTCACAACCATGGTTCAGAACTTTCAGGAGACTGCCCTCCAAGTGGGGCATCCGCCCACCGTCTCTAGGCACAGTTATCGATCTAGAGAGAGAAGAGATCACCACCATGAGTCTACCCGATGCTTCCCTCGAGATCAGCCCTCTCATGAGGGCCAAAGCTCCCGACATCCAAAACAAACTGACGATCGATACGTGAGGAAGAGATCCTGGTAATCCCCCTCTATCTCCTCTGAAGACTCTACTCCCGAAAGTGCTGGGCAATAAGGAGCCCATCATAATTATGAAGAAAAGTTTAAGATGCTCGAGGCATAGATTGCAAGGCTCTGCGATCAGAAAAGAGACGGTGAGTTCATGGCTTACGACTCGCAGCCTCTATTCACCTCTAGAGTAATAGAGGAAATCCTCCCTGGGCATTTTAAAGTCCTTTAGATGGAATCCTACGATGGGACCACAGACCCTCTTGATCATTTGGGTAGCTTCAAAGATGACCTGATGATCCAAGGAGCCTCCGATGCGTTGTACTATTTAGCCTTTCCTGCTATCCTAAAGAAGGCAGCTCGAATGTGGTATTCGAGCATATGCCCAGGTACTATCAACTTCTTCTTTGAATTAGAAAAATTATTTATCTCACATTTCAGGACTTGCCAAAAGATGCCCCAAAATACGGACAGCATGTTCCTCCTTCATTAAAATGAAGGAGAGAGCCTCAAGGACTACATCGCAAGATTCAATTCAGCCACTCTTGAGATTCCTGATCTCAATGAGTATATGGCCATGTCCGCTCTGAAGAAGGGGCTCCGGTCATCCAGGCTCATATTTTCTTTGGACAAAAGTTTTTCGATGAGCTACGTTGAGCTCCTGGCAAGGGCTCAGAAGTACATAGATGCCAAAAAGCAAACAGCAAATCGGTGCCTGATTGAAGGAAAATCTATTTCCAAGAAAAAGAGCAACAGGGGCCGAATCCCCCCACACCCTCCAACAACGATGACTCCATTCGACGACGTAGTCCCAGGCCCAAAGCATTGGACATAAAATTTGATTCATATACTCCCCTCAATCTTCTGAGGGAGAGGATCTTGATGGAGATAGAGAAAGAGAGCTAACTCCAATGGCCGCGCCCCATGAGGATGTCCTCCGCTGCAAGGAACAGAAGCAAGTACTGTTGATTCCACAGGGATCACGGCCATAATATTGAAGACTGCATCTAACTTAAGGATGCAATAGAAGACCTAATCAAAAGGTGATACTTGGAAAAGTACGTCGATCACCCAGAATCTCGACCTGAAGCTGCTGTCCTTCAGAGGGCCATTGAAGAAGCTGAACTGCCCAACTAGAGGCCCACTGATGGAAGGGTGGGCATGCTACATCGGCAAACTGACTGGAGGAGAGCCAAAGAGGATGATCCTAAGAGGCTCAAGGGCAATAACTCCATGTACTTCTCTGATGATGACCTTTAGGGAGTTCAGCTCTTGCACAACGATCCCGTTGTAGTTTCGGCCATCGTGGCCAATTATGATGTAAGACGTATTTTAGTAGACAATGGAAGCTTCGCAGATGTTTTACTTTATGATGCATTCTCCAGAATGGGTCTGTCTAGAAACAAGCTACAAAAATCTCCTATACCTCTGACTGGATTTGGAGGCAACCAAATCGGAGTCGAAGGAGAAATAATGTTGCCTGTAACCCTTAGCACAAAGCCATGTCAAAAGATGTTTCCCATCAATTTCGTAGTAGTCCGAACCACATCGGCCTACAATGTAATATTGGGACGGCCCACCTTGAATAAGTTCAAGGCCGTAGTCTCGACATACCACCTTCTAATGCGCTTTTCCACCAGAAGTGAGATCGAAGAAGCAAGAGGAGATCAAAGAGCCACCCGACAATGCCTGATGATACAGGACAAGCAGTCGACTGATCTCATCATACTAGATCAGCTGGACCCAAGAGATCATATTAAGAATTGTGGGGAATCGATGGAGAAGATTGTTTATATGTCTTTAGACAAAGACGACCATACCAAAATGGTGTAGATTGGAAGCCTACTTGATGAAGGAACGAAGACGAGACTGATTCATTTTCTACAAAACAACACTGATGTCTTCGCCTGGTTGACTTCGGACATTCCTGGGATTCCTGTCGAAGTAATTATTCATCGGCTGGAAGTTGCCTCAAACTATAAGCCGGTTCGGCAGAAGAAGAGGAACTTCGCCCCTGAAAGACAGAGGACGATAGATGAAGAAGTGGATAAGCTTCTCAAAGCTGGATTCATTCGGGAAGTATGTTATCCGGAGTGGATAGCCAATGTTGTGATGGTAAAGAAGGCCAACGACAAGTGAAGGATCTGTATCGACTATACAGATCTCAATAAGGCTTGCCCAAGAGATAGCTTCTCCTTATCGAAGATAAACCAGTTGGTCGACACCACCGCTGGTCACCAGCTACTAAGCTTCATGGATGCTTTTTCCGGCTACAACCAGTTATGAATGGATCCTAAAGATGAAGAGAAGATGTCCTTCGTAATGGAGAAGAGATTATATTGCTACAAGATGATGCCATTCAGTCTGAAAAATGCTGGGGCAACATTCTAGAGGCTAATTAACAAAGTATTTGAGAATCAACTAGGAAAGAATATAGATGTGTATATTGATGACATGATCATGAAAAGCCTCCTCAAAGAGGACCACATTAAAGATTTGGAAGAATCGTTCAACACTTTGTGACGCCACCGGATGAAGCTGAATCCAGCTAAGTGCACCTTCGACGTGACCTTCGATAAATTCCTAGGATTTCTTATTACCAAATGAGGGATAGAGACCAACCTGGAGAAGATACAAGCTATCCGAAGCATGAGACATCCCTCTTGCAAGAAGGAGGTACAACAGTTGACCGAGAGAATCACCTCTTTAAGTTGATTCATCTCTCGGTCAGCCAAAAGGTGTCTCCCTTTCTTTAAAATCCTTCATCAGTCATAAAACTTTGAATGGTTCGAAGACTACTGTGGTGCCTTTGAAGAACTGAAAAAATATTTGGAGAATCTCCCTCTACTTTCTAAAGCCCAAGAAGGACAAACCCTCTATGTGTACCTCTCCACTTCCGACGAGGCAATTAGTGCGGTACTCATCCAAAAAGGAGCGAATAACCTTTAAAGACCAATCTACTACACCAACAAAGTATTGCATGATGCCAAAGTGAGATACCCCAGGATACAGAAGCTCATATACTCGCTGGTGATTGCGGCGAAGCACTTGCAACCCTACTTTCAATCTCATTCTATTGTGGTCATGACAGATTAACCCTTAAAAGCTATCCTCCGATGCCCCGATACTTTAGGAAGGATAACTAAGTGGGCCGTAAAGCTTGGAGAATTCGACATCAGCTTCCAGCCCAGATCAGCAATGAAAGCAAAGGTGTTGGCTGACTTCATAGCCGAATGCACATGGTGTCCGGAAGATGACTCGCAACAAGCCGAAGAAGATGAGGCCATCCAAAAATATTCAAAGTCTACGTGGATGCTCCATGTGGACGGGACTTCAAACATGGCAGGATACGGAGCGGGCCTCATACTAGCCAGCCCAAATGGGCATGCTGTAGAATATGCTCTACGCTTCTCCTTCCATGCATCGAACAACCAAGTTGAATACGAAGCCTTTCTTGCAGGACTCTGAATTGCGAAAGAGTTGGGGATTTGGAGGATCCAAATCTTTTCGGATTCTCAGTTGGTGGTAAATCAGGTGAAGGGTGAGTTCGAAGATCGAGATCCAACCATGGTCCAATATTTAGGCAAAGTGCGGACCCTAGTTTCTCAGCTAGAATTCTTCGAGATTGCCCATGTCCCACGGACGGAGAACTCCCGAGCCGACGCACTATCCAGACTCGCCACACCGCCTTAGATTCCCTCGATCGCACCTTCGTAAAATATCTATAAGCTCCAAGTATAGCAGAAGAAATATTAGAGGTACATCCGATTGAGCATGAGCCCAGCTGGATGGACCCTATTCTCAAATTTTTGAATGAAAGCATACTACCCGAAGATAAGGTTCAAGCCAAGCAAATTTGTTGGATAGCATCCTAGTATGTTATCCTGGATGGAACTCTATATAAGAGATCTTTTACACAACCTCTACTGAAGTGCCTGGGACCATCCAACACCGATTATGCCCTAAGAGAAGTACATAAGGGCATATGTGGAGACCACTTGAAGGGCACATCCCTTGCATATAAGATAATATACCAAGGTTATTACTGGCCAACCATTCAGAAGGATGCCGCTGACTTTGTTTGAAGATGTGACCAGTGCCAGAAATATGCTAACAATCAAAGACAGCCTGCGAGCCAGCTGACCCAGTTAACGGCACCATGGCCCTTCGCTTAATGGGGCATGGATATTCTTGGTCCATTTCCACCAGCATCTGGACAATAAAAGTTTTTCATTGCGGCTATCGATTACTTCACCAAGTGGGTCGAAGCCGAACCTTTGGCACATATTACTGAAGAAAATGTTGAAAGCTTCATGAGAAACTTCATTATATTTTGATTCAGAATTTTCCATGCCATAGTCACCAACAATGGGAGACAATTCGATAACCTGAAGTTCAAGGACTTCTGCACTCAATACCATACACTCCACATGTTGACTTCTGTCGGTCATCCTCAGGCTAATGGGAAAGCTGAAGTGACGAACCGGACCATTCTCCATGATCTGAAACCAAGCTGAATGATGCCAAAAAACATTGGGCTGAAGAACTTAATTCAGTCCTTTGGGTGTATAGGACAACTTCTAGAATGGCTACCGGTGAGTCTCCATTTCATTTGGCCTACGACATCGAAGCTGTTCTTCCTATGGAGGTCACTCTGCAATCCTTAAGGGTCGACCAATACAAGAAACTCGAGAATTTGGAACATCGAAGAGTGGATTTGGATCTACTACAAGGCACCAGACATTATGTTCAAATGAAAATAGCGGCGTACCAATAGAGAGTCGCCAAATATTACAACTTCAGGGTGAAGGAACCAACCTTCCTATCTGAAGACTTAGTACTGCAAAGGTCCAAAGTATCCAAGCCGATGAAACAAGGCAAGCTTTCTCCCAATTGGAAAGGCCCTTACCGAATCAAAGAAGTCATACACCTAGGGACTTATCGGCTTCAGACTTTGGCTGGTTCTGTGCTATCTCGATCTTAGAATGTAGAAAACTTTTGCAAGTACTATCAATAAAAGTTCACTCTTGGAAAGACTTCAGTAAAAGTCCATTCAAGATGGGCCTAATCAGCCTATCTTATTCTCAATTAAAGGCACATGGATGGTTCAAGTAACCTACCCTACGATAAATTCGCTGACATATCGAGATGGGCCTAATCAGCCTATCTTATTCTCAATCAAAGGCACAGGGATGTTCAAGTAACCTACCATACGGTAAATCTGCTAACATGCCGAGATAGACCTAATCAGCCTATCTTATTCTCAATCAAAGGCACAGGGATGGTTCAAGTAACCTACCCTATGGTAAATTCGCTGACATGCCGAGGTGGGCCTAATCAGCCTATCTTATTCTCAATCAAAGGTATAGGGATGGTTCAAGTAACCTATCCTATGATAAACCCGCAGACGTGCCAAGGTGGGTCTAGACAACCTACCTTATTGTCAATGAAATGCCTAAGATTGGTCTCATCGACCTACCTTAACAGTAAATCCGATCAAGATGAATGGATGAATCTCTCTACAGCTTCCATGAGCTCAGACTCCTAAGTCCAAAAAGAAGACAGGGCCAACATAGAATCTTAAGATTCTTTGTGAATGCTCTCCCCTAATATTCATGATGCCAAAGAGTTTACACTTAGCATTGCTCCAGAATGCGTTTACCCATCAAAGAAAAATTTCTGCTTTAAAAAGAAGAATCTCTGTTCATTGAAGGAAGAATAGTACAATCGACTGAAGTACACCAACAAAAAAAAAAAAGAAGAGAGAAGAAGGAAAAAGAGAGAGAGCTACAGTGAAAAGCTATTTTTCTTCAGTAGCAGCAATGAAGACCCCCTTACCGACCCCTTCAACTGGAGGGGCCGACGCCGCCCCAACAGCAAGTTTTGTTTCCTCCATCTCTTCGCCTGATATGGCAATGGAAGAAACATTTAGGTCTAGGTAAGCCTTCGTGACCTTATTTAGGCAGTCTGTGTAGCCGATGAAGTAGTTCTCTATCCCAACTTCATGCATTTCATTGCCAAAGGCCTTTGACTTCTTATAAGCCTCGACGACCTGGGAAGCGCTCTTCTCAGCCTGCTCTGTCCTCTGATTGGCTGATGAAACATCCATCTCCAGCTTGATGATTCTGTTCTCCAGTTCGGCCTTATGGGCCGTAGCTGCCTCGGCATTCTGAAGGCAATCCCTCATCAGTAGTTAGCTGAGATTGCCTTCTTTCTTCTCCTCTGCAACTCAGCCACCACCTCGGCCGCATACGTCTCAAGCATTCTTAGTTCTTTTTCCAGGGAACCATTGGTGGTGACAACCTTGTCTAGTTTTTCTTTAATGGTGGCTCGAAGTCCCTCAGCTGTTTCTCTCTCGGCTATGGCCAAAGCCAACTGGCTACAATGGCTTTTGTCCAAGTCGATGGACTCACGAATGCTCTCTTCCAGTAGCGAAACATCGTGGACGACCTGTCAAGGATAAACACACATAAAGTCAGTTTGACTAATGCTGATATACCTATGCCACTTACGCCGACACTCACTTATCGCATCCTAGGGTAAATAAAGGAAAAAGGGTTTCTTGGCCCTTGCTCCTTAGCCTCCTTCCCGTCCTTCTGGGAGACAACCAAAGTTTTCGCCTGCCCTAGATCGCTAAGACCAGCATCGACAGCGAACATGCCAAGTCCCCCCAAACTCTTCCCTTCTACAGTTGGAAGTTCGGGCTTGATATCCCCAGTAGTGACGAGAGCTCCGCTCACGTCCAATGGGCCTCGCTTCCCCGATGGCCCTGCAAGAGCAGTCCCTGCCGGACGTCCGGCTTGACGCCCAGGCGAGGAACCTGCTCCTCTTCCAAGGAAGAATCAATGTCGATAGGAACTCCAACATCAGTCCGGACTTGCGGGAGTGCCAGGATGTAGACCCATTTTCAGTCTGACCTTCTCACCAGAGGAGCCCCCGCCGGTCGTTTACCCGTCGCCCGTCGGAGCCGCGCAACATCTGGCCTCATGGTTAACAAGGACCCTTGAAGTTGGTTATAGCAGGAAGAGGAGGAAAGATCGCTCAAGGGGCGACGTTGCCAAAGAATCAAAAAGGTTTGATCTATGGGGGCATCAATCTCTTATATAAAGCCCGTTAGCGGCTCAAATTGATCGCCCATATTTCGGGCAGCCCTCCGATCATGCCACTTATGCCTGCCCTAATCAATAGGGGCCTCGATCCATGTGAAGGTGGTTATGAGAAGTCTGGGAGCTGCGACTAATCTGATTCCTGACATACGCAGCTTTAATGGCCCTGATCATCGCAATCCCACGACCTGGATAGTAACCGTCTCACCAACAATGACGGACATCTGGCAAGGACAGAGCATCGCGTTGATTGGTGAGCCAGGATCCCCATTAAATATCAAGATTCCTTAATTATGAATCTAAACACTAAAAAGCTGACTCACGAGCAGGAAAAAGCTAACCTAATGAGAAGCCGGAATGAACGATTTATTTTTGAGGTTGGCAATCTTGCCAAAGTCTGGTTTAAAAACCTCAGGCAATGAAGAAATTCATATCCAAGCCGAAGGCTTTCCTATACCCAAAGATGGATCTCTATCTAAAAGGTTGTAGCCTATCCGAAGATCTCATATTTAGAAAATTTACATTCAAGTTAGAGGTTATTGCATATTCGGAAACAGCTACCTATCCGAAGACCTCATACTTAGAAAATTTACATTCAATTTGAATGTTATTGCATGCTCGGAAGTGGCCTTCTACTTGAAGAATCCACACTTTGAAAATTTTATTGGAGGTTCTTATTCAAATAATGTCATCAATCAGAAGACGGCAATTCGTCAGAAGGCTCTTTGCTTGAGAAAGCTTCCGTTTAAGTTATGAGTTATTATATCTTTCAAGAAACAGTTATCTACTCGAAGATCACTACGTGTCCGATGACTTCATGCTTGGAAAAAATTCATCTAATTGAAAGAAAAAGTATGCTTTCATTAATGTTCAGGTAGATCTGATTACACATCTTTTTCTTACAAAACAAAAGACAAAAGCTACAAGGCCTATTCATCTACTACAGAAACTTCAAGATCGGCCACAGGAAGAGACTCTTCAGCATAAACTGAAGGAGAGGCCTCATCTGCTTGAGCCAAAGTGGGTGGATCAGCCATGGTCGGCTCTTCGACATGTTCTTGGGCTTCAGCTGTGGCTGGGACTTCTTTAGCCTATCCAAGCTCTTCTTCAGCTTCAGCAGGGGTCGCGGGCTCGATTTCAATGGGGGCCATGGGTCCTTCTTCTTCCTCAACAATCTCGTAGCCGGGATGCTCAAAAGATCAAAATCAAGGTAGCCCCTGGACCTCTTTAAGCCCATCGTTGAAGCCATATTGGTAATTGACCATACTTAACTCAGTTACCTCCTCCTTAAATGCCGAAGATTTCTTGAAATCTTCGACTATCCTGGCCGCCTTCTCCCTCGAAGCCTCGGACTCCCTAATCGCTACCTTCAGCCCTCTTGGCCACCTCATTGACCTTCTGCTGAATCTCCTTGGTGGAGTGTTCCAAGGAGTGCACCTGTTTCTTCCTTTTCCGGAGCTTGGCCTCCCGTTCAGAGATCTTTAATTAAGCTTTCTTCAGCTCATTCTTTAGACCCTGAACCTCATCATCCTTATTGTTGAGCTTCTCTTCCATGGCCAGCTTCAGCTCTTCGGCCACTTCTTTTTCGGCTTTCACCATTTGAAGCTCTTCTTTCAAGCTCTTAAGGAAGTTGTCGAATCCTTCCACGCTTTCTTCCATGAAAGTGATATCATGGACTAGCTGCATTAAATCACCAAAATATGAAGCTAGTTATACCGAAGACCATCATAAGAAGACAAAGAAAGATAAGAGATCGTACCTTCAGCATGGAAGAGAATGCTAAATTGGACACCTCTGCGTGGCATCGATTCCGGGTGGTTGCCCAGTCATGGGGCAACAGTGTGGCCTTCAGTACTCTTCTGGCCATATCGGAAAGTGCAAGGCCCCTCGCATCTGAGAAGAGGGAGAGGTCTATTTCGCAATCCCTATCTAGGGGAGTGTTGCTCACCGGACTCCCCTCAACTTGAGGTGCCTTGCTCTTATCCCTTGCAGATGGGCAAGGCGGTGGTAGGTCGGCAGTCAAGGCTACGATCGAACTTTTCGAGATCCAAGTTGAAGAATCCCCCCTGGGTAGTAACTTTATCGATGGGACCTCGCACCTCCCAAACGACTCCCTTGCAAGAGCGATGTTCCTGCTGGCTCCCTCCTCCTGGGTTTTCTTTCGGACTTTCGATCCCGTTGGAGGAACTTAGGCTGCTTTCCTTTTGTCAGATTGACGAAGCAAGCTAACATCAGGCCTCATCCTGCCGCCTGTCAATAAAAACAAATCTCAAGGTCAGTTACCTGTGATAACTACGAAGCTAGATAGAAGCCGAAGCCATCTACTGGTTATACCTAACGATGAGAACTCGCTAATCTGAGCGAGACGAAGATTCCTCTCTTCTAACAGTTCTCGGATATAAGCAACCTCAGACCCACACAATAATGTGAAGTCTGGTTGGTCGGCCTTTAGAACCTTGTTACCGGCGTTTGCACTCGGACAGGGTTCTCTCTATTTTGTATCGAATCCCCACGATTGAGAAGAAGAGACGAACAAAAAGTTAGGTTTCCACCTGTGGATGGCACTAGGCATATCCTTCATTATTTTACAGCCAGGATGGAAGCCGATGACCCACCACCCGTAGCCGTGAAAGTCTCTCTTCAAAGTGAAGAGAGAAGTGAACAGACTGGTCCTGGGCCTTACATTTGCTATATGGCAACGGACCAAAAATTCGCAGATGTTCTGAATGCTATTCGGAGTTAGCTCTGCAGGGACGACGTGGTACATATGGAAGACTTTAGCAAAAAAGGGGTGCAACGGAAAGCGAAGACCAACTTTCAAGTGGTTTTCATAAATAGCGATAGCACCGGACGGAGGTCTATTTACCCTCTCTTCGAGTTGTGAAAGTATAAAAGGAAGGTTATCGGGAATATGGTAATATTTTCGTAGGTGACCGATCCTATCGAAGGACAGAGAGCTTGGGATCAACTCCGGACGGGACTCAACAATAGTTTCCCTAACAGGTCTTGAGGCACTAGAAGATTCAACCTCTCCCCCGCCAGAGGGGATCCTACCGGTGGCCGGAATCTCTAAAGTTCTAACCATGATGGGAAAAGGAGAAGGAAAGGGGAGGCCCTACCTGTAAGAGGAAGTATGAACCAAGAAGAAAACAAAAGTTGAGACAGCAGAAAGCAAAATGCATAAGGCAAAGAAGCTTCCTTTGCCAACCTGCTCGCCTTTATATAGGGCCAAAAGGTGTTTCGGGTAGCCTCCTCGAAAGAGGAGACGTCTCTACGATCATGCTACATATGAAGGCACCGATCGCGGATACGAAGTGCCAAACAATGCCAGTCGATTCGACGGGGGAAAAACCAAAACTATCAGCCACGATCCATGTGACTACATCTGACGACTGGGATGGAGTTCATACTTTATATTCAAGGAATAGGATGATGCCACATCCTCCATCCAAACCGAAGCCGAAGAGCCCGTCAGATTGCCATAATGGAAGGAAGAGATGCGATTCATCGACTCGCCATCTCCTTTTTGTAAGCCAATAGGAGAGCGACATCTATCCCCCGCATGACTTTCGAATCAGGTGGTAGTTATTGCAAATGACTAAATCGAAGATTCGCCATCATTGGTCACGCCTTTTTTGCCGGTAAACGATAATTCATAAGTACTCCCACTTCTCAAAGCAAATTATTGCTTTGAAAACTGGAAGTGGGAGGCAACTGTTGGGATAAACCGGCTCAGCAAAGACTAATTGTCGGTTCAAGGGTACAATTGAACCCCTTTTTGAACCGATCGCCCATACTAGAAGGCTTGAAGGTGACTCCGTAGGCTGATGAAGCGACAACTTGATATCACCATTCCAGTCACATCACTGGATCAGTCTTCGGTCCACACCGAAAAGGTCGGTCCCGAAGCATATCCCTGATCCAGGCTGTGCCAGGCACCAGGTGGCGGGCCAGTCTTCTTCGGATCACTCTGAAGAAGACTGGTCCAAAGAAGACAGCCGCTTCATTCCCCAACCTGCTCCGAAAGGAACGAATACGAAGTAAATACTCCAGTCCACTCCGAATAAGGCAATTCCGATGTGAACGGCCAAGACATCTTCAACCTACTCCGAAGAGGATGGGGGTGAGGCAATCAGCCGATTTGGTTTCGGTCCCTTCCGAGGGAGCGGCCCTGAAGCAAATCTCCAATTGATCTCACATCTCCAGACGTGGATATGGTTGTTATAACCAACCACGTAGCCACTAACTCCAACGATATCAAAGTGGCCAGAATCAGCCACATGGCCATTAACCCCAACACCAACAATATCGAGGTGGCCAGAATCAGGTAGCAACCACTTATAGTCATGGAGGGTTAAGCTAACCAACCCCATTTAACCAGAGGCAAGTGGGCTTAACTGCATTTTGGCACATCTATCATTATAAATACTAGTAAGAGGGGACACTCATGGTGAGCAAGGTAAGTAAGCCGAGTAAAAGAAAATTTCTCGAGTCTCTTTCACTTTCTCTCTATGAGAACTCTCCATTCTGTTGCTCAAACCTTCACTGACTTAGGCATCGGAGTGTCCCCCACCAGAAAAATCCGGTCAGGGGATCTATTTTGCAGGACCCATGGGAGGCAAGCCAGCAATCCAGCCGCTCCGTCCGGTCTACAGGGTTTCGACGCCAACAGTTCTCATCTATGAAATATTCATCTTCTGGGCTTGGAGCATTTTTTCTGCAACATTCACTCATCAAATTAATGCTTTTTGTGTATTTCTCCTGTATTTTTATGGCTTGTCAAGATCAAAGAACCCCACGTCTCCAAGTCACCAACTTAGTAAATTGAATTTTTATTCATTTATTCCTTCCAGCTTTTGTAGAATGGACATGATTATCTCTTCATGGAAAATTTTGGGACCTTGTTTTCCTTTTTTCAAAGTGAGCATTTTTTATGATATAAGCAGAATGGTGAATACTTATTCATCAGTATCTATTTACGTTTCATACTGTTTTTGTTGATGGTTACTTCTGATTTGAAACGTATCTGTTTCTTTTCCTCCAGGATTCATTCACTAGAGCTAAAAAGTGGGTTCAAGAACTTCAAAGACAAGGTGACTCGTGCTGATCCAAGTTATTGCTTTTCCACCTCCAATTCTGGACATTGAAAAGCATTTCAATTAGTTCAATTCATATTTTACTACTTAAATATTCATGTTTAACCAAGAGCATTTCATTTAAATGGTCCACACTCCACCAACTAGTGGTTCATGTTCAACTAAAATTTCTTAGCCAAAGCCACACTTTATTTCCTACCGCAATTCGGATATAGAGAAGCACCGCAATCATTTTGTTTCATATCCCAGTAACTTGCTTTTTGATACATTAACAGGAAGAACTGTAAAAGAATGTTGAAAACGATGTGATTTGTCTTGTACTACTTACTCCGGGGCTATATTTATGCCAGAGTAATTCTTGGTCCACCGATGGTAGTATAAAAAAAAATATATCCCTAAATATCATTAGATCATGTGAGTTTTGTTTATCAACGCATATTTAATATATACAGCTTTATTTTTTTATTAAAAAATTTGAATGATGAAAATGCTCCACTCTTAAAAAAATTATGATATCCCTTGACTTGCGTTATGACATCCCTTGGCTTGGGTTATGACATCCCTGTATCATAAGGTTGAGGGATATTTTTATCATTGAAAAAAATTTAAAAAAAATTTAATGACAAAAATATTCTTGGTCTTATGACATCATGTGAACAGTAGGGGCGGCAATTGGGTCGGGTCAGGCATGTATGGGTCGAGTCAGAAAAGTCTCAATCTGAACCCGACCTGTTTATTAAACATGTTATAATTTAAAATATGAACCTAACTCATTTAATAAACAGGTAATCTTACTCGACTCATTTAACTCATTTATTCAATAGATAACTTACTAACCCGACTCGACCCTACCTATTTAACCCGTTTAATAATTGAATAACCCGTTTATCCAATCCAACCTGACCCGAACTGTTGAATAAACAGATAACCTATTTACCTAATCCGATTCAACACGATCTAACCTGAGTTAAACAGGTTAGGCCTGAAAAACCTGAACCCAATCCATTATTAAATGAGTTAAACGGGTTGATCTATTTATGACTCGAACTTATTTATCCCAAATCCAAACTTATTTATGGCAGGTCAAATGCTGGTCAGGTTAGCGTGTCAGGTCATAAATTGCCACTCGATATCATAAAGTCGAGAGTATTTTCATTATTGGAAAAAAAATTAAATTTTTTTAATAAAAAAAATATCCTCGATCTTATGACATCCTTAAATGGAATTATGACATCCTGTTCACAAACGGATGTCATAAGGAAAAGATATTTTCATCATTTAAAATTTTCAACAAAAGGTAAACTATAGGCATTAAATACATATTTGAATGATGAAAATACCCTTCCTATATGACACTCCTTTGCAAACAGGGTGTCATAACCCTACATATTATATCATAAGATAAGAGGTATTTTCATCATTAAAAATTTTTAGACTTTTTTTAAAGATAAATATCTCTCGGCCCTATGATATCCCGTGAACATGGGGATGTCATAAGCCTTCCAAATCAATGGATGCCATAATTTTTTCATAAAGAAGGAATATTTTTATCATTCAATATTTTTTTAAGAAAAGATAAAACTACAGCATTGAATGTGTGTCGAAAAGTGGGACTTACATAGTCCAATTAGATTGTGTGGTATATTTTTTCTCCAATGTGGGCGGTATACAAAGACTTTCTCTTTATGCAATTGGGCTGTTCTATGATGTTTTTCTCGGCATCAAACATTTTCAAAATCAATGTGACTAGATATTATGGTCAACAACTTAGAGTGGGCCGCCTTGATGTATCAAACGTAGAAAGAGAAAAACCTGGTAATCTTGTATCTTTGATGACTGTAGATATGATGTCTTTAACATTCTTGAATTTCTGCACATACTTTTAATATTATTAAATTTTACATATGTATGTTCACTAAATTAGTTATTGTCTTCATGTTTAATACTCCATTTTTAATGATAATTGATTCCATTCTAGGAAATCCACGTATGGTGATGGCATTGGTGGCTAACAAGGCTGACATGGAAACAAAGAGGCAGGTGGATAATGAGGTATTAAGTAAATAATACCTGCTATCTCTATATAGTTTTGATTCTTTACTCTTGTTACATCTAAGTTGGTCTTTTGATACTAGTCATAAGTTCAAAAGGAAGCAATAGCTACAATGAAAACAGGGTGCTTAGAGTTCTGATTGGGAACCATTGGGGTTTGAATTTTAATGTAAGAAAGGCATTATCTATAATTTTATAAATGATTAACAAAGAGAGTTGTTAATCATTTATAAAATTGTCAATGACAATGTGTTAACAAAGAAAATTGGCCTTGGTGACCAAGTTTATTAATGGTATTCAGTATATCTGCACACTAATTCGAGTCATTGTTTCAAGAAGCTCTTACCTTTTTAATGTTGAGACTGCCTGAGTGCCTGGCATATAAAATTTTTTTTGATAAGTTTTATAGGAGCCTTCTATTTATGGAAAACAAAAAGTACCAATGAACAGGAGCTACTCCTAGAACTTATGGGTCAGGATTGCAGAACTGGGATTAACACGAAAATTTCAATTGCCAAAAAGGGAAGTCTAAATCTGGAGGGTCAATTTCTTAATGTTGTTTGATTTTATGTACCTGTTGTTCAGTATAATCAATTATTCAGAACTAAAAGAACAAGCCGTTTTCTGTTGTTTCTTGTAGAATAGCAATGCAAACCAATTTCTCAGCTCTTCTAGGTTATGCGCCAGCAATTGAAACATGAACATAACTAATTATCTCGTCAAAAATAGTTTTAATATTAGAAGGGCTACTCTGAATTCTTCAACTTGTTAATATTTAAATCTAAGTTACGCTTTGGATTGTCTCACCAACCTGTATCTTTGTTGTACTAAGTTAACTCAAAATAGCATCCAAAATTTCGGGTACTATGTAAATTGGGGATTTGCAAAACAATGTCAACCATATTGAATCCAGGGCCAGGCAGATAGCCCCTTTATCAGGGAGCCTCTCTCTTTTTTCCAGATGGCTCAATACTAGTAAAGCATGCATAATATCTCAAGTTGATGAAATGCTACAAGGAAAGCAGGTTCACAACAAAAGAGATGATGCCTTCTGATCTGTGTAATCATATTACCTGATGCGGTTACGATGGATACCTGGAATTGGGAACTGAAGTAACATCATGTAGTCCTGCAATGCGTATTTTATCCTTGAGAAGTCATTTAGTTTGCTTCATGGCATCCATCATGACTGTTATATATTGCATTCTTTTAATATCGTAACGGCATATTTTCCAACAATCATGTATCAATCAAGGACAGCATGCTTCTTTTGACTACTCTTCAGGAAGGTGTGTTATATGCTCAGGAAAATGGGTTATTTTTTATCGAAACTTCAGCAAAGACAGCTCAAAATGTCAATGAACTCTTTTATGAAATAGGTATTTAAGATCCACGGCCATAGTCTTTTTTAACATTTTTAAAGATGTCCCCGTGTCTTAATCGCTTTGTAACTTTTGTCCACAGCAAAGAGAGTGGTGAAAGCACGACCCACACGCCCAACCGGGACGAATCTGCACGATCGAATGCCAGATAGGGGAAGAAGGTTCTTTTGCTGCTCAACATAATTAGTGGTTGAAAGAATAAATAGCCTTCTCTTGGAATTCGCTGGTCTACACAACTTCTAATTGTGACCTTGTCAAATATGTGATCTCGAATTGCTTTCAAGCATTTGTAAATTCTGACTCGAACATCTATCTTGAAATAAAATTCTTTCCATCTTGCAATAAAATTCTTTGTTATGAAATCCACTGATTCTGCCTGCTAAGGTAAAAATTTAAATCAAGAAGGACCAAAACACCTGGTAAAATTGGACCTACTTGTTGGGTGTGGAGCCATATCTACCGAAGACCCAAGTCCAGAGAAGTCCAGAAGCCCAAAGAAAAACAAGAAAAAAATCAAAAAAAAAAGAAAAGAAAAGAGGAAACAGCAGGCCCGCAGATTAGACCAGGCCCGACCAACGCGAGCGACACAGCACGCGGCCCAGGCCCGCGAGAGCAGGGGCACGAGGCCCGACCCGATGCGCGGGCGCGCGGCCCGGCCTTGCACGCAGGCATGCAGGGCGCAACCCATGCCCACGCACGAGGCATGCGCGGGCGCATGGGCTCGGCCCAACAGGAAGCAGCGTGCGCTGAGGGCATTTCCCATCAATTCCTGGGCGTTTCTCGCGGTCCACCATGGTCCACAACATTTCTGCACGATCTGGACCGTCGAATCGCCTGATCGGATGGCTGAGACTGATCCGAGGGAAATTATGTTTGATTTGGGCCTATTCGACTCAGATTTTGATGCGATCTGAGACATTGATCTCAGATCTGACGGCTGGGAGCTTTCTTGAGGATTTAGGGACCGCTGAGATGAGTTTTTACTCAGTTTTGAACTGATTTTGTTTCCTTTTTGCATCAACAGAGAGGAGAGAGTAGACGGAGAGCTTGCAGAGCAGAACAGAGCAACAGAGAACCAGAGGTTTTGCAATCCAGTGTAGTCCAAGAATTTTCCAAGAGAGAAAACAAGGAGAAGAGAGAGAGAAAGGTAAAGAGAGGGCAAGGGTTCCTCCTATATTGTGTTATTCTTTCTTCTTTCTTCATATTGGCTGGGGTTTGCATCTAGGAAAGGTTCTCTTGTGTAATAACTTCCTGTATTTCTTCCTGATAGTGGAGATTTGATCCTGTACGACCGTGGACGTAGGAGCAAGAGGCTCCAAACCATGTAATCCCTATGTGTTTAGTTGTGCTTGTTTTTATTTATCTTTCAGGCTTTCTGTTTCGTTTTTTATGCGAGCTTTTGGCATCCCGCTGCGATCCATATTCCCTAACAACTGGTATCAGAGCACCTGGTTCGAGTGGGAGTGATGGCAGGAGATGAAGGAAAGGTTAAGATCGATAGGTTTGATGAGAAAGATTTCGGATTCTGGAAGATGTAGATCGAGGACTATCTGTACCAGAAGAAGCTTCACTTACCACTGCTGGGAAAGAAACCTACCGAGATGTTACAAGCAGATTAGGATTTGCTGGACTGCAAGGCTTTGGAAGTTATTCATCCGACGTTAGCTAGGAACGTCGCGTTCAACATCCTGGAGGAAAAGACGATAGCTGGAGGAGAAGATAATAGCTGGATTGATGCAGGCACTATCCAACATGTATGAGAAACCTTCGGCGTCTAACAAGGTTTATCTCATGCATTGTCTGTTCAACCTGAAGATGAGAGAAGGTGCATCCGTAACCGATCATATCAAAGAGTTTAATTTGATTACTAGTCAGTTGAGTTCGGTTGACATAAGCTTCGAGGATGAAGTCCGTGTCCTAATCCTATTATCCTCTTTACCCGAGAGCTGGAGTGCAACTGTGACAGCGGTGAGTAGTTCATGCGGCTCAAGCAAGCTAAAATTTGAAGAGGTCCGGAACCTGATTCTCAATGAAGACATCAGGAGGAAAGAAATCAAAGGGAGCTTTGGTTCTGCCTTGGTGACTCAAGAAGGCAGAGAAAGAACTACACAGTACAGTGAAGGCCATGGGAGATCCAAGTCCAAGCAGAGGAGCCAGTTAAGACGGAAGGGTGATGGCTGTTGGCACTGCGGCAAGAAGGGGCACATCAGAAAGAACTGTTAGGCAAGGAAGGACAAGGGGCAGAATGAAGAGTCGATCAATGCAGCGACTGAGATAATTGAAGATGCATTGGTTCTCAGCATGGACAGTCCGATGGAGTCTTGGATTTTAGACTCCAGAGCTTCGTTTCACTTTATCGTATAAAAGGAGTTTATGCGCAACTATATTGCTGGAGACTTCAAAAAGATCTATCTTGTAGATGAAGAGCCTTTAGATATTATGGAAAAGGGTGATGTACACATCAAGATGCTAGATCAGTCAATTTGGAAGCTCAAGAATGTCAAACATATTCCAGGATTGAAGAGAAACCTGATATTAGTCGGGCAGCTGGACTCAGAGGGGTATATTACAACTTTTGTTGGTGGCTCTTGAAAGATCACCAAAGGTACCATGGTAATAGCACGAGGAAGCAAGTTGGGTACCTATATATGACTAGTAACACCAAAGATGCAGTAGCACTGGCACTGGTAGACTCAGAGTTGTGGCACTACAGGCTGAGTCACATGAGCGAGAAAGGAATGCAAGTACTGTTGAAAAAGGACAAGCTACCAGGTTTGAAGACAACATATATTGGTTTCTACGAGAATTGTATTCTTGGAAAGCAGAAGAGAGTCAGTTTCTCCAAGATTGGTAGGACACCAAGATCAAGAAAGCTAGAGCTTATGCACATCAACGTGTGGGGTCCCTTCTCGATTACATCCTTTGAAGCTTCATGATTGTTGCCACTTGGACCGTCATGGCCTGTAGCTCCGGTCGGCATCAGGCATCACCCCCCTCGCCTGGGATCCTGTGCATGTTCCCGAACCCCTGCAAAAAAAAAGAGACCCGGGTCAGGAATTTCAACGGGGGCACTCCGACGATCAAGCTAGTGGGCGATCCAGGGGAACAGATCCCCCTCGGTGGATCCCAATGAGGTTTCCACATTCAGGGGTCATGTTTTTTGAGAAAAGAAAAGAGTGTAGGGCGTTAGCAGAGAATGAGGGCTAGAGCAGGGTTGGCTATGTTCGTAGGATTCTTCCAGCGAATTTTTCGATAGCCCTAGAGTTGTGTCTAGCTTGCTCTCATTTCATTCGGAGGCCCCTTTTAGTTTGTTATGGAGAGGCCATATGTAACCTCCTGCTTGCTTTCTAGATGTTTCCCTTTTGGGAGAGTCCCAGGGGGTGACATCTGGCAGCACACGAGAACTGCACGTGAGCTCCTGTTTTCCCCTTTAAGGTGGGGAGTTATGTTGATGGCTCTGATATTCTGGTTGGTCGCCATGTTTCGAAAAACCTGGCAGAGCATTGGCATGCGGGTGGCCGCCCCAGATTTTGAATCCTCTGGCGGCCTTCCACTTGTGGGTGGTGCAGACGGTAGACCGGGGAGCGCCGCGCCTTGAATAGGATGTTCCTTCCTGATCAATGTAAACTGGGGCCTGGGGGGGCCCTGGTGACGAGATGCCCCCCTTCGTAGGCCTTAGGCGGTGGGCTGTCGCCTATCAGTTGTACTATCTCAGCGATGGGGTCTCGGTGAAGGCAACTCTCTTTCCTGCCATGATTTGAATCTCTATTGCCTTCCCTCCTTCGCTTGGTGGAAACTTGAGCTTGACCTTGGCCAGGAGCTGACCTCGGCGGGGGACTCACTTCAACTCCTTGCTCGGGCACCAAGCTTAGCTGGCACCTCCATTTGCTGGCTAACGACTAGCGCCCAGATGGACCCCATGTCAGTGGATATAGCCATATCAGTTGCCTCCCACTCTCGAGCCCAGAAGATGATACGGCGCTCGGGGCGTGGAGAGTAATGATCATGCTGACATGGACTAGGGCATCCTTTACGTCATTGACGTCTCTGTGCACCTGTGCTTCGAAGACCACACCTTCGCATTGATGGGAGGTTTCGTGGTGCTTCGGCTTTCCGATGGTGGCCATAAATGTTTTTCCTGGATCGATGCGAATCCTTTGAGAACGAGGCACGCGGGTCATCCGGTGCCGGCATGTGGCATCTTCTAGCTGGTCTGGCAATTAATGAGACACGTACCTTCGATCGGTATAAGGGATCGGCAGGATCCATTATAAAGAGGCCATCCCTTACCTTTTTAAGCGCAAGCTGATGGGCCTTCGCTGAACATCCTCTTCTCTCCAATACCTTTTCTCTTTGACTCTTCTCTCTTGGCTTGTGCTAAGGGAGTTCTTCTGGTGAGCTTCAGATCTGGGAGGCGGCATGATGCTTCTCCGGGGACGTCCGGTCGGTGTTCAGGTGGGGGCCTCCTGGTCGGAGAAGAAGTCCGCTGAGCTCGAGATTCTCCTAAAGGAGGAGAAAGTGGAGAGGCCCCGAGGGGCAGAGAAGATGGTTGCTTGTGTGATAGGAGCAGCCTACCTACGAACCTCCTGGGTGTGCCTGGTCATGCGACTGAATGAGGGGATGGCCGCGGTCGCAGTCACCGTGGAGAAGGCCGTGGTTACCGCAGCGCTACTGAGAGTGGCCTAACGAGAAGTGGCCGCAACTACCTTTCGAATCACTAGATCGGTGAATCTAAGAAGGACAGTGTGGTCGAGGAGGATGCGTTGTTCTATCCCTTCCTCAGATGTTCACTCATGGAAGGGTACCCGCATCCTTCGGGTGGAACCGATGCCGGGCCCTAGAGACCGGGTGACTTCCTGGGGAGAACGGGTCGGTATAGGTGGAGGCACCGCCATCCTCCTTCCCAGGAAGTCCACCTGAAAGAAGGACTAGCGCATCTCCAGCTGCTTCCGGGAGTATTGCTAGGGAGGATCCCTTCTTACTTATAACTTAGATCTCCAAGAGGTTTCCTGGCCCATCGAGAACCTCCATAGGATGTAAGAGACTTTTGATTTATGAAGGCTTTTGCTTTAACTACTGTGTACTTCTTCTTCTTGTCTCCTTCTTCTTCTCCGCCTAAGCTGCTTCAAAGGAGGCCTGTCGAGGGCCACAACTGTGCGCTCTGCGAGTGTGCACTTTGGAGGAGCTAGCTCGATAGGAAAACTTAGAGAGAAATTCGACTTCTGTTGGAGTCTCGACCTGGGGGAGGCAGCCCAGCAGAAGAGCTTCGAGGTGGAACCGGGCTTCTGCTGGAGTCTCGACCTGGGGGGAGCCAGCCCAGCAGAAGGTGGAGTCTGACTTCAGCTGGAGTCTCGACCATGGGGAAGCCAACCCAGCAAAGGGACTCGAGAAATTGGGCTTCTGCTGGAGTCTTGACCTGGGGGGAGCCAGTCCAACAGAAGGTGGAGTCTGACTTAGGCTGGAGTCTCGACCAGTGAGGAGCTAACCCAACGAAGGGACTCGAGGAATCAGACTTCTATTGGAGTCTCGACCTGGGGGAGCCAGCCTAGCAAAAGGTGGAGTCTGACTTCGGCTGGAGTTTCGACCAGGGGGAGCCAATCCAGTGAAGGGACTCGAGGAATCGAGCTTCTACTAGAGTCTCGACCTGGGGAAAGCCAGCCCAGCAGAAGGTGGAGTTTGACTTTGGCTGGAGTCTCGACTAGGGAGAGCCAACCCAATGAAAAGACTCGAGGAATCGGGCTTCTGCTGGAGTCTCGACCTGGGGGGAGCCAACCTAGCAGAAGATGGAGTCTGACTTCAGTTGGAGTCTCGACCAGGGGGGAGCCAACCTTGCAAAGGGACTCGAGGAATCAGGCTTCTGTTTGAGTCTCAACCTAGGGGGAGCCAGCCCAGCAGAAAGACTTAACGGGACAGAGCTAATGGTTGCAATCTCCATCGAATGGATCCGTGTAGGACCTAATGATGTCGATTTTTCATTGGTCTCCTATTTCCAAGTCCTGACAAAACATCACGCTCGAGGTTAAAGAGGTAATTATGGAGCTAAAGCAGAAAGGCTGAGATATGGCACCATTAAATGCCATGATCATCGCCACTTCGCACACCGTGCCTTAAGGCCAGTATGGGGGTGCCCCATCAGCGGGTTCGAGGAAGCATAATGGTGGATGTACGACTTGAGGCTATTTCCGTTGTATTGGGGCATCGCCTTCGACCGATGTTGCCACATGGTGCCTATCCGGTGGTGGAAGTGCTAAAAGGACATACAGGTGCAATCTGGCAGCTTTGAAGAGAGGGTAAGCTTTTCCCTCAATCGCCTCTTTCAGAACTTCTCCGCTCACCACCGGGCCAGAGCTTCTTCCTTCTCCCGACTGTGTTTTTCCTTAACAACCAAGTTTGTCTCCCTTGGCCTTCTCCTTCTTCTCCAGCTAGGCCGAGTCTTCCTGTACGGCTCTTGGGTCTCCTTTTCCTGTATACCTCCTTCTTTTTCTAATCTCGGATGGCTCTGTTCGGTCGGCACCACCGCTCTTCTGGTAACTACGATGGGGCAGGGCCCTCTCGGTTGAGGACTCCGTCTTCAGATGAGGAGGAGGTCCCTCTCATCATCCGTAGAAGCCTTCACCTGACCAGAGTAATCATCAGTGGGCCCAGGATCCCTTCTGTTCCTTCCATCTCTTCTGCCCTATTGCTTCTTCTAGGTCTTTCCGTCCGACCGGGCCTTCGGGCATAGCTTTGACGATAACTAGGCAGGATATCTCCGTGATCTAGGCCACCTACGGGATCCCGAACTTTGTCCGACTCTTGGTCCCGTGACCGGGGAAGCAGGTCACTTCTAGTGACCCATGTCGAATAGCCCTCTACGAAGAGTTCTTTCTTGGACTCCTTCACTTGCCTTTACATCCCTTCTTTCTCTCTTTTCTGAGTAACTACCATCTTGTTCTGGCCCAGTTGGCTCCCAATGCCATTAAGGTCATCAACTATTTCATTGTTTTCTGCCACTTTCACAGGATTGTCACCCACTTCTCCTTGTTCAGGGCCTTTTTTATCCTGAAATGCCACTCGACCGAGGATGGATAGTGGTGCATTTATCCTCGACCGAGGGGAATAAAATTTGAGCACCCCTCTTCCATCAAGGGATGGAAGAGAAAATTCTTCTTTGCTTCTATCGAGGGGGTGGACTGGGTCTGGAGTGATCCGGATCGGACCCCAAATCGGAACTTCCAGGTTGAGGCCTCTGATCGGGAAGTATACGACCAACTTATTTCCGATCAGGCCTCTACTATCAGAGCGAAACTTGTTCGACACCGGGATCAACCCAATCCAGGGGCTAGGTGAGTCCGGAGGGGTATCTCTTCTTCAATGAGCCCTTTTCGGCTTGTTGCTGAACTTTGTCTTCTTCTTCCTACAAGCATGAAGTTCTCGATGTAGGAGCTTATGGAGTCTGCCCACAAGAGAGGCCTACCATCCGGGCCCGAGAAGGCTCCACCAAAGAGGGCCTGGGTTGAGCCCAGCCAAGAGGCGAGGCCTGCTTCAGTCTCTGGCCCTGCAGGGCAAGCGATTAAACCAGCCCCTGGGCCTTCAGAGTAGCGAGCCCAACTTCCGGCCCAAGAACCTGGCACGGGCATGCTGGCCAGGCCGGCTGCAGCAGTTCCTGTAGTCATCAAGGTGGATGCAGAGGGAGAAAGGGTGGTGGAGCAACCGTCACTGATGCCATTGCCTGCGGTGATGACCTCCCCATCGCCAGATGAGATGCCTTCTGAGGCGACTCTTCCGGACACAGTGGTGCCCCCAGCACCGAGGAGGGCTGCTGTCTGGAGGGCAGCACTTGGGGTGAGACCAAATTAGGTGATCACCTAGGATCTTGCACTTGCAGAGCACATGATGAAGTTCGCGATCCAGTCGCGCGACCGTCGTGAGAGGGGAGGCAGGATGCTAGTGGAGGCCCTTCTTGGCTCTCTTCCCATCCTCTTCATGGTAGTCTTCTACCTTTCTGTTGCTTCAGTCTAACTGCCATGGCTAACATCTTTGATGGTGTAGATTGGAACCGACGTTCTCCTTGTTCACGACTACTGCACCCAGTGGGAGTGGGAAAGGACGTCGCTGGCAGCTGAGGCCCAGGAGCAGGCTGACAGGGCCCAGGCCTTGGAGGAGAAGAATAGGATCCTCCAGGCCGAAGTGGTCGATGCCGAGAATCGGGTCAGGGACCTCGAAGTGTTCTTGGCTCGAGAAAGGGATCGGGCCTCCCGCTGGGCGAAGGAGCTCAAGGCCAACACTGCTCGGGCGGAAGAGCTGATGAGTGGCCTCCAAGCATGGTTGGAGGCGGCACAGGCTCAGCTGTCGGCAACCAAGGAGAAAGCTGCTAGAGCGGTGGCTCTGATGGAGGCCGTCGAGGTAGTGCCCAGATTTAGGGCCTCGATGGAGTTTGCCAATGAAGTCCGGGAGGCGGCCACGAATTCCTTCGTCGAAGGATTCGAGGTCTGCAAATCCTTGGTATCCTATCGCTTCCCAGGGCTGAGGCTGGATGAGATCGTGGTCCCGAGCGACCTTGGTGGAGGCTTAAGGGGAGCTGACTCCTACTGCCATGGCTGAGGTGGAGCCTGCCCTTGTCGTTGAGGAGGTCCTGCCGATGGGGGCTGCAGAGGCCCAAGGGGATGCCGGCGTGTCTATCCGCCATCCCGGGAAGGAGCCTGCTGAGGGATAAGCTCCGATCTCCTTCCAGAACCTGTCCTTCTTCTCTCTTTCTTTTTTTTTTGGGAGGGGCTACCCGGCCTGTCGAGGGTCCTTTGATGATGTATCTTCTTCATGCAACATCAATGAAGTCCTTCTCACTTCACTGTGTTTTTGTTTTTATGGTTACCTTGAACCTCTTCAATTAAGCCAGGAGTTGATGGATGGCTTGAGGGGGGCCTGCGTGGCCCCAAGAGACCGTCAAGTTGGGGAACTTGACACGAGGAGTCTCGAGATTATCCTCATTGGCTCTGAGTTCGACCGACGGAGTGTGGGCCTTTGGGAGTGCATCACTTTGCCATCTCCGGACTGGGGGTCCAGTGGGTTGAATGCGGGACATCTAGAGTTTTCCAGCTTAAGGTGCCGGGCTGTGAGTCAGGAAGTAGATGGTGGAACTGTTGAGGAGTCCTGCTGACATCTCTGGGCTGTCAGCACGATAATAGGTACGGGGCTTCAAGAGCTTCCTGATTTGAGGTGCCGGGCTTCTTGGAGTTTCTTGGCTTAGGTGCCAGGCTTCTTGGAGTTTCCAGGCTTAGGTGCCGGGCTTCAAAAAATTCTGGGCTTAGGTACCGGGCATCAGGAGTTTCCGGGCTTAGGTGCCGGGCTTCAGGAGTTTCCGGGCTTGAGGTGCTGGGCTATGAGTCAAGCGATAGATCGCGGAACTTCTAGGGAGTCCCGCGGACATCTCTGACTGTGAGCACGGTGACAGGTGCGGGGGCCAGCTTCAGGAGTTTCTCGATTTGAGGTGCCGGGCTGTGAATCAGGCGATAGATGGTGGAACTTCTAGGAAGTCCCGCTGACATCTCCGGACTGTGAGCATGGCAACAGGTGCAGGGCTTCAGGAGTTTCTCGACTTGAATCGCCGAGCCTGGGGTCAGGCGATGGTTTTCTTGTAGGGCAAAGATAACATTGCACTGAAAGGAACTTTTATTGAAATGGGGGAGCCTTACATTTTTGGAGGTAAGCCTTTAGACTTTCATTGCCATCGATCTCGACAAGGTGGTAGGCTCCGATTGGAAGGACCTCGGCTACTCTGTAGGGGCCTTCCCAGTCTAGGGAGAGCTTGCCCCCAAACACATCATGCCCACGGCCTCTCGGTGGGTCGGTTGTCAACTACAGGGACAGGAGGAAGAGCCACAAGCACCTTGGGCTCTGCAGAGGTCTTGCCCCCTTGAACTTTTTGAGGTGGCCCCTCCTTATCAGATCTTTGATCTTCTTTTTGAGATAGCGGCAGTCCTCGATGTCGTGGTCATGGACATGGTAGAATCGGCAGTATTTTATCTTGTCACGGCCATCGGATGACCCCAGTAAAGGAGGGCGGCATAGGTAGCGCTCGCCCTTTATCTTCATGAGGATCTTCAACCTCGGAGCGAGGAGAGAGATGTATGCTTTTTTCGGAATGGGAGAGCTCTTTGGATTGGGTCTCGCTCGAAAACTGGGGTTCAACCCGGGCCTGCGTGCCTCTGGAGCCTCCCCCGGAGCTTGTCTCTTCAAGGGCTTCCCATCCAGCTCTCTCGTGGCATGGTTTGCCTTCTCAGCATGAACATACTTGTGAACATGGAGGAGGAGGTCAGAGTACGTCTTCGACGGCTTCTTGTCCAGGGAGTAAGTCAGGCAGGAAGTCCGGAGCCCTCTCTTTAGTGCCATCATGGTAATGGGCTCGTCTAAGTTATGGATCTCCAGTGCGGCAACCTTGAAGTGGGCCACATAGTCTCGCAAGGGCTCGTGGTCCTGCTGCCTGATGGAGAAAAGGCTATCGGCTTCTCACGGCACCTTTCGGCAGGCGTCGAAGTGTGCCACGAACCTTCTTTCTAGCTCCGTGAAGGAACTGACACTTTCGAGCTCGAGACGGGTAAACCAGACTCGAACGACCTTCTGCAGGATAATGGGAAAGGCTATGTAGAGGAGGGCATCTGTTGCCCCCTAGACTCCCATGAGAGTCTTGTAGCTCCCTAGGTGGTCCAAGGGGTCGGTGGTCCCGTCGTAGGGATCCACCTAAGGCATGTGGAACTGACTCGGGATCGGCCCCTCTTGAATCTCTCGGGAGGAAGGGGGATGGGCGTCATAGCCGCCAGCTCTTTGGAGGAGCCTTGCATGTTGGCAAACTGGTGGAATAGCTCTGCCAGCATACACTCTTATTCCTCCAAGCACTTCTCTGGCGCATGCCTGATAGCCTCATCAGCGGAGTCTTCCGCTGAGCTGCTAGAGAGGATGGAGGTGAATGCTGATGCGGGTCATGATGGGGGGGCCTTGCTCTGGCAGCGTCTACGGTGCCTGTGGGAGGCGTGCTTTAAGCCTAGGGACTAGCTCTCCCAGTCAATTGACCCGCTCCTCTATCGCTTCGTCGGGGCCCGGAGGCTACCATGGGGATCAGTCGTGGCCCGCGACTATGAAGGCCTTTCTTGGAAGGGATGCAGACTACCGCGGGGGGTGGCAACTTGGGCCGTAGAGGTCCCTGGCTGCTGCTGGGTAGCCAGGGACCATTACTGGTGTTGTAACTATCGCACCACCATGGACAGTACTTGCATCTGCTGGGCGAGTGTGGTGGGTTGGACATCCATCGGAGGTAGTTGTGGTGAAGCGAGGAGCTCCTCCTGTAGGCTGCATGGGCTTTAATGAGAAGGAGGGCCCTCCACACGACTAGCAAAGGTTTCCTATGCACGTGTTGCCACCATGCCTCAAGTGGAGCTACTTTTATGGTGGGGGGACTAGTTTGATTGACATTTCAGCATCCTGTCTTCCCCCTTCCTGGCATGCCAATCTGTTGCCACCTGGACCATCATGGCCTGTAGCTTCAGCATGGCGTCGAGCATCTCCCCCCTCACCTGGGATCCTGCACACGTTTCCGGACCCTTGCAAAAGAAAAGAGACCCGGGCCGGGAATTTTGGCAGGGGCACTCCGACGATCAAGTTAGTGAACGATCCAGGAGAATAGATCCCCCTCGATGGATTCTGGTGAGGTTTTCACGTTCGGGGGTCATGTTTTTTTAGAAAAGAAAATGAGTGTAGGGTGTTGGCAGAGAATGAGGGTTGGAGCAGGGTTGGCTGTGTCCATAGGATTCTTCCGACGAATTCCCTGATAGCCCCAGAGCGTTGCGTCTAGCTTGTTCTCCTCTTATGTGTGCCAACGATTACCTCCCTTACCCCTTGCTGATTTTTGCCTCTTGTTTTTTCTCTCGTTTCGTTCGAAGGCCCCTTTTAGTTTGTTATGGAGAGGCCATGTGTGACCTCCTGCTTGCTTTCCAGATATACTCCTTTCGGGGGAGTTCCAGGGGGTGACATCTAGCAGCACGCGGGAACTGTGCATGAGCCCCCATTTTTTCCTTTGAGGTGGGGAGTTATATTGCTGGCTCTAATGTTCTAGTTGGTAGCCATGTTTCAGGAAACCTGACAGAGCATTGGCATGCGGGCGGCCATCCCAGGGTTTGAATCCTCTGGTGCGGCCTTGCACTTGTGGGTGGTGTAGACGGTAGACCGGGGAGCGCCGCGCCTTGAAGGGGATGTTTCTTCCTGATCAGTGTAAGCTGGGGCCTGGGGGTCCCTGGTGCTCCGGTGAGGTGCCCCCCTCCGTAGGTCTCAGGTGGCGGGCTGCCGCCTGTTAGTTGTACTGTCTCGGTGGCGGGGTCTCGGTGAAGGCAACTCTCTTTCCCGCCATGATCTAAATCTCTGTTGCCTTCCCTCCTTCGCTTGGTGGTAGCTTGAGCTTGACCTTGGCCAGGAGCTAACCTCGATGGGGGACTCACTTTGGCTCCTTGCTCGGGCACCAAGCTTAGGTGGCACCTCCATCTGCTGGCTGACGACTGGCACCCAGATAGACCCCACATCAGTGGATATAGCCGTATCAGCGATATTATGTGACTTTCATCGATGACTCTACCAAAAAGGTATGGGTTTATTTTATACAGAATAAATCTGATATATTTGACACTTTCAGGAAGTAGAAAAGCTTGGTGGAGAATGAGTTTGGACAAAAAATAAAGTGCCTGAGATCGAATAATGGAGGTGAGTATGACAGCACCGAGTTCAAGGAGTTTTACGCAATCAATGTGATCAAGATAGAGAAGATGATTCCAAGTATGCCATAATAGAACGGGGTAGCTGAGCGCATGAATAGGACCTTGAACGAGAGAGCTAGGAGCATGAGGCTCCATGCTGGATTGTTCGAGGTGTTTTGGGTTGAGGTAGTTAGCACTGCTGCCTATCTGATCAATAGGAGTCCCTCAGTCCCCCTTGAGTACAACCTAACAGAAGAAGAGTGGACAGGGAAGTCAGCAAGCTTATCTCACCTGAAGGTTTTCAGCTGTGTCTCCTACGTGCACGTCAATACAGAGAAGATGTCAGAGAGGTACTTCATTGAGTATGGCACTGATGAGTCCAATTACAAGCTCTGGAGTGAGAAGGACAGGAAGATCATCAGGAGCAAGGACATGGTGTTTAATGAAAGAAGCCTGTACAAGGACCAGAGTGTTCCAGACAAAGCAGGACATACAGACAAGGAGAAAGAATAAGTAGAGTTGGCAAAGATCACAGAGGAGGACATTATCGAGAGAGCAAGACATCCTGAACCTGAGCCAGAAACACCTCAGCTGAGAAGATCTACAAAGACCCCGAAACCGCGTGTCAGGTATTCACCCTCATTGTATTATCTGATGTTGACAGATAGAGGGGAGTCAGAGTGCTTTGATGAAGCCATTGAGAGTGGAGATTCGATCATGTAGGAGTTGGCGATGAAGGATGAGATGCAGTCCTTGACAAAGAACCAGACACGGGAGCTCAGCACACTATCGAAAGGAAAGAAAGCACTAAATAACAAGTGAGTCTACAAGATCAAGGAAAAGCATAATGGCAGTAAGAGGTACAGGGCAAGGTTGCTGTGAAAGGCTTCCAATAGAAAGAAGATCCATGTGGTAATGTCGACACTAGGAGGAGCACGATAGGGTAGGTGTATACCATTGGTGGGACAGTGGTGAGCTGGGTCTGGTAGTTGCAGAAGATCGTGGCTCTTTTTATAACTAAGGCAGATATGCTGACAGAGATGGTCACTACAGAGAAATTGGGACTATGCATGACCTCAATTGGCCTCCGAAGTTAGTTGATTGGAGGCGCTGCACAGGATATTGACTTGTTTTTTATTTTCTTGGAAGGTTTTTTTTGATATTTCAGTTGGATGCAAGATTGGGTGTCTAAGTCTCCAAGTGGGAGAGTTGTTGGGTATGGAGCCATATCCACCCAAGACCCAAGTCCAAAGAAGTCCAGAAGCCCAGAGAAAAACAAGAAAAAAATCAAAAAAAAAAGAAGAGAAAAGAGGAAGCAGCAGGCCCGCAGATCAGACCATGCCCGACCCATGCACGCGGCCCAGCACATGGCCCAGGCCCGCGGGCGCGAGGCCTAGCCTGACGCGTGGGTGCCCGGGCGGGCACGCGGCCAGCGCAGCCCAGGCCCACACGCGAGGCGCGCGAGCGCGTGGGCTCTGCCCAACCGAAAGCGACTTGCACTGAGGGCATTTCCCAACAGTTCCTGGGTGTTTCTCACGGTCCACCGCGGTCCACGGCATTTCTACATGACTTGGACCGTCCGATCGCCTGATCGGATGGTTGAGACTGATCCGAGGGAGATTAGGCTTGATCTGGGGCTATTCGACTTGGATTTTGTCATGATCTGAGACATTGATCTCAGATCTGATGGCTGGGAGCTTTCCTGAGGGTTTAGGAACCGCTGAGATGAGTTTTTACTCGGTTTTGAACTGATTTTGTTTTCCTTTTGCATCAATAGAGAGCGAGAGAGTAGACGGAGAGCCTGCAGAGCAAAACAAAATAACAGAGAACCAGAGGTTTTGCAATCCAGTATAGTCTAAGGATTTTCCAAGGAAAAAAACAAGGGGAAGTGAGAGAAAGGTAGAGAGAGGGCAAGGATTCCTCCTATATTGTGTTATTCTTTCTTCTTTCTTCATATTGGACTAAGGTTTATATCCAGGGAAGGTTCTCTTATGTAATAATTTCCTATATTTTTTCCTGATAGTAGAGATTTGATCATGTGCGACCGTGAATGTACGAGCAAAAGGCTCCGAATCATATAATTCCTGTGTGTTTGGTTGTGTTTGTTTTTATTTATCTTTTAAGTTTTCTGTTTCATTTTCTCTATGAGCTTTCGGTATCCCGCTGCGATCCACATTCCCTAACACTGCTGATGGGAGCGTATTTGCTTTTGCATATCTGCTTTGCTATCAACTTGCTCCGTCTCCTTGTATACTTTTTCGTATCTGGCTTTGTGATTAGCCGTCTTCCTCCTGTTGTTCTAATTCCTTCTCACTCCTTCTCATAGGCTATAAAAGAACCTCCGTGCTCTTGTTGTGTCAGTCAGTGGCCAAAGTAGGTTTAATTACAAGCACGTGGTAATGTTTTCCTAATGCAACCTCAATGATGAGGTTTTCTTTCAATCTTTCTCATCTTCGGGACATCAGAATCATTTTTTCAGGAGTTCGTGGCGGGCATTATCGTCTAGCTCGTAAGAAATAATGGTTTCTTTGCCCATCCTGCAGCTTACAGTAGGTTGTGAACAATCAACTAAGTTACTCGTAGGAGCCGATCAAGCCGGGCTGAAAACTTGAGCGCCAGTACCGGGCTGCCTTCTGCAAAATGGATAGAAAAGTATGGCATAGAGGAGTATCAGAGCTCTAAATTTCTCCAAATGATTAACAAGGTCTATAGTTTAGTCATAGGGCTCGGGCCATGGCATTTTAAACTAAGGTACAATCGGCTCATCCATAATCCACCTAATAAATAGAGAGTGTCTGCATTGAAGCCAAGTTCTTCATTCTACTATTTTGTTTGGCTATGCAATGCTTCAATCTACTATTGTATCTGTGAGGCCCGATGTTATTGGACCATTTTTGGATGGAAGTCGGCAGCCCTTGCCGACTTCAATTCGAATTCAGTGTGGCACCGAACCTTCGGAACGACCGGCGGAGGTTTCGGAGTGGCCGGTCGACGGCGTGGAGGGATAAGGGTCTTTCTCGGGGTTTAAAGGTCCCTCGCATGCCTCGGCCCAAACCGGATCCCTCTTCCTCCACTGGATGCCGGAAAAGCGACGCCGATCTCGCCGGATAACCCTTCCCGGTGCCTCAGCCCATTTCGAAGGCCATTCTCCTCCGATGACCGCTGCGACCCGAAGCCGACCTCACCGGTAAGTCCTCCTTCTCCATTTCCTCTCAGGCATGGGTTGTGTAGAGGTGATCGACGGGGAGGAGGGAGGAGTCCGTCCCGTTTCTTTCTTTTTATTTATTTTCTTTCTCTGGGATTTTAGGAAGAGGACGGGCGGTCATTGTTCGCCGCCGGTCCCTTCCTTTTCTTCCAGTCATCTTCTTAGCGGGCGATCTCTATGATCGCCGCCGATCCTTCCTTCCGGCATTCGTCGTGGAGAACTGGTTAGCCCTGTTGACAAAAGGGGTTGGCTCTGTTAACAAGGGGGATTCTTTTCATTTTGGATTTCCGGCAGGTGGCCGAACGGCCGTCAGGGTCGCCATCGATCTTTCCTCCTTCCGGTCTTTCGATGGCAAGGGGGGATCGGCTTAGTAGGGGAGATGGCAATGGATCGGGTGAAGGGAGGATGAACCGAGTTGACTCGGTTAGAAGGGGTGAGTCGACTCGGTTGGCAGGCTGGGTTGACTCGGTCAACAGAGCCGAGTTGACTCTATTTGCAGGGATGTGTTGACTCGGTCTATGGGATGTGTTGACCCGGTTTTCAGGGATGGTATTGTTCGGTGGAAGCAAATTTTGGAAAAAAAGAGAGAGAGGAAAGAGAGAGAAAGATGAGAGAGGAGAGAGGAAGAGGAGAGAGAAGGAAGAGAGAGAAAAGGAGAGAGAGGAGAGAAAAGAGAAAGGGAGGAAAGGTAACATCCAGACCATAATTGGAATTAGGTTGAGGAGAGTGTCCCATGATAACTTAGTTTTCTTTTTTTTAAATTTTGAAATAGAAATTAATTATATGATTAAATTTGTGATTCAAGATCGTCGTTGTCTCTAGAAAATCGGGTCTAGGGATTGAACTGCACTTAGTTGATGGATACTCTTCAGTAAGTTATCTTGACCTTTCATATTGTATGCCAACATGTTATATATTTATGAATTATTAATATATATAATATATCTGCATTTGATTGCATTGGTGTGGGTGCGCATTGTATTGGTGTGGGTGCATCGTGTTGGTGTGGGTGCATTGTGTTGGTGTGGGTTCATTGTGTTGGTGTGGGTGCTCTCTAGTCCGACTATGATCACATGAGGACCTAGTCTGGTATGGGCACCAGGATCAGACAGAGGCTTCTCAACCCTCTATGGATCTCGGATTAGAGTTTTAATTTGTTAGGTCCTGTAATAAGGCTTCAAGCCTGAGCATTTTATTTTTGAGTCATGTATCTAGTTTCAATTTTTGTTTTGGTCATGTACCTTGGCCAATTTGATCAAGTTAGGATCAATTGGTCCTGTAATTAGCCAAGTTGGTTCACCAGCTCAAGTCAATTTGAAAATGGGCTCAAGCTAGTTTGAAGATTGGTTCACAAGTGGGTAATCAAGTCAAGCCCAATTAAAGAAGAGTCAAGCCACCTCTCCTCCACACCAAGTAGGAGTGCCACATGGCATGGAAGGCACCACTTCAGCTCATGAGGAGTGCCACATCATCAGTGCCACATGGCATGGGGAGGCCCACTTCACCAAGCTCCTTTGTGCGGCCAACTGGAGTGCCACATGGCATGGGAGGCGCCACTTCAGCTCATGAGGAGTGCCACATGGCATGGGGAGGCACCACTTCACCAAGCTCCTTTAGGTGACCAAGTCAAGATGAAAAATTCAAATTCGAATTCATGTTTGACTCCCATTAATCTTCCCTTGATCCAAGTAGACAATATCCACACAACACTCCCCACATCAAGCCTCCCCTTGATCCAAGCCAACAACATCCTCACTCCACTCCACAAATCAAGCTGCCAAGATCAAGCTTCATGAAAAGATTCAAAATTCAAAAGTTAGATGCCAAGTTTCATGAAGGAGGAATTCAAAATTCAAATGGGTGCCCCTTGATTCATGAAGACAACATCCTCTCTTCACTCCCCCAAATCAAGCTTTGTAACTTCCCTTTTCAAATTTTGAATGTATACTTGGGTGCTTATAAAAGGACCCTAACCCTCTTGTAAGAATTCTTAATGTTGATGAAATGAAAAAAAAAAAGTTTGAGAAGTTATTCTTCTAGCCCTTGTCTTCTAGACTAGGAACTCCGAGAGGGAGCGCCTTTGTCCTTCGGGACATCGAGGGGTGAGAGGCCCTGAGTTACCATCCATCTGCGCAAGCCACCTTCCCACCTTCAAGCTTGGACGCCACCTGGAAGATCCACCTAGACGCCTAGCAAGAAGAGCCTCCTCGACCACCATTCTCAACTTTTGTTCCATCCTTTCCTACTTGTTTCTTGATGACTTCTAACCCTTCACTTGAGTGCTCGCAAGTCCTCTAGGTGCCACGGACAATGGAGTCGATCTCCCTAGAGAGCAAGGGCGGTGATGCCAGGAACTTTTTTAGCTCCTTGAAGGCTTCTCGGCATTCCTCCATCCAGGCGAAGTTGTGCACCTTGCACAGCGCCTTGAAGAATGGCAGGCAGTGATCAGCGGAGCGAGAGATGAACCGACTCAAGGTCGCAATCCGGTCGGTGAGATGTTGGACCTGCTTCTTTGAGGTGGGATGCTCCATGTCGATGATCGCTTGGACCTTCTCGGGGTTGGCTTCGATTTCCCTCTGGGTGACCATGAAACCCAGGAACTTCCCAGCCACCACACTGAAGGTGCACTTGGCCAGGTTCAGCTTCATCTGGTGAAGGTGGAGGTTATGGAAAGCCTCTGCCAGGTCCGCAATGTGGTCCAACTCTGGCTTACTCATGACGAGCATGTCGTCTACGTACACTTGCAGTTACGGTCGATTTGGTCTTGAAAGACCTTGTTAACCAGTCACTGGTATGTGGCTCCGGCGTTCTTCAGATCGAATAGCATCATCTTGTAGCAATACATCCCACGGTCTGTGATGAAGGCAATGTGCTCTTCGTCCTTTGGATGCATCTGGATTTGATTATACTCGAAGAACGCATCCATAAAGGAGAGTAAGCGGTGCCCCGAGGTGCATCCACCAGCTGGTCGATCTTCGAAGTGGGAAGCTATCCTTTGGGCAAGCTATATTGAGGTCGGTGTAGTCCACACAGATTTTCTACTTCCCATTAGCTTTCTTGATCATGACTACGTTCGCCAACTAGCTAGGGTACTGCACTTCATGAATGAAGCTGGCTACGAGGAGCTTCACTTTCTCGTTGACTGCCCTCTGTCACTCTGGAGCGAAACTTCTCTTCTTCTGCTGGACTGGGCAGCACTTCGAGTCGACGTTTAATTTATGAGTAATTATGTCAAAGGAGATACCTAGCATATCTGTCGCAGTCCAGGCAAATACGTTCACGTTTGCTCAGAGGAAATTCAGCATGAGAGCCCGCTCTTCTTCTTGCAGTTGGGCCCCGATCTGTACCATCTTCGATGGACCGCATTGACGGGGTACGATAATAGGTGCTCGATTAGGCCACCCTTGGGGTCCTGCATTTTTTGGTCGAGGTCGTCGATGTTAGGGTCCTCCTCGACACTCCTGGTTCCGAGGATGGCTTGCAAGCAATGTTGGATCGGCTGAGGTGCCCCCTCATCTCCCCTACATCATAGGAGGTCGGGAATTGTACCAACAGTCACTTTATAGATATGACTGCATCGAGCAGGTTGAGCCTAGGATAGCCAAGAATTATGTTGTAGACCGAAGGGAGCCTAACAACCGTAAAGGTTATCATGACCGTACTCTGCCGAGGTGGTGACCCGGCAGTGAAAGGAAGAGTAATCTCTCCTTCAACCCCCACTGAGTCTCTGGTAAAACCGACAAGGGGGTGTGCACCGGCTTCAGTTGAGTAGAAGACAAGTTCATCCTGGAGAAGGCATCGTAAAAAAGGACATCTATCAAACTTTCACTGTCGACCATAATCTGCTTTACAGGATGCCTTGCTATTGTCATTTTGATAACAACGGCATCATTATTTATATTTTCATCCCCAGGTATGTTCTTCCTCATAAAGGAAAGTACATTTTCCAACCCCTCCCCTGCTCGGGTTCTCTTAGAGGCGCACTCTATTCCCCATGATATCATATCCACAGGCTTCTCGGTAGGTCGGTTGTCAACCAAAGGGACATGAGGAAGAGCTACGAGCACCTGAGATTCTGTAGAGACCTTGCCCCTCACAAACTTCCCGAGGTAGCCTCTTCTTATGAGATCTTCAATCTTTCTTTTAAGGTGGCGGCATTCCTCGATATCGTGACCATGATCGCGGTGAAATTGGCAGTACTTTGACTTGTCGCGACCATTGGATGGCCTTGATAGGGGAGGGCGGCATAAGTAGCGCTTGCCTTCGATCTCCATCAGGATCTTCAACCTCGGGATGAGGAAAAAAGTGTATCTTTCCTCCGAGAGGGGGCCGCTCTTCGACTTCGGATCAGTTCGGAGGTTCGAAGTCAGCCCGGACCTCCGTACCCCGGAGGTCTCTCCCAGAGGCTGCTTCTTCAATGGCTTCCCGTCCAGCTCCCTTCTAGTGTGGTCCGCCTCCTTCGCTTGAATGTACTTGTGGACCCAGAGGAGGAGGTCGGAGTAGGTCTTCGATGGCTTTTTATCCAGGGAGTAGGTCAGGCGGGATGTTCTAAGCCCTCTCTTTAATGCCAACATGGCGATGGGCTCGTCCAGATTATAGATTTCTAGGGCGGCAACCTTGAAATGGACCACATAGTCCTGAAAGGGCTCATGGTCCTAATGCTGAATGGAAAAAAGGCCGTCAGCTTCTCGTGACACCTTTCGGTAGGCATCGAAGTGTACCACGAACTTTCTTTCCAACTGTGCAAAGGAGCTGATACTTTCGGGCTTGAGGTGGGTGAACCAGACTCGAGCTACCTTCCGAAGCATGGCCGAGAAGGTGATACAGAAGAGGGCTCCGTCATCCCCTAGACTCTCATGAGAGCCTTATAGCTCTCTATGTGGTCTAGGAGATCAGTGATCCCGTCATAGGGGTCCATTTGAGGCATGCGAAACCGGCTAGAAATCGGTTCCTATTAGATCTCTCGAGAGAAGGGGGGTCGGGTGTCATGGCCCATTGGCTCACGGGGGGAGCCCTGCATGTTGGCAAACTAGCGAGAAAGTTCGCCATCTTATGCTCTTGTTCTTCCAGGCACTTTTCAGCCAAGCACCTAATAGCCTCGTCGATGGAACCTTCTGCAGAGGCTATCAGAAGAGATGGGGATGTCGGCTGAGGGGGGTCACAACAGGAGGCCTTGCCTCGACGGTGCCTGTGATGCCTAGCGATGTCATGGCCAAAAACTGGATAGTGATTTTGATGTAGGGGCCTTTCCAGTTTGGTGATAGCTTACCACACTCTCGGGGTTGAGACGCTTCAGCTCGGTATAGTACCAGGTCACCCGGGCGGAAGATCTTCGGCTTCACTCGTGCTTTGTAGTACCGGGCTACATACTATCGATAAGCTACCATCCGGAGTCGGGCCTTGTCTCTAGTTTCCTCAAGGAGGTCCAGGTTGAGGAGAAGGCACGCCGGGTTCTCCACCTCATTGTACTGTTGTACCCGCAGTGTGGGCATGCCGAGTTCGACTAGGACAACGGCTTCTGCGTCGAAAGTGAGGTTGAAGGGTGTTTCGTCCGTTGCCATCCTGGGAGTTGTGTGGTAGGCCCAGAGAATGCTGGGAAGTTCTTCTGCCCACCGGCCTTTGACTTGGTCTAGCCTGGTCCTGAGTCCCTGGAGAATAGTCCGGTTGGTCACCTTGGCTTCCCCGTTGGTCTGGGGGTGAGCAACCGAGGTGAAGCAATTTTGGATGCCGAGTTCGGCACAAAACTCTTCGAACTCCCGGTTGTCAAACTGCCAATCGTTATCAGTGATGATGCTGTGGGAAAGCCCGAAGTAGCAGATGATCAACTTCCAGAAGAACTGGCGGACCTTGGCTTCCGTGATCCATGATAGTGGCTCCGCTTCTACCCACTTGATGAAGTAGTCGATGGCCACTATCAAAACTTTCATTGCCCCGGTGCAGGGGGAAATGGACCTAGAATGTCCATTCCACACTGGGCGAACGGCCATGGAGCAGAGAGCTGGAGAGGGGCGCCGCTGGTTGATGCTGTATGTAGGCATGGCGTTGGCATCGGTCACACCTCTTCATGAAATCAGCGGCGTCCTCCCTCAGAGTCTCCCAATAGTAACCTTGGCGGAGGGCCTTGTATGCCAGCATCCTCCCCCCAATGTGGTTTCCACAAAAGCCTTCGTGGATCTCTTGGAGCATGAAGGTTGCCTCTACGGTTCTCAAGCACTTCAAGAGTAGATGGGAGTGGGATCGGCGGTAGAGCTGTCCCTCCATGAGAAAGAACCGCGAGGCCTTCTTCTTGATGAGGCCTGCCTCTGCTTGGTATTCTAGCAGGGTGCCTTCGATAATGTTTCTGATGTACCTATCCATCCAGCTCGGCTCCGGGGTGACCTGCTGCACCTCTACTGGAGCTTCGTTGCTTGGGTTTTTGAGATACTTGATGTGGCCCCGTCCCAGTGACGAGTTTGGCAAGGTCGCAAGTCTTGACAGTGTATCGGCACGAGCGTTCTCACCTCGGGGGGTATGAGTGATGCTGAAGCACCGGAAACCTATCTGCTTGAGCGAACCTGCTCCAAGTACTTCATCATCTGGGGGTCCCTGGTTTCGTATTCTTCGAAAACCTGTCTGGCCACCGGTTGGGAGTCGGTGAAGACCTTCAGGCTTCATACACCCAGCTCGTGGGAGATCCTGAGGCCCGCGATGAGTGCCTCGTATTCTGCCTGGTTATTTGTCATAGCAAACTTGAAATGGAGTGCGCATTCAGCCACAACTCCATCGCTGTTGGCAAGGATCAGGCATGCACCGCTTCTGTCCACGTTGGATGCGCCGTCGACATGGAGGATCTAGGACTCCTCGGCGCCGGGCTCCTCTCGATGCTTCGAGATCGCTTGCTCTGGCTCTTCGGCTAGTTCCACGTACTCGACCAGGAAGTCGGCCAGCACCTGGGCCTTCTGCTATGACCTCGGTCGATACGCGATGTCGAACTCGTTGAGCTTTAATGCCCACTTGACCAAGCATCCGGAGGTGTCGGGACGGCTGAGCACAACCCTCGAGGGTTGGTTTGTCAAGACCACTATTGGATGCGCTTGGAAGTATGGCCTGAGACGTTGAGCAGACATGATAGTGCAAAAATGAGTTTTTCGTTTCGGGTGTACCTGATCTCAGCATCCTGGAGGAGCTTGCTGGCATAGTACACCAACTTTTGGGCCTCGTCCTGATCCGTGCGGATGAGGACCGAACTGATCGCTCCAGAGGTAACTGCCAGGTATAGCAGGAGTTTCTCTCTCGTCTCTGGCCTGGAGAGCAGTGGTGGTGATGCCAGGAAGTCTTTAAGTTTTTCGAAGGCCGTCTTGCACTCTGTCCAGGTGAAGTCGCTCATCTTGCGCAGCACCTTAAAGAAGGAAAGGCAACGATCCGCCGACCTCAAGATGAATCGGCTCAATACGGCGATCCGACCAGTCAGGCACTGGACCTACTTCTTCGAGGTTGGATGCTCCTTGTCGATGATCGCCTGGACCTCCTCCGGGTTCGCCTCGATCCCCCTTTGGGTCACCATGAAGATGAGAAACTTCCCCACTGCTATCCCGAAGGCACACTTCGCCGGGTTCAGCTTCATCTTGTGTTCTCGGAGGTTGTGGAAGGCTTCCGTGAGGTCGGCTACATGGTCCGAACTCGGCTTGCTCATGACGAGCATGTCATCTACATAGACTTGCATATTCTTGCCGATCTGATCTCTGAAGACCCGGTTGACCAGGCGCTGGTATGTGGCTCCAGCATTTTTCAAGCCGAATGGTATCATCCAATAGCAGTACGTCCCTCGGTCGGTGATGAAAGTGGTGTGCTCCTCATCCTCTGGATGCATCCAGATCAGGTTGTATTCCGAGAATGCATCCATAAAGGAGAGCAAGCGATGCCCCGAGGTGGCATCCATTAACTGGTCGATATTCGGTAGAGGGAAGCTATCCTTTGGACAGGCTCGGTTGAGGTCGGTGTAGTCCATACAGATCCTTCACTTCCCATTATTCTTCTTCACCATGACCACATTTGCCAGCTAGCTTGGATACTATACTTCTTGAACGAAGCCAACTGCGAGGAGTTTGTCACCTCCTCGTTGATCGCCCTTTGCCTCTCCGGTGCGAAACTTCTCTCCTTCTACCGGACAGGGCGGTACTTTGGATCGATGCTTAGCTTGTGGATTATGATCTCTGGTGGGATCCCGGGCATGTCGATCGCTGTCCAAGCAAACACATCAGCGTTCGCCCAGAGGAACTCCAGAAGGTGGGCCCATTCATCATCTTGTAGCTGCGTCCCAATCTGCACCATCTTCGTCGGGTCGGTTCTGAGGGGATACAAAGCAGGCACTCAACAGGGCCACCTTTGGGATCCCGCGTCCTTTGGTCGAGGTCGTCTGCGCTGGGGTCGTCCTCGATAGCCTTGGCCCTGGGGACAGTTTGGAGGCAATGTTGAACAGGCTGAGGTGACCCCTCATCTCCCTGACACCGTAGGGAGTTGGGAACTACACCAACGCCACTTTGTGGAGATGATCGCGTCGAGCAGGTTGAGTCCGGGTCGGCCAAGGATCACGTTGTAGGCTGAAGGGAGCCTAACAACCATGAATGTCATCATGACAGTGCTTTGTCAAGGTAGCGTCCCGGCAGTAACGGGGAGGGTAATCTCCCCTTCGACCCCTACGGAGTCACCCGTGAAACCAACAAGAGGTGTGTGCAGGGGTCTGAGCTGAGCAGAGGAAAGATTCATCTTAGAAAAAGCATCGTAAAAAAGCACATCCGTGGAGCTTTTACTATCAACCATGATGCATTTTACAGGATGTTTTGCGATCGTCATCTCGACGCCCACAGCATTATTGTTTATATTTTTACTTTCATCCCCCCTTCCCTCGTAAAGGGAAGTACATTCTCAAAATTTCCCCCACCCCGGGCCTTCTTGGAAGCGCTCAACTCCCCAGCATATCATTCCCACCGCCTTCTCGATAGGGCGGTTGTCGATGGCAGCGACCGAAGGGAGTGCGACGAGCACCTGGGATTCCATTGGGGGTCTGCCCCCACGAACCTTCCGAGGTAGCCCCTCTTTATGAGTTCTTCGATTTTTCTCTTGAGGTTGCGGCACTCCTCGATATCGTGGCCGTAGTCGCAGTGGAAGTTGCAATACTTCGTCCTGTCATGACCACTGGATGGTTTCAATGGAGGTGGGCGCCTCAGGTAGCGCTCATCCTCGATCTCCATAAGGATCTTCGCCCTCGGGGCGAGGAGAGGAGTGAAGCTCCTTTCCGGGATGGGGTCTCTTCTCAGCTTCGGCCTCTGGCGGGAGTCCAGCGTGGCTGGTCCAGGCTTTCGCATCCCGGAGGTCTTCCCGGGAGATGGCTTCTTCGGAGGCCTTCCGTCCAGCTCCCTCCTCGTTCGATCCGCCTCCTCGACACGGATATACTTTTGGACTCGGAGGAGGAGCTCAGAATAAGTATTGGGGGGCTTTCTATCAAGAGAGTAGGTCAGGCAGGAAGTCCTGAGCCCTCTCTTTAGCACCAGCATAGCAACTGGTTCATCAAGGTTGTAGATCTCCAGCACGGCAACCTTGAAACGAGCCACGTAGTCTCGTAAGAGCTCATGATCCTGTTGCCTGATGGAGAAGAGGATGTCTGCCTCTTGTGGCACCTTTCGGCAGTTATCGAAGTGAGCCACGAACTTTCGCTCCAACTGAGCGAAGCAGCTGATGCTCTCCAGTTCTAGATGGGTGAACCACACCCAAGCTGCTTTCCGGAGAGTAGCAAGAAAGGCGACGCAAAGGAGAGCGTCGGTCGCCTTCTAGACTCTCATAAAGACTTTGTAGCTCTCAAGATGATCCATGGGGTCGGTGGTCCCATCGTAGGGATCCACCTGCGGCATGCGGAATCGGCTCGGAACTGGCTCCTCTTGGACTTCTCGAGAGAAAGGGGGACGGGCGTCGTAGCCCGCCGGCTCACTAGCAGAGCCCTGCATGTTTGCAAACTGGCGGGTAAGCTCTGCCAGCTTGCGCTCATGCTCCTCCAGGTGTTTCTCTGTCAGGCGCCTGATGGCCTCGTCGGTGGAACCCTCCACGGAGGCCGAAGGAGACGGAGAAGGTGACATGGGATGGTGTCCATGATGGGGAGTCTTGCCTTTTCGACCTCGATGGGCTCTAGTCATTACCCACTCAAGGGTCGGGGACCGGCTCTCCCAATCGGCAGATCCTGCCCGTTGTCTCTTCACCGAAGTCCGGTGACTATCCCGGTGGTCAGTGATGGCCCGTGGCTGCGAAGGCCTTCCTTGGAAGGAACGCAGGCTGTTGCGGGGTACTGCGGCATGGGCCACGGGGGTCCCTAGCTGCTGGTGTGTGGCCAAGGACCGGTGCTGGTGCTGGAGTTGGCGCACTGCCGCAGTGAGGATCTGCATCTGCTGGGCGAGTCCGGCCAGCTGGATGTCCGTCGGAGGTGGTTGAGTTGGAGCGGGGAGCTCCCCTTCTGAACTGTACGGATCTCCATGGGAAGGGGGATCTCCCACATGGCTGGTGGAGACTTCTCTCGCTCGCATCGTCACCATCCTCCCGTTGAGCTACTTGCAAGGAGTTTGGGTTGGATCAAAGTGCATCCTGTCACGCCCCCTTCTTGGTGCGTCAATCTGTTGTCACCGAGATCATTGTGGCCCATAGCTGAGGTCGAGGTCGGAACTCACCGCCATCTTACGGGATCCTTCTCGATCGCCTGAACCTGCAAAACAGAGTCAGTGACCCAGGCCAGAGATTCCGGCGAGGGCACTCCGACGCTCAAGTCAGTAACGATCCAAGGGAACAGATCCTCCTGGTCGAGCCCCGAGTATGGACTCCACGCTAGGAGAAGTTGTGAAATGAAAGAGTGCGAGCAGGCCGAGCACAGATTGCGGGAGTGACAGCAGAGGAAAGCTCGAACTGTGTGGCTGTGTCCGTCTAGACCCCTCCTGGGGGTTTCGCGGTAGCCTCGAGCGTTATCTTCCTGTGCACTGCCCCCTTCTTGCTCGTTGGACCTCACTCGTCTAAAAACTTCGGTTGAATGTGGGTGTGCATGTGTGCATTACCTCGTTTGAACATGAGAGACCCCTTTTTGTTGGGGCGTTGCCCGCCTCTTACCTCAGATTCTTTTCCATGCTTATGGACGCGTGCGGTGATGTTTCGTGCCGTGAAATGGTTGTCTTTCCATTCTGGTGATATGGAAGCTACCGTTCATGCTGGCATTCCTTCTGGTCGCTCCCTTTTGGGCAACTTTGCAGGATCTCGATCAGTGGGCTGCCGCCTCCTGGATCCGGATCTACTGGTTGACTTCCAATTTCAGAGGGTGCAGACGGTTAGTGGAGAATGCAGAGCCTCGATCAGAGGATTCCTTCTATTCTGGTGCAAGTGGCCACTTGGGTCACCATCACGGCCCGGCAAGCATCTTTTCGTGGTCCTCAAGTGTCGGGCCGTCATCCAGGAAGAGTGGTGATCTCCTTTAGTATCGGATCTCTTTGTCCGAGGTGGAGCCAATCTGGAGAGGCGGAGCTTGACTTCGACCTCGGCGTCTCGACCCGGAGGGAGCGCGGCCAAACGAAGGAGGGCGGAGCTCGACTTCGGTCTCGGCATCTCGACCCGAAGGGAGTGCGGCCGGGCGGATGGGGGCATAGCTCGACTTCGACCTCGGCGTCTCAACCCGAAGGGAGCGCGACCGAGCCAAGGATAGGCGAAGCTCGACTTTGACCTCGACATCTCGATCCGAAGGGAGCGCGGTCGGACGAAGAACAAGCGGAGCTCGACTACGACCTCGCCGTCTCAACCTGAAAGGAGCACGGCCGGACGAAAGAGTTCGAAGGAGTCCGGGCTAAGACGTTCCACGTGGCGGCTTTATCTGATGTGGCGTCTTATTGGAACCACATGTCAGCGATCCCGCCACATCAATATGTATGACAAGCCACGGTTTCAGTAAAATCCAGGTAACTAACCTCCGATAATAACTACAATTAATTGAAGGGAAATTATACTGATTAATTTTCCTAACAAAAATCAAGAAAACTTAACTATTTTTAGTTACAGCAACACCTATAAAAAATGGTAAAAAAAAAACCTCCAAAATAAGTCATTTCATGCTAGTCTAAGCCAGTCTATAACTAACTTGCACTATGTATATCTGATTCTCCACTCATTTCATCTCGCTTTCTTTCTTTGAGCTCTTTATTCTGTGACCTGAATTCTACTAACTTAGACATCGAAGTGTCCCCTATCAAAAAAAATTTGATCGAAAATTTATTTTACAGGAACCAAGAAAGTAAACCGATGACCAAGTACTTCATCCGACCTGCAGGAATCAGCGTCAACACAATCTAAGATAATTTAAGTCCCAGTATAAAAGTTAAATTTGTGAATTACTTTGAAATATAAATTATATGCAAAGTCAATAATTGCACGCTATCTTGAATAAAAGACAGCAACAATGAAAATGAGTCGGTTATCAAGTATGGATGCTGCTCCGGGATCCCACGGACCGTTGCCATTCCGACTTGAAACCTTCACAGCATACCAGAAACATTTGATCTACGAGAATATTCGTCGTGTCATTGTCCGATGTTATTTGTCTTTACCGGAACCGTCAGCGAGTGCCCCCATCGTTACTACTATCCCGCTGCCATCACGCCGCCGGCTCTTTGATCTTTGTTCCGTGTCTTCATTACACAAACGAAACCGATCTCTCTGTCTGTTCCAAATGGCACCATGGATGGAGATCAAAGCAAGCCGTGAGTTTCGAAGACTGCCATATATGGATATCTCTCGGTTCGTGAAAGAGAAGGACCTAACCACTCCTCTAACCTTTTTCTGGTTTTTAAAAATTTGATAAACATTGACAGATTATGTTTTTCATGGAGCATCATTTTCTATCGGATCTCTTTGAATTCCATGTTGGAGGTTGCGTGTTGGCTTTGTAAACGCTTCAATCCACCAGGCTTTCTGACTTGACTTTCAACAGTGCAAGGCTATCTCGAACAGATCAGACTCCGCGTCGACATCCGTCGCAACGGCTCCACCATCATCGTTGCCCTTCTTGCCGCTTTTGCTCTGCTTGGCAGCGTTAAGCCAGTCGGAGTCTATCCTTCCCATGGAGAAGAGCTCTCGGCTGTCCTCGTAGCTGACGGCTGTGGCTCCACGGTCGGCGGAAGCCGAGCGGATGAAGCAGGGATTGGGCGTCCGATGCGCGTTGGCCGGGGCGTACATGAATTTGCTCTGCCCCAGGTTGACCAAAACCATCACATCGACGCTTGCCTCCAGAATCGGGTAGAGCGGGCTTCTGTACGCCTCGGAGTTGGAGTAGATCACGTGAATCAGCTGGTTGTCCACCGTGAAGAAGACCTTCTTTTTACCCGGGTCGAACCCGCAGCCGATCACCCTGTTCACGTCCGCCCACTCTTTTTTCTCCGACTCCAACACCAGCTTCATCCCTGATACGGCACACGTGTATGTGTATAGAGTTAAAATTTAACTGAATTGTTTTATCTATAATATGCACATTATTCTTTGCGAGACAATTTAATTCATCCATAGCTGTTTTGTCCAAATCATTTGAATTTTGAAGTATATATAGAGTTTGCACTCAAAAAAAAAATATATATATATATATAGAATAATATTAATACTATGATATCTTACCGTCGAGGTAGACGGAACCATTGGAGTGGAAGCCGATGGATCCCGAATAGGTCCCAGGCGATGATCTAGTTGGAGGAGGACCTCCTATAGTGAGGCCCAAGGAGACGAGTGGGCCGCTGTCGTCTCTGCCTCGTAATTCCTCTTTGATGACGGTTCCAGGCTCTTTGATCCGACTAGTGCCGCGAGCAATCTTCTCCATAGCATGGACCAGGGCATCCGACTGCCCTTCAATGGAATTCTCTTCGATCAGTTTCACCCGGTCGTCTTCCTCCTGCTGGTGCCGTTGCTGGTGAGGTTGGAGGTACAGGATGGTGATCTCGAAGTAGGCTTCTTGAGGGAAAGAGGAGCCTCCCAAGGGTGGGCCCGGCAAGGGGAGGGCCATCCTGACGCTACACCAAACGGCGGAGTCGTTGTCGCGGCTCGGATTGAGCCGCACCGTCTGCATGAACTCCGACGATCCAAGGGGCACATCCCAGTCGGTCTCCGCCTGTCTCCCACCATCGCAGACGGCGCAGAGGCCCCACAGAGGGCTGGGGGTTGGCCGGGTGGAGGCCGATGAAGGTCGGCTCGTGAACGCGAAACGCGACCATCCGTTCTCTACCGCCTCCGTGATGAGCCGCGGGTGCTCGTCCCACTTGAATGGAGGCTGCTGTCCAGCAACAACTGGATGATGGTCGTTATGGTGGTGGTGGTGGAGGTGCTGGAAGCGCAGGCCGGCTTTGCTACTGCTGCTAGATTTGTAGGAGAGATGGAGCTTGGCGACCGCGGCCTGGAGGCTTTCATTTTTGGACTTGGTCCCTGTTTCTAAGAATTGTGGGGTGGTCTTGGAAACGAGGCGCCGGCGCCGGAGCCGGCGGCACAAGAAGATGAGAATGGAGACGAGGAGGATTATGGCAGCGGGGAGCGCTAGGGCGAGAATTTTGATCCGTGATCTCATCTCTCTGTATCCCTCTCTCTCTCTGGAAAATTGATGTGGTGGAGATCACCATGTCATGTCTTTTTTGTGCATCAAAACTGAGGGGAAGAATTGATACAATTGCCGTTCAGGGTTGGTAACTCGAGCAAAAAGGCAGGGAGAGCGAGTCGAATAAGGCCGGCGGAGACCGTGGACCGATGACCCGCTCAAAAAGGCTCATTTGAATATATTAATGAATGGGAGTAAAGTCGTGTGATGTAATTCAATGTTTGGTCATCATTTTGGCTATGCAGATCATAGACTAACGGATTGTCTGCATGACAACATTCACTTGCAGAAGAAAGAGAGAAGCAGAGAAAAAAAAAAAAAAACAGCGATAAAAATTGAAGAATTAATAAAAACACTTCCATTTCATATGACACGTGTTATACCCAATCAATTTTTTTAAACCGGAGCAGATCAAGGATCCGACCGATTCACTCCAGCAAAGATCCGAACGATCTGCTATAATAGAGATCCGTCCGACCCATTTCATAAGAGTCCGACCAACCCACCTTCAACAAGGGTCCGACCGACCCACTCCGACGGAGGTCCGACCGACCCACTCCGACGGAGGTCCGACCGACCCGCTATAGTAGAGGTCCGACCGACCCGCTATAGTAGAGGTCCGTCTGACCCGCTATAGTAGAGATCCGTCCGACCCACTTCATCAAGGATCCGACCGACCTACTCCGGCGAAGATCCAACCGATCCACTCCAGCAGAGATCCGAACGACCCATTGTAGCAGAGGTCCATCCGACCGGCCTTCAACAAGACCTAGCCTAAAAGCTCCAGAAGCCTCTTCCAGCTGGTACCAAAATTCTATCACAACAGACCTCACGACGTGGCCACGTCCTGGTGCCACTTGGCCACTACCCTGATTCTCTTAGGGGCAAATCGGACATTCCCAACCTGGTCCCTAACAGAATTTGGCAGTATTCCACGCCTATATAAGATAAACGGGGGACTTCGAATAAGGGCTAAGTATTATCTTCCTGCTCCATATGCTTATCTCTTTGATTCCTCCATTCTATTGCCCTCAAGCTCCCGCTAACTTAAGCATCGAAGTATCCCCTACCGGAACACCACCAGTCCTTGGGGATTTTTTACAGGAACCGGGAGAAGAGCACTCCAGCCAAGCCTGCCTGAACCCGGTCCGAGAGAAATTGTAGCAACATATTGGCGCTAGAGGAAGGAGAAGCTTGTTTTCCCTTCTCTAAAAGGAGGAGTCCATCCACTAAGTAGAGTGATGACAAAGGGAAGAACCCGAAACACCTCCACCAGGAGAGGACACTCCCCGTACAGGTCGGAAGGACCTCCCAGGGAGAACGATGTCGCCAAGCCTACTATCACTCTGGGAGAGCAACAGTTCTAGACTCTCCTAAACCACATCAACACCCTCGCTACCGCGGTTCAGAACCTCCAGGACGCAGCTAACGACCGGTAGCAGCTTCCTGCGATGTCTCGCACCAACCACCAACCTGCCGCTGGGGGAAGCCGGTAGTAGGGAGTCCCCCAGCCCCATTCTCACCTCGCTCCGGAGCACCGAAGGTCTCAGAGAGATCATGTTGATGGGAAGAGAGTGAGGTCCGCCTCACCCTCTTCTGCTGACTCAGTTCCTGATGGCGACCAGCACTACAGTGAGGTCCAAAGAGATTACACCAGCAAACTCCAGTGCATGGAAGAGCAGATTGCTGTGCTAGTCGATCGGCAAAAGGCCGACAGGGCGCAAGCATATGACTCCCGCCCGTCTTTTTTTGCCGAAATCATGGAGGAACCTATCCCCCGTCATTTCAAGATTCTGCAAGTAGACCCCTACGATGGTACCACCGACCCGCTGGACCATCTGGGCACTTACAAGGCCCACATGATGGTGCAAGGTGCCTCCGACGCCCTCCACTGCATCGCCTTCCCCGCAATCCTCAAGAAGGTGGCTCGGATGTGGTTCTCCACCATCTGACCAGGTACGATCCACTCCTTCCCCCAGTTTAAAAAAGTCTTTCTCTTCCATTTCACGACTTGCAGTCGGACACCGAGAAACACTGACTGCCTCTTCCTCATACTATAAAAAGAAGGAGAAACTCTCAGGAACTACATGGCCCGATTCAACTCAACGGCCATGGAGATCCCAGACCTCAATGAAGATGTCGCTATGTCGGCCTTCAAGAGAGGGCTACGCTCGTCCAGGCTCACATTCTCCCTGTATAAGAAGTTCCCGACAAGCTACTCCAAGCTGCTGGCTCGGACGTAGAAGTACACCCTAGAAGAAGAACAGGCGGCGAGCCGACGCCAGGCTAAAGGAAGGTCGGCTCCCAAGAAGCGGAGCGACAAGGCTTCTGAAGTCCGACCTCCGAGCGATGGCAACAACTCGGCCTGACGTCGCAGCCCAAAGCCGAAGGACTTTCCAAGGAGGTTCAAATCTTATGCGCCCCTCTCCCTTCCGAGGGAGAATATCCTCCTGGAAATTGAGAACGAAACCTTCCTGCAATGGCCTCGTCCGATGAGGGGTCCCTTTGCATCAATAAACAGAGACAAATACTACCGATTCCATCGGGACCACGGACACAACATTGAAGACTGCCTCCAGCTGAAGGACGCAATTGAAGACCTCATCAGAAGGGGATACCTGCATAAGTATTCCGACCCCAGAGGAATCGGGCCAAAGCCTCAACTGCCAGAGACCCCCCAGAGGAGACAAAGCTTCCCAACCAGTGTCAGACCGACGGGAATGTTGGCATGCTGCACCGCCGGTCCGACTGGAGATATGAAGAATACCAGAACATTGTGAAGCGGTCTAAGGATTCTAATGTAATTAGCTTCTCCAACGAGGACCTCCTAGAATCCTACATTTCTGGGAATTATCCTGTAATTGTGTCGGCAGTGATTGCTAATTATGATGTAAAGAAGATCCTTATTAATAATGGAAGCTCCATGGAAGTGTTGTTGTATGATGCCTTTGTCAGAATGAACCTGTCCAGATCAAAGCTACAAGAATTCCCTATGCCATTGACAGGCTTCGGGGAAAACTTCGTCGGAGTAGAAGGGCAGATAACTTTGCCCATGACCATCGGGACAGAGCCTTTCTAGAAGACTCTCCCCATCAACTTTGTGGTCGTATGTACGATCTCGGCATACAATGCTATTTTGGGCCGACCGGCCCTCAACAAGTTACGGGCCATTGTCTCTACCTACCATCTGCTAGCAAAATTTTCGACTCGGAACGGGGTCGAAGTTATGAGGAGAGACCGCAGGATGGCCAGACGATGCTTAACTATTCAAGACAGGTAGTCGGACGATCATTCCACCCTGGAACAGCTTGACCCCAGGATCGAAGCCGACAGCCGCGGTTAACCAGTCGAAAGGATTTTATTCATCCCTCTTTGGGAGGACGATCCCACCAGGGTCCTCCAAATCGAAAGCACTCTTAATGAAGAGGTTAAGTTAGAGCTGGTCAGCTTTTTGCGGGACAATGTCGATATCTTTGCTTGGTCGGCGTCGGACATGCCAGGCATCCCGTTAGAAGTCATAACTCACCAACTTAAAGTATATCCGACCTACAAGCCTGTCAGATAGAAGAAGAGGAGCTTCGCTCCTGAAAGACAGAGGGCAATTGACGAGGAGGTCAAGAAGCTCTCTGATGCCGGCTTCATCAGAGAGGCCCATTACCCCAACTGGCTGGCGAACGTTGTAATGGTGAAGAAAGCTAATGGGAAATGGAGGATATGCATGGACTACACCGACCTCAACAAGGCTTGTCCGAAGGATAGCTTTTCTTTGCCAAAGATAGACCAACTGGTGGACGCCATGGCCGGTCATCAACTTTTGAGCTTCATGGATGCCTTCTCCGGCTACAACCAGATCAGGATGCACTCGGAGATGAAGAGAAGACAACCTTTATCACCGATAAAGGACTGTATTGCTATAGAATGATGCCCTTCAGCCTAAAGAATGTCGGTGCCACTTTCCAAAAGTTAATTAACTGGGTCTTTGAAGGGCAACTTGAAAGAAATATGGAGGCGTATGTTGATAATATGATTGTCAAGAGCCTCCACAAAGCTGACCACATTAGAGACTTGCAGGAATCTTTTGATGCTTTAAGGTATCACCGGATGAATCTGAATCCTGCCAAGTGCACCTTTGGGATGACTTCCGGAAAATTCCTTGGCTTTTTGGTCACGTAAAGAGGAATTGAGATCAACCCTAACAAAATCAAAGCTGTCATCGACATGAGGCATTCGACCAACAAGAAGCAAGTGCAAGAACTTACAGGCCGAATAGCCTCTCTCAGCCGCTTCATTTCTCGGTCGGCTGAAAAATCCCTACCTTTCTTCAAGACCTTGCAGCTATCGGACTGCTTCCATTGGACCGACGAGTGTCGGTCAGCCTTTGAGGCACTGAAGGCTTATCTGAAGAACCCTCCATTGTTGGCTAAGCCGATAGAGGGAAAGCCCTTATACTTGTACTTGTCGACATCGGATAAGGCGGTAAGCTCCGTCCTCGTTCAAATGGGAGAAGGCAATCAACAAAGACCTGCCTATTATATCAGCAAAGTTCTCCACAATGCCGAAACGAGATACCCCAAGATGCAGAAGCTTGTCTATTCCTTAGTCATAGCAGCCAAGCGACTGCGACCCTACTTCCGGGCGCATCCGATTGTCGTCCTGTCCGATCAACCTCTCAAAGCGATCCTCAGGAGCCCAGACACATCCGGTCGACTGGCCAAGTGGGCCATCAAGCTTGGCAAATTTAACATATCTTTCCAACCTCGGTCGGCCATGAAGGCTCGAGTAATTGCCGACTTTATTATAGAATGTATCTGGAAATAGGAAGTACCCTCACAAGCAGTCGGTGCACCTGAAGATGACGCCATTGAAGAAGTAGAGCCCGCCTGGACCCTTCATGTGGATGAAGCGTCCAACCTTGCAGGCTGCGGAGCGGGCCTGATCTTAGCCGACCCCGATGGACAGAGCTTGGAGTATGCTTTACACTTTGCATTTCAGGTGTCAAACAACCAAGCATAATACGAAGCCCTCCTCGCAGGACTCAGGATAGCCATTGAACTGGACATTAGCCGAATCAGGGCCTTCTCCGACTCTCAGCTAGTGGTGAACCAGGTGAAGGACGAATTCGAGGCGAGAGATCCAACCCTGGCCAAGTACTTAAGCAAGGTACAAAGCCTCATGTCTTGGCTTAAATTTTTCGAAATTCTCCATATACCTCGATTGCAGAACTCCCGGGCAAACACTTTATCGCGATTGGCTACGACCGTTACCAACACCTCCGACCGGACCTTTATGGAGTATCTACAATGTCCAAGTAATGTTGAAGAGCCGATAGAAGTCCACCAAGTGGAACAAGAAGCCTCTTGGATGGACCCAATTTTTGCATTCCTTGTCAAAGGGACTCTACCGGAAGATACGACTAAAGCCAAGCATGCATGCTGGATGGCTTCAAAGTACGTCGTCCTCGACGGCACTCTTTACAAACGGTCGTTCTCACAACCATTACTGAAGTGCTTGGGTCCGACTGATGCCGACTACTTACTCAGAGAAGTGCACGAAGGTATCTGCGGCAACCACCTGGGAGGAAGATCCCTGGCTTACAAGATTATCCGACAGGGATATTACTGGCCGACCATCCAGGGAGATGCGTCGGACTTCGCCAGAAAGTGCGACGCATGTCAAAGATACTCCAACATTCAAAGGAGGCCGGCTAGTCAGTTGATTCCACTCACCGCACCTTGGCCATTTGGACAGTGGGGAATGGACATCCAGGGGCCGTTCCCCTTGGCATCCGGCCAGCAAAAATTTTTGATTGTAGCCAATGATTACTTCACCAAATGGGTGGAAGGTGAGTCGCTAGCACAAATTACAGAAGCTAAAGTGGAGAATTTTTCTCGGAACTGCATCATCTTCCGGTTTGGCATACCACAAACGATCATCACAGACAACGGAAGGTGGTGCGCATCGCTACGCACCGATTTGAAACCTTAAATCCCCTACTATTAAAGGTAGAATAGTGGGAGTAAGGGTCAAACCCACAGGAACTTTGGGTTATTCCGAAAAAGAACTTTTTAACAATGCTAATATTTACTAAAAACTCTAACTAACTAACTAAGATAGATAATGAAAAAGTATAAATGCATATAAGAATCTCGAAATTCCAACTGGTTACTTGCTAGGTGGGCTGGCACTTCACTTCTATGTAAATGATCTGTATATTCCGATCCATATATAACCTATTCTTGGCGATCACGAACCATACCTATTCGATCACGGCCCGTTCCCCTGAATATAGATTAGTCGGAAATCGGACACATACAAATTATAAAAATCTTTTTAGAGATAATTTATTCCAAGAGCACAAACTGTTCCTATCTTGAATACAACTTGTTCCAAGAATATAAACTATGCCTAATAAGAATGAATGACTCATAAAAATATTGACAAGAAATTCAGGCTTTTATTTCATAGAAAGTAAGTACAAAAATTAGAAAATAAGCTAAATCAATAAACTAAACCCCCGTGCCAAGCACTATAGTGGAATCCCGAGAAAAATGATCAACCTTCTATCCTGGACATCTGCTCTGCAGAAAAGAAATATGGGAATTGGAAGTGGAATGGGGCGCAGAATGGAAGTCTACCGAATCCTCTCTCGGAGCGGAGAATGAGGGAAGGTTTTATAAATGGAAAACACTATGTCGGGCCCGTGTGGGAACCACGGTGATTTCTTATCTCAATCTATCCAAAAATATCGATACTATCTCCTTATCCTCGCACCCGTTCGCGCGATCCCAGCAGGTTTCTTCCGCATCCACGAACTATTCAAAAATCTTATCCCGCACCCGTCGATCCGATCTTCCAAACAAACTCCTCGTTCCCTTCTCGTTCCTTTCCTTCCGGCTTTCCACTTCTTCGGACATCCCAGTCCGAGTCTGACAAACCAGCGAGGGAGACGGTTTCCCGGCGGCTTAGAAATAGGAAAAATTGGCAACGAGGAACACCAACAAAGGGGAAAACTGGCAGCAAGGAAGAAGAACAATGAGGAGGTCCGATGGCTTGGGTGGCGCTCGCACGATGGTTTGGCAGGAGCTGCAGGGAGGAAGACCGTGGGAGGAGCAGGCGATGTCTCAGGCGACGGAAGACGGCTTCCCGGCAAATGGCGATGGCGGGACGGTGTGGGGAGGCTGCTCCGATGATGCAGGGTGCTTGCGATGGCCGAACGGTGAAGACAAGGGCAGCAGCTTTTCGGGCCATTTTCCGGCCGTTGGGAGCTTCTCCGGCCGGAATGGAGGTAGCCGACGGGTTGGGCGGCAGCAGGGGAAGTTATCCGGCGAGTTTGGGCGCAAACGGTGGAAGGTGGTCCACGATTCTGCCCATGGACCACTGATAATGGCAAAGGTGGACCAATCAATAGTGCGATGGACCATTCAGCCGGTCCAAGTGAACCGGCTGAAATAATTTAAGTGATGTTCCAATAATCGTGTTGCTTTGAAAATCATGCTAAAATCTTCTAAAATTAATTGTGGGCTCATATGAACTCCGATTTGGATCCGGTTTGTGCCGTTGGATTCCATAATTCAAGCTCTTCACATTTATATAGTCAATTTTTGCAAAATACCACATAAAACCATTAATTTTATCCAAATAAAGTTGGGTTAATTATCATTATTTTAATAATTATCACACCTCCCAACTTGAACTTTGCATGTCCTTGAGTAAAGAAAATGAATTAGTCTTATGTACTAACCTGTCCAAGAAATGAAAATCATCTTACTAACTCTAAAATCAAAAGATACCCGATTAGACCATTAAAAATGTACTTCATTGGATTACCAATTCCACCCATTTAGTGGTAGAGTGAAGTCCATCCACCCATTTACATTTAGTGGTAGAGTGAAGTCCATGGAAGTTTTAAGAGTTTTTCTTTTCCCAACTTTCTATCTCACTCTCAAAATCTTCCAACTTTGGTTTTGGTGTAATATTTATTTAGTCCCCACTTTTTTTTTTTTTTTGACAAGAAATTCGTAGAGCCAGTGCAATGTCCTGACATCTTGCTTTCTAGTTAACACTTGTAGCGAGCTTTAAGCCAATGACTCCCAAACCAGTTGGCTTTAGGGCATTAGGTGTAAAACACCCCTCGGGCTTATTAACTCGAGTCAAAAAGGCTTCAAGTCAAGACTGACTCTATAAAAGATTTCTTTATATCCTCACCTTTTGACACGAACAACAATGCTTACTCAGTAAAAAATGCTAAAAACCTTAATTATTAAACTTGGAAACTTTTTATGATGCCTATACCATTATAAGTAGGGTTCATTATCGAGATCAATAGGCAAAAGGGTCTGGAATTACTCGAAAAATTTTCTGTTCTACACTACCATTTATAGTGTTTTCTTGATAAATCATCCCTCGATATGTCTAAAATTGTATAAACCGTTAATCACTCCTCATTTAGTGAGCTTTGATTTTTTTCAAATCGAGACAAAGCTTGTACACAAAAATTGATTAAAGTTTTATTTGAGGATTAGATTAATTTAATTATCCCCCCAACTTAATTTTCATTGTCCCCAATGGAAGATAATACTAATAATATAATGGCACAGAAAGATACAACCTGGTAGGGTATTCAAGCATTGGATGTTCTTTTATCGCCATGTTCCTCACAATCTTCTTTTATTACTCTTCTCAATTTATTCTAAAAACAAAGAATAAAAGGTTAAAACTGAAAGCATGAACTAAGACAAGAACTGGGCTGCCTCCCAAAAGCGCTAAGTTTATAGTCTTCAACCAGGCGCTAAAAGGGAGTGTTACTGATATTAAACTTAGGTACATCCCTCAAGAAAATTTTTAGAAAACAGGCCAATCAGGAGGCCTTGTCAACATGGTAGAAAAACGTTCGTAGAGTATTCTACAACGATTATCCCTGATCCATAAAATACAAGAGGTAAGCTTGCTAGACCAAGATTGAAAAATTCTATAACAATTTTGTTGAAGATTAGGAAGGAAGTGTGTGTGTCGAGCCGAGAGTGGGGGTGGGGACTTGAAAATTTTTCGATCTCTAGAAAGGTCTACCCTAATCCCATTCTCGGGTATGGTATGTCTTGATATCATCCCTTCCTGATGGCACTTTATCCAAGTTAATTGTAGGACTGTCTCCATACATCGTTTTATAATAAAAGATAGATTTTGGAGGCGATCTTTGAAAGTAGTGCCAAATATAGAAAAATTAGCAATAAACTCTTTAAGATCATTATCCCTCATTTCATAAACGTCTCATCCAATAGCTTGTCTATGCATCCTTAGAACACCAACTATTAGGTCTTCCTGATTAGAGATCACTGGTAGGGTATCAGTATGTGTGACAGGAAGCGGTGTCAATTCTAAATCTAGTGGTGATTCTAACGGAGGAGCTAGTGGGGGGTTAGGTGTTGGCTCAACTTGTTCCGTTAAAAGGGGGTAGGTTTGAAAAGTGGGTTATCCCTTCCTATGATATCTTCATCTTCATTAAAATCATCTACCTCGCACTGAGCCTCACATTGAGCCATATAGGGATCTAATGAGTTCTGGGGATAACTAGGAGGTATGGCTTCCCTATCCCCAGGTGGTATGGCTTCCCCTAGTGTGTTATTCTGTTGTGGTTCCTGGGGAACCTCAATGAATTCTATCATATCATCAAAGGAAGTCATTGGTGTGTAAGATGATGATGGAAGTAGTTCATCCCACCAGTTTGGTTTCTCTGCCTCAGTCGAATCATATATATTAAGCTAATCGATAGATTACTGCTGAGGCATGATTGGTTGTTGATATTGGACAAATCTATCGACCTCTGGGTTAATCTGAGGAAAAGGTGGGTTCTGACTAATTTTTCCAATCCGGTCTAGTGCTTGTAAAACCTTTTCTTGAAAAGATAGGCTATAAGAAGTAGGAGAAGGTTGACAATCTGAACAGGGCAAATCATAATAAGAAACATCTGTGAACAAAGGTCTTTGGGGTACTGGGGTAACTACTGGGTGTAGTTGCCAAGAAAAATCTAATTGAGCCCCCCAACCTGGGTTATAAGCATCAAAATTTAAATTGTCTCCCGATCTATAGGCCATATGAATTTGATCTTGAAAAATTTGAGTTTGATCTTGATAAATTTGAGTTTGATCTTGATAAATTTGATCGTACCTAGACTCAGGAAATTGGTACATGGTTGGGTATTTTATTTAATTATTATTTTTTTTAAAAAAAAAAAGAGGAGAAGGGGGAAGAGAGAAAAAGTCTAAAGGAAAAACTCCGAAAAGAGTCTTAAACTAGAGAGAAGAAAATAAATTATTTTAATTAACACCTTTTTTTTTTCAAAACAAGTGAAACAATCAAAATCACTATCCTAGGTTTAACCTGGATCTAGACAGCTCCTAACTGATCCAAGGTTACCTTCGAGCACTCCAAGCCCAAGATCAATTAACTGACTTGGCCAAGTAAGTGTAAGGTTGGTGGAGGTCCCCCCGTTGCTTGTCTTAGACACTAATTGAAATTGGCCAGGCAAGCGAACGAAACCAATTAAAGAACCACCTTCCTTCGGGCTCCTGTTCCTGAACCACTTTCCTTAGATACCAAGTAGCTAAATGATCTGAACCAGGTCCAACTCTAGGGTTTCCTTGTCCTATTGAGCTCGAAATTTCTAAGGTTGACATGTAATTGATTTTAAATTTAAAGACTTAGGTCAATGCAAATGCTGGGTGGTGATTTGTGGGCTAAGGAAGGGTATTGAACTTCCTACCTTATCTGATTAATTGGGTTATGCCCTTAAGTTGATTATGGAAAAATGAGATGCAGCAAACAAGGTGTCCAAGTTATCACACAAACAAAATTAATTTAATTACTTTTTTTTAAAAGTTTGGTGATTAAGTCTCTAGTCCTAATAAATTATGAGATGTCGGGTAAATTTTTTTTTTGAATTTTGCAAAAAAAAGTAAATTTACCTAAGTCAATTTAAAAATTGAAAGCAAAAGGCACAATTTTTTTTTTTGCTCAACCTTTTTGTATCCTAGGACAACCATTCAACATAACTTCCCAGTTATGCCGGGCAACCTTATGTCAAGGCACTCAGGATTAAAAATTTTAATTTTTAAATTTTTTTTTAATTTTCAAATTTTGAATTTTGAAATTTATTTTTTTTTGAAATACGAATTTAAATTTTTGAAATTTGATTTTTTTTTGATTTTTGATTTTTTTGATTTTTGATTTTTGATTTTTTTTATTTTTTTTTCAAAATAACACCAAAAGTTCCCGGCAACGGTGCCAAAAATCTAGTGCGCGTCGCTACGCACCGATTTGAAACCTTAAATCCACTACTTTTAAAGATAGAATAGTAGGAGTAAGGGTCGAACCCACAGGGACTTTGGGTTATTCCGAAAAAGAACTTTTCAACAATGCTAATATTTACTAAAAACTCTAACTAACTAAGACAGATAATAAAAAAGTATAAATGCAGATAAGAATCTCGAAATTCCAACTGGTTACTTGCTAGGTGGGCTGGCACTTCACTTCTATGTAAATGATCTGTATATTCCGATCCAGATATAACCTATTCTTGGCGATCACGACCCGTACCTGTTCGATCACGGCCCGTTTCCCTGAAATATAGATTAGTCGAAAATCGGACACATACAAATTATAAAAATCTTTTTAGAGATAATTTATTCCAAGAGCACAAACTGTTCCTATCTCGAATACAACTTGTCCCAAGAATATAGTCCCTGTGAGCTATATTCTTACCAACACTACATCAAAGATGAATTGCTTACCAACACTACATCCTATGATCGGCTAGCCATAAGTAGTCCTTTATGACTAGGACCCTGCCTATGACCAGTTCCCATGAAGTTCTATTCCTTGGCCAATCCTTTCTTCCTCGAAAGCAATGCTTGCCCAACCAAGGGACCTAAGGGGAAGTTCAGGAAGACTACCTGCTAGGTTAACGCAATAGCAGCCAAGTTATCGCTTAGCACTAAATATAGTATTACGAGTCCACCTTGCAAGGAGTTCAAAATGTACTCAAACAATGTATGATAGAATATGAGATAAATCCAAAAACAAAGTTTTGGTTGCCTGATAAAAAATTTTACAAAGCAAGAAGAGCCCATAAACCTGGAGGTCGTTATACAAAAACAGGACTATGCCCATGCACAAAATAAAAAAAAAAAGAAAAAGGAAGATGCCGGTCACTTCTTTAGGTCGATCAGTAACTTTGAACCTTGTTCATCAGTCTCTATGGTTGTGTTGAGCTTTGCTATCACAATACCCATGGTCTACCGGATGTTATCAATTTTGCAGGTGTTATCCTTGGTGACTTCTCTTGCACTAATCTGCTTATTCGGTGTGTCTGTGCCCTCACCAATTTTTTCAGTGGTGGCAATAGCAGGTTCCACCCTCTTGGTCTCAATAGCTATAATTTTCATGGTCAAAATCTTGACCCCTTCTCCTCCCTCTCCTTCCTGCTCCTCGACTTCGGCAATGATGTCCTTTAAATCCAAACTAGAGTGAGCTATGGAGACCTTTGCTTTGCATTTGGCGAATCTTTTCAAGCATCAAGGGTGGGCTCTCCCACCTCGTCCTTGAAGTCTTCAGAGTGAAGTCCTCGATGGTGCGAGAAGCCACCGAGGCTACTTTCTTCTTTGCAGCTTGAGCCTTAGCCTCAGCCTCCTTGACCCTTCTATTGGTGTCTTTGGCAATGACATGTGCGGCATCAAGCTTCTGGTTGGCTACTATGACCAAAGACTCCCAGTACATGCCCTTGGTAGTCACATCGGCAAGTTGGATCTCTAGCTCAAAAACTTTCCTCTCTTACTACCTGAGCTCTTCTTCTTTTGCTTTCAGCTGGGCCTCAAGCCCCTGTACAATGCCTCAGGAAGTTTGTAGTTCCTCTTTAAGCTTGGCTTCCTATCACTCACTATCAGTAAGCTCTCCAGGAGCTTTGCCTATCTCTTAGTGAGCTTGGCCTTCTCCTTCAAGGAGATCATTGACTCTACATAATTATCAAATTGCTCCCTCATAGCAAGAATGTCATGGATAAGTTGTCAAAGGGAAAAAAGATCCATTAGCTACCCAACGTTCAAAGAAACTACTACAGCGAAAGTTAGAAAAACACTCACCCCATGTAAATGGTATATTGAATCAGAAAAAATCTTGTTGGTAAACTGGGATCGCCACTTCCTTTAGTCTCAAGGGAGGAGAATATAGTCAAGCAGGTCCTCGGTTAATCTCTTGTCATGGAAGATGGAAGCATCTTGATTCACTTTGCCCTCAACTCAAGAATACCATCATCTCCGAGGTAGGCTTCTTCGAGCAATGACGGCCTAGCCGATCAAGGAGAATTTGGCAGACTTGTACCCACCTAAGGGATGGTACTGGCAGAGCAGGTAGGTTCTATGGCCTAATTGGAGACATCGAGAGCGCAGGAGTCAAAGTAGGTGGCAACGACAAGATCTACTTAATAGCAGCAAGGATCTCTTTCAAGAAAGGTGTAGAGGTCCCCTCCAATAACAACATTGTGGTAGGTAAGTCGGTTGGTGGATCCATGTGAGGTCTCTTCTCGATCGCCTTTCTGGGTTTACGATCGGTGCTTCTCTTCCGACTAGCGCTTTTAATGTTTTTCATTGAGAACTTCATGTTTGTAAGATAACCAAATATAAGAACTGGTTAGCAACAAGTGCTCTAACCAAGAAGAGACATAGAAACTCTCACCTAAGGCTTGTATTGCACTGATCCCAAACTCATAAAAATTTTGCTCTAATAACAACTCTTTCGGGACTTTTGAATTAAGGAGCTACTTGTAAACCTACTAGTCAGTAGGCTCTACCTCATAATCCTGGTTAGGGGACTTGTCTGGGTTACTCCAAATTCAATTCACCCTCTTATAGAAGACAAAGAAAAATATACTCTTCCATCCCTTGATGAAAGAAGGAAAATCAAAGCATTTAGTGGTGAGGATACCAGAGCTAAGAAAAAACATCAGAACCCTCCAAGCTCATTGTGGATCAACAATGAATAGTTGTTCTATTTTAATTTTAGCTTGAGTCCTATAAATAACATTAGTTTGCTTTATTTTGTGAATTGGTCAATTTGAGTCCTGTAATTAATACTTGAATAAGTCAAGGGATTTCATAAGTAGCAAAGATCCAAGTCATCATCACCTTGGTGGATCAATTCCATGGTAGATGAAGGTTGTCCAAAATTTTCACCAGACATCCAGACATCCAGACATCCGGACATCCGGACATCCGGACATCGAGACATTGGGACAAGTTTAAGATTTAAAGTTTATCCAAGGGAGGCGCCATCCAACTCTCTTCTCATCGCCTATTTGAAATCCAAATGATGCCATTTAAGAAAGAGTTCTCATCGCCCATTTAAAATGACGCCATTTAAGAGGAGTAAAATGGAAGGATTCTTCCTCCCATTTTAGTGCCATCTTTCAAAAAAAGTCGCCCACTCCAAATGGTCGGCCAACTCAATTGTTCAAATTTAAATGGAAGAAGAGTGCAAGGATAAGTGGAGGTTCATCTAAATTTCAAAGGAGTTCAAGTTCTCATGAAATCTATTTAGCATTCAAAGAGATGTTTTATTATCTTGCCTACCATTCAAATTTGAAGAACAAAAAGAGTTCACGCCAAGAGGAAAAGAGGATTAGCACTAAAGTGAGAAAGGAATGAGGTGCCATTTTTCTTTTGTCACCCAATCTGAATTCACCGCCCAAGCTATGGAGAAGTCCAAGTACAAGGGGGGATCTACTTAATTTAAATTACAAAGAGTTTTCATCAAGATCAAGAAGGAAATTAGAATCCATTGTCATCTTAATTATTTTTGTATTCAAAGAATATTTTCTTATCTTGCTACCATGAATTTATTCTTATCAAGCTACTATGTAAGGGGTCTATAAATACCACCCCATTCCCCTCTTGTAATCCATCTTATGATTGATTAATGAAACTCTGCCAATTTCCTTTCTCCATTTGCTGGGTAAGCGTTGAGAGTGCAATTGTTGGTTAAACAATTATCGTGTGTGAGTGCTCTGCTGGTTAAGCATTGCATTATTTTGTGTGAAGTACTGAAGCCCGAGTTATCTCCTAAATCCAAGATCTAAAAGCCAGGTGCCACCATCTTTAACATTCAATCCAAATTCATAACCAAGCCGTCCACCATTCTTTCCCTCTCTCATTTCAGATTTCCACTCCATTTCTATCATTATAATCAAAGTTCTCTTGCAGATCTCTAGAGTACCTGATCAGAAGAGGAGGTTTCCCTTGCCATCCAACCATCAAAGGAAAGATATGCTTCGAAGGACTGAAGTTTGCATTCCTACCGTGAGATCTTGAGAGTTGAATCCAGATCGATTTAAACGAAGGAGGAAAAATGGTTATTGATAAGTAACCCATTCGAATCTCATAGATATGATTCTGTGAAACAAGGAAGTCCTAGTTTCGGTGGTTTCCTAATCATCGGATCCAGGATTCTTTTGTGATTGCATGCGAATTACATTGCAGATAGTTAGTAGTACAGACTTAGTCTATTTTTTTCATTAAATTAATTTGATAGTTTATCTGAGTTTGCTGCCATTGCTCATCAAAATTAAATATTTAATTATTAGAATTAGCCTTTGCATCCATCCCGCATCAATTTTGGTATCAAAGCAGGTTAAGACTTAATTTCTCTTTAAGTACTCGGATCGGGTGCTTCACCATGACTGTCCGGTCATAGGAAAAAGTAGGGCTGCAAGACCCTCATATCCCATTCAAAGAAGATTTCCTATGGCGTGTAGGGGTACCGCTGTGATTGACCCTTGAAGAAGAAAATAAAGATATAGGCATCTTTAGAGTTAATTTTCTGCATCACGTCCATCCCAGTATATAGTATATTATTTTAATTATTTCTGTATGTAAGAAGATCAGAAAATTTTGATTCTTATTTTGATAGAATCATTATATTTTATTTTATTTTTCAAAATTTTTTTAGAATTTAATTCGACCTGTAGAATTTCTGCATTCTTGATTACTACCTGAGAACAGTTCTACTTTAGAATTTCAGCATATAGTTATTTCGATCTATTTAAATTCTAGCATAGTTTAATTTCTGCATTTATGTTCATATAATTTAATTTCTAGTAATTTATATTTCTACTAAAATATAACAAAATACAACAAAAAAAACTTAAGTGCATATCATTAGATTTCATATGTATGCATCATATGCATTACTTTAAGGGTGACAATATCATAAGATAAGAGAAGAAGGTCATTACCTTTCCTTGATCTAAGAACAACGCCATTTGCATTCGAACCTAAGCCTAACTTAAAATTGATTAGCAACCTAATACAGCTTAAGGACACCAACAGGTTGGGTTCAAGTCTAGTGAGTGAACTAGTGCACTCAATCCTTTAATTATTATTGGAAGCTGGTGTCTAAGGTTAGAGATCCAGAGGCAAATGCCCTAAGTAGACTGATAGTTTTTAATTAGGACCCTATGTCAAGCATGGAGAGCTTCCTGTCACCCCACCTCTTACCTGGCTAGTGGAAGGGCTAATTATTGAGTTGGGTGTAATTTGAGTTAACTCATTCCACTTGAGCTCTAGGTCTAGGAATCCTAGAAGCTAGGACTGCTTTGCATGACCACTAGATTAGGAGCCTAACCCCAACCTAGTCTGATCATGGAGTCCACTATAGAAACTTTATTGAAGACCTTCAATGAATAATGTGCCCTAATGGACAATAGGTTTGACCGACTAGATAAGCGACTCGACAACCTAGAGAGAATTCGTAGAACCCGTACTAACCTTGGTTCACCATAACCAACTCCCCTTGGACCTAGAATCCATCAGCCAGAATCCATTAGGATCTGTGCACTGAGTTAGAACTCTAGAATTAGTCAATTTTTCCTTAGTCGACCCACCTCTGTGACCCCATTTGTTCCTAAGAATGACCCTGAAGAGGAAATATCTATTGCAGACTCAGAGTAAATTGACCAGAAGATTACTCAGGCTGAAACCGTAGTGGAAATATATGAAGCTGGAGAAAACCTGATGGATGAGTATAAAGGAGAAGAGGAAGTTGATGAGTCACCTAATGTATTAGAAGGACCATTAGGAAAAGAGGACCATGAGGGATTTAACATCCCTACCATTAAGGTTATACCTAAGGAAACCCTAGACAAGACCCAAATAAAAGAGCTTAGTCCTGAAATTCTTGAACCAGAGGAATTTATCGATGACATAATTTCTTTAATTCGGTACCCTCGGGATGAGGTCACCTCTTCAATTCCAATTAATGATCTTTTCCCTGAACTTACTGACCCGTTCTTCAATAAAGTAGACTTTTTGCCACATGTAGATCCATGTCCATTCTTTAATGTCACCGCCATGAATCCAGACCCAGTTGTCAAACCCACCTCATATTTCCTACCCTTTCCTGAGACTTCCAATGTTTTTAGAACCACCCAGTTGCATTTTGTTGAGGTTAGCATGTTTTATCAGTCCTTTGAGCCCATTTAATTTGCTACCTACTTCTGGAAGACCTTTTGGCACTTATTAGGAGTCCATGTTAAATTTTTATCTGCATATCATCCATTAACTAGGAATCAAGCCCAAAGTTGTAGTTGTAGACCTAATAAATTTCATTTGATAGGAATGCATAGTTGAGTCCGTTAGGTATTGATGTGAGTCATATGCACAGCATGTTAAGGAAATACATAAAGAAATAAGTAAGAAAATTATTGAAAGCAATGAATCTTATGAGCATATGGCTAACTCACATAAACATTTCAAAAAATTTAATGAGAGAGACTCTGTCATGATCAGGCTTTGTCCTGAATGATTTCCACTACGAACCATGAAAAAACCACATGCCCGTAGTGCGAGACCATACAAGATTATAAAGAAAATTGAGTCTAATGCCTATGTGTTAGAATTACCACCTGATTAGGTATTAATCGAACCTTCAATGTATCAGATCTTATTGAGTATAAGGATCTAATAACGATACCTAGTGAGCCATTTGGGCCTGAATCCATTTTTGAAAGTGACCCTACCCTTGAGTGTCCACCAGCCAAATTACCAGAACGAAGAGATAAGATTGAACAAATTTTGGATGATAAAACTATCATTACTAGGAGTAAGGATTATCAGCGTTACCTGGTTTGATGGCAAGGTAGACTGGAATCTGATGATTCGTGGATCACTCGAGAGGATCTGCAAAGAATTAACCCAAACTTGCTAGAACATTACCAGAGTAGAGTCAACCCATACTCGACAGGGTTGAGTTCCTCCCATCCTAGAAAAATTGATGAGGACACCAGAGCTAAAAAAAGATGTCAGAACCCTCCAAGCTCATTGTGGATCACCAATGAGTAGTTGTTCTATTTTAATTTCAGCTTGAGTCCTGTAAATAACATTAGTTTGCTTTGTTTTGTGAATTGATCAGTTTGAGTATTGTAATTAGTACTTGAATAAGTCAAGGGGTTTCATAAGTAGCCAATATCCAAATCATCACCATGATGGATCAATTCCAAGGCAAATGAAGATTGTCCAAAATTTTCACCAGACATTCGGACATCCAGACATCCAGACATCCGGACATCCAGACATCGAGACATCAGAACAAGTTTAAGATTTAAAGTTTATCCAAGGGAGGCGCCATCCAACTCTCTTCTCATCGTCCATTTGAAATCCAAATGATGCCATTGAAGAAGGAGTTCTCATCGCCCATTTAAAATGATGCCATTGAAGAGGAGTAAAATGGAAGGATTCTTCCTCCCATATTAGCGCCATCTTTCAAGAAAAGTCACCCACTCCAAATGGTCGGCCAACTCGATTGTTCAAATTTAAATGGAAGAAGAGTCCAAGGATAAGTGGAGGTTCATCTAAATTTCAAAAGAGTTCAAGTTCTCATGGAATCCATTCAACATTCAAAGAGATGTTTTATTGTCTTACCTACCATTCAAATTTGAAGAATAAAAAGAGTTCACGCCAATAGGAGAAGAGGATTAGCGCTAAAGTGAGAAAGGAATGAGGTGCCATTTCTCTTTTGTCGCCCAATCTGAATTCACCACCCAAGCCATGGAGAAGTCCAAGTACAAGGGAGGATCTACTCAATTTAAATTACAAAGAGTCTTCATCAAGGTCAAGAAGGAAATTAAAGTCCATTGTCATCTTAATTATTTTTGTATTCAAAGAATATTTTCTTATCTTGCTACCATGAATTTATTCTTATCAAGTTACTATGTAAGGGGTCTATAAATACTATCCCATTCTTCTCTTGTAATCCATCTTATGATTGATTAATGAAACTCTACCAGTTTCCTTTCTCCAATTGCTAGGTAAGCGTTGAGAGTGCAATTGCTGGTTAAGCAATTGTAGTGTATGAGTGCTCTGCTGGTTAAGCATTGCATTAGTGTGTGTGAAGTACTGAAGCCCGAGTTATCTCCTAAGTCCAAGATCTAGAAGCCAGACGGCACCATCTTCAACATTCAATCCAAATCCAGAACCAAGCCGTCTACCATTCTTTCCCTCTCTCATTTCAGATTTCCACTCCATTTCCATAATTCTAATCAAAGTTTTCTTGTAGATCTCTAGAGTACCTGATCAGAAGAGAAGGTTTCCCTTGCCACCCAACCATCAACGGGAAGATCTGCTCCAAAGGACTGAAGTTTGCAATCCTACCGCAAGATCTTGAAAGTTGAATCCAGATCGATTGAAATGGAGGAAAAATCATTAATGGTAAGTAACCCATCTGAAACTCATAGATCTGATTCTGTGAAACAAGTTCTAGTTTCGGTGGTTTTCTAATCATCGAATCCATGGTTCTTTTTGTGATTGCATGCGATTACATTACGGGTAGTTAGTAGTAGAGACTTAGTCTATTTTTTTTTGTTAAATTAATTTGATAGTTTATCTGAGTTATGTTGTTGCCATTGCTCATCAAAATTAAAGTATTAATTATTAGAATTAGCATTTGCATCCGTCCCGCATTAAATGGTCCCTTGACGAGGGGCTATAAACCACCACCCTCTCTCAATTGAATGATGCTTCAGGATGAAGATTGATCTAAATAAGGAGAACCTGGAAATAATCCCATGAAAATGATAGAGAACCAGTAAAGAACTAATAATTTGGAAAGAGTTTAGGGTCAACTGGGCTAGAACAAGGCAATATCAATTAATCATTGTAAGGTTGAAAGGGTGAAAAGGTAAACGAAGACCTGCATGGAGGAATGCCTCATATATGGCAATGCCCCTTCTAGGCTGGAGGTCACCCTATCGATCCCCGGACTGGGAGCATGCATCTATATATGGTCCAGGTTTCCATACATCCTACGAAGGTGGAGGATAATTAGTGTAGACACCGTCGATGCTATGCTTACCAGACCAGTAAAGGCCTAAATCATAACAGGAGCCAGAACCAAAGAGAACCTACTAGTTCGCCGTACTATCCTAAAGGGAGATTCTTCCCCTTCTTGGTTTAAGGGGTCAGGTCATATAGATATGGTTTTTCTAGCCCCAAAAGGCCAAAAACATGGCTCGCTGAGTATTCATCATCCTTAGACGAACTCATGATTGTTAAAGAAAGAAGACAAACCCCTAAGGAAAGAGAAGACCTAAACAAAGACAAGGGCCATTCCGTGTAGCCTGGTCCAGGGAGCTCTAAGGAATACCTAAGAAAGATAGGAGCGAAGAGTAAATAGCAAAAAGGGAGGAAGATCAACCTGCCGAGAGAGAGGACTTCCAAGAGCAAGTTAGGGTTTGGAGCTTTCCTTTCTAATCACCCCTATGCAAGCCAATGGAGGAGAAACCCTCGAAGTAGAGCCAAACACCCATTTTAAAACAGAGGTTCCAATGTTTAGGATTTCACCCTTTCTAACATGCCCTTTGGGATTCAGACATATGGCACATGACCAATCACAAGCATCGCATTACCTCGAGTCCTTCCCACCTTCTTTAATATCCAATCCCGGGAAGCGCACACAAGTCATTTTGAACCATCGCCCCTAGGACACGTGGTGACTTTTTGATGATTAATAGAAGATGTGCAAGCCACCCTTCACTATGGAAATTAATTGTGGCCCGTTGGTAGGCCATGTCAACAGCTCTCTCCCTTCCACAATAGAGATGCCTAAATAGCTAGCAATGATCTGCTATATAGGCCCGCCATCATTCAAACCAGACCTAGGCCAATCCAACCCTTGAGACTATCAGGTCGACTACTCCCATCACTCAGAAATGATAAAATTGAAAAGCTTCCTAAGCTTGAAAGTGGAAAGCATCTGATGTAGCAGTTGCTGACATGGCCTCAGAGATTTTTTGGACCGTCAAGAGCATCGCCATCCATGATGGACGATGGTACCCAGCTGGCATGACTAGACATGTGGATGAGTCCAAGACACCAAGGTAGACTAGCGCATCATCCATGGGAGATTGGTGGTGGGGCCAATCAGTCGACTAGTTTCACATGGACTAACTAGTCTGCTTGGAGTCGGGTAGCAAGAAGCAGTTATAATCATTTAGCATGATGCCCCCACTTCTAGTCTTGCTGACTTTCCATTCGACCCTAGCTTGTTAGTCAGTCATGTTGACCTAGTAGGCTTGGGCATGCGAACAAGTCTCCTTTCTTGCCTAGCGATAGCAACATCTGGATAACTGGTGATCCAGCCAATCACAAATATTCTGGCATAAATCATGGCAAACATGATTCAAACAAACTTTAATATCATAATAGAATGAATGTCTTTGGTGAGAGCTCCAAGGGATAGGATTTTGCCACCTCGACCAAATTTGTTATACTTGTCGGGGATTGACACCACCACAACATCATTCTATTATACCACATAATTATACAAATAGGTAAAAGAGATCTCTGGCCCAGGTATGTTCTAAACATCTCCACATGATTACTCACACAGTCATCAGATCACCACAGGCTCCCGGCTCTGACTGCTATAGCCTCTTGTTATCCATACACTTACTTGAGTATCGGAGTGTCCCTACCAATAATCCCGATCCAGGAAACTTTTTGCAGGTTTCGAGAGAGGAAAGGTCTAATTCACCTTCTCACCTCTCCAAGAGAATCCATAATACCTTCCTCCATTGCCAAAGTTCAATGATGAGTAACTTGATGTCAATAATATAATTTTAAATTAATTTTTATATTTAAATTTAGTGATCAATTTTGTGACCGATATTTAAATTAAATAATTTTAAAATTTTTACTACGGATTTTGCAACCAATATTTATATAAAAAATATTTGTAAAAAAATTATGATCAATTTTTCAACCAATTTACAAATTGACTCTTACTTAATAATTTTTAATAAATTTAACGATCAATTTTGCAACTAATTTTAAACATAAAAAGATTTAAAAAATATTTGTGAGCAATTTTGTGACTAATTTATTAAATATAAAATATGTTTTTAAAAATTAGCGATCAAATTTGACATCGCCTGGTCCACAGGTCATTATCACAACTCATGGGTGCTTATCATGGTCCATGTCGCAATGTATAAAAGGAGAAGCTATTTTGTGCACCATCAAACAAGCGAGAGCCATCCATAGAGTGATCCACTGATGAAAATTGGTTCCCAAATTACTGAAGGATTCCTGGCATGATTCAAGCCACCATTTGTGCCATCCAATGACCCATGAGTGCCAGGAACCTTGATCTTACGGTCATCTTTCCTCCCGACATGATATAGGCTTTGATAAAGCACTGATGAATGAAATCTAGGTAGTTTGATGGAAATCAGATGGCAAGAAGGATGTTAAGCGAGTCCAGGGCATGTTCTACTTTGATCTTGCATCAAATTTGATTGGGATTTGGCTTGTTTGAGGCTCTATTTAAGGGAAGCCATGGGAAAACAAGGGAAGCAAGTAGCCAGGAGTATTTTTTTATTTTCTCTTTATTTTTTTAGACTTTGTATTAGGATTCAAAAGAGAGAGAAAGTGGAGAAGAGAAAGAGTGCTTAAAAAAGAGGAGATGCAATGATAAAGCTCCAAATCTTCTAAAATATGCATTTAGAAGCCATGCTTGGCTAACATGCAGTATGTAAAAGAGTATAGCTATCCTTACATAGATTCTTATATTTATTTTCTATTCTTTGTAATTAAATAAATACTCTTAATCTTTATTTTCTTTTATGCTTGATTCTTGAATAAATTATCTCTAGGTATGATGGATCATGATCTTGATAGGATATGATCCATGCTCAACATAAATAATTAATTCTAGAATTTATATTTACATAACCTGTTTAGATTTATATAACTTAATTATTGGATTGCCAATACTTGTATAATGGGCTATAATCTTAACAGGATATAGTTCATGCTCGACAAGATAGCCTATGCTAGGGGTTAGTTTGTAAGATTCTAAATCAATTACGAATTTTGATTACTTAGATGATAACAAATATCATAATTTATATTTGTAATCATCTAAAAACCTGAAGACATCTTTTTTATTATATATGTCTTTCAATTTTATCTTTGATTTAAGTTAGTTAATTTCAATTAAAATACTACCAATTTTTAAGAATCTATTTTTTTTTTGCTTAGTTAATTACATCTCAGTCATCTGATTTATGAGGATATGATTCTGACTCATCCTATCTATATAATTTGAATTAGATTTATTTTTGACCATCTTTGATAGTGATCAAATTTTTACACCATTACTAGGATCATTGGCACAATTGGATTAATAAAGCATAAGAAAAAAATAAATAATTTTTTTTTATTTTACTATTTACTGCTTTCTTTAGAATTATTGTCTTCTTAGTTATTTCTTTAATTATTACATTATAATTTTTCATTTTACTTCATATATTTTGTGGCTTTCTAATTTTCTATTTTACTTCATATATATATATTTAGTTACCTTTTAATTTACTGCCTATCATAACTGATTTATTATTTTAATTTCTTACCTTTTAAGTAGATTTGAGTTCTTACCTTTTATATATAGATAAAATATATTAGTATTTATTTTTATCTTATATTACTTTTTATATATAGTAGATTTACTGCTTTCTAATTAGATTATTTGTATAGTTAAGTAATTACCTTATTTTGTATAAGTAATTTACCACTTTATCTAATTAATGATTACTGTCTTCTATAGCTTAGAATAATTTACTGCTTTATATAATTAGTAATTTCCTACTTTCAAAGTAAATTAGATTTCTTACCTTTTATTTAGATTACGTAGTTGCCTTTTATTCTTAACTTTATTTATTGTTTAGATTTTCTATATTATCTCATACATTTAACTAATATAGCACAACCAAAAATAAAAAATATATATAATAATATTCTTGGACATCTAGTGTGTTTGCATTGCATCTTTACATAATTGATTTAAGAGCACTTAATCCAATTAAACAAGATAAAGTGGGGATCTAATTATCTTTTTTTATCCCAAAAATCACCATCATTCATATTATATTGATCTAAGCCTTTAATTTAAAATTAATTAAATGTTGATCCCTAAGAATTTTTGAGCTCATTAGCATAAAGAACCCTAAGAGTTGACCATGTTAAAGTCAGGTAGTTAATTAGTATTTAAGAAAGTGGTTCAGAGATCTTAATCCTGAAGAAATATAGTTACTTAATTGGTTCCGTTTATTAACCTGGTCAATTTAATTGGTATCTAAAGAAAGCATCGGAAGGACCCCATCAATCTTATACTTATATGATCAATTGGGTAGCCGATCTCTGACTTAGAGTACTCAAAGATGGCCTTGGAATAGTTAAGAGTTGTCTAGATTTAGGTTAACTCTAGGATAGAGTGTCCACTTTTTGTTAACTTGATTACAATTAACATCAAACCTTAACTAATTCTTCTCTTTCTCTTAGCTTTAGGGCTTCTTAGGTTCTTATCTTCAGAACTCCTATCTTTTTTCTTTCTTCTTTTTTCCATTTTCTCTTTAAAAAAAATATTAGAAGAGGATTTCTCTTATCTAGAATCCATGATTGCATATCTAAATAATCAGAACAATCTGCTATGGATCTTAATAGTACAATAGATGAGCTGTCCTATAGATTAGATTGGCTACTAGCTATCAGGCATTCTTCATCTCTATCTTTTTTTTTCTGCATAATAAGTTTGCACAATATGTTCGAGCCCCATTTACTTTGTAAGTGAATGCCCAGCCGTATACTAATTTTCTAAGTTATGTATGAGCAAGTCCATCTAGATCAAACCCAAATAACCTATAGACCAGAAAATAACCTACAATCCAAGTTAGGGAACTCAACCAATTTTTTTATGAAAACTAGAACTAGTGGTTACCCCGATAATACAGGAATCTACATTTGTAGACGCATCTTATTATAATATGTCCTATCTATGATACCAACCTTCTCCAACTACTTATAGCCCATCATTAATTTGAAGAGAGATTTAGCAAGCATTAGACAAGCTAGAACACAACAATTATAACCTTCACTTTGATCTAGAGACCCAAACCAGGTAGATAGTAACCCTACTCAATAGGGAGGAGGAAAGAAAGCTGCTTAGTCAGCTTGAGAGTAACCTAGAGGGACAACACATGGCTAGAAGTTTTAATATCCTATAGCATTTTCTGAACAATCAATTATGACTCTCGAGAATAAAATAGTCATAGATATTACCTTGTACAATTAAAAATACCAACATAGATAATTCAACTAAGATAAAAAATATATAGAAAAAAATCAGAATGATGAGATGAACCACTTTCATCATCACCCTACTTACCTATGGCCCCATTTTCAAATGCCCTGAAATCACCCATTCCTTTTAATGGGAAGGGAGGACAAAAAGAAAAAACAGTGAAATTAGTTAAGACTTCCCAAGGACCTTAAATAAATGATATAATGAAGGAAGCTATACTCATAATTCTCCTCCAAGACTCTTTAGATCCCTGTTTGGCTTATTTCAGGATTGATGATTTTAATGTACATGGATATATCATAAAAATAAATGACCTAGTAGATATGCCTTATCCAAAAACCACCTCACTTTGGATTGAAAAATATGAGCCACTACTTAACCTCCTAATACCTCCCTTATTAGAATCATCACTTGCTCTAGAATTGAAGTACTTCCTGATGCACTCACCAACACCTTATTAGTGATATCTAATCATGAATCGTAACTTGTAGATGTTTTAAAAGCATATAAAGGAGCTATCAAATGGGACATTGCTAATATGAGAGATAACGATTTTATAATTTTTATGATTAATTTCTCTATATTTGATAGTACTTTCGAGCTAGGATTACCTTCAAAATCTATCTACAGTATTAAAATAATGTATGGAGATAGATGTAATATTAATTTAAAAAAATACCAAGCTATAGATTGAAAAGGGTATGCTGAGACATATCATACCCAAGACAGGGATGGGATACATTAGGCTATAGTGGAATTAATTCCTAAACTACCATCCCTAATCTTGACCTAACAAACATAATTCTTTTCAGGTCATCATAAAAACTATAATAATATTTTTAGATATTGGTATACAATACTTAGTATACTTTATTGGTTCGGACTAATTATTGTGAAACATTTTATGGATGTTTTACTATCTGATGATAAGGCCTCCTGATTGGCCTTGCCCTTTTGAAATCTTGAGAGATGCACCCAAACCCCAAACCCCAAAACCCCAAACCCCAAACACCAAACACCAAAACACCAAACACCAAAACACCAAACACCAAACCTCGAACACCAACCCCGAACCCCGAACCCGGAAGCCGGAACCCTGAACCCGAACCCCGAACCCCGGACCCCGGACCCCAAACACCAAACACCAAAACACCAAACCCCGAACACCAACCCCGAACCCGGAACCCCGAACCCCGGACCCCGGACCCCGAACCCCCGAAACCCCGAACCCCCCGAAACCCGAAAACCCCAAACCCGAAAATCCCAAACCCCAAACCCCAAAACCGTAAACCCTAAAATCCTAAAACCTAAAACCCTAAAACCTAAATCCTAAGATACAATTTGTGTCATGTGCATTCCAGATGACGATCCACATGGGCCACACATGAAGAATTTCATGCTATATAAAGTATAGATATTAATAATGTAGTAGAAAGGTCAGAGTTAAAAAAGTTTAAACTATCAGCCAATGTAGAGTTACCCAGATGAAACTTTAAATAATGATACAATTAACATGATGATAAAATTACCTCTCTCCAAGGAGCTTCATCAAGCTCCAGGAGTAATGTCCTTGGCATTAAGCTGTGCCAAACAATCCCTTATCCTGAAAAAATATTATATGAATGTAAGATAACAAGTATTTGCATTTTTACGGTACAACACAAGTATATATAAGATCTGAATGCCATTATAACTGTTTAGTATATGTTTTATCAACAAGTAAACATGGTCCAATGCAGACATACGATTTGAATAAAGCCCTCTCTGCACACTGCACGTGTGAAAGGAGAACTAATTCAGAAATGTTTAGAATTTTGATAAGAAAAGGTTTTATGCATAAAATAAGAATAAAAACATCAACTAAGAAATTTCTTGAAAGCATTTGTAAGATATAACCAATCCAAAATATTCTAGAAAATCAGTGGACAGACCCTGCATGCTTCTGAAGCAGTGATCTGCAGACCGATTGAGTTGGGTGTGCAGTGAGAACCTGCTTCTGCGCATACTCAGCAAAGAGTTCATAGCATTCTTCAACCTACCAGCAGAAATCATGGTTCCTTGTAAATCTGCTAATAAGCCTGTATCAAAAAGTTGAACTACTGTGGCTTCCACTCCTTTATTAACCTTTAATTGACACAAACATGAAATAACATGATTATCGGGGTGCACAGATAAATTAATTGATCAAAATCCATCTTCCAAAAAAATTAACAGAACTAATAGATGTATTGGTTTTGAAGGAGAATGTTAGTATTAAAAAAGTATATTCCAGACTGGAAATCAACAGCTTCGTTTAATCATTTCCAAGTCAACTAAAAGGAATATGTATGCTTTATTTAGTTGCATATTATCCCTTCCTATACGGGAATTTCAAATCACAGACTTTATAAAATTACCCCAACCTTGATCCAGACTTCCATCCCACTAGTTTAAACTTTTGGCTTCTAAATATGCAGGTCATGATGTTAGGCCATCCTAGCATACCATAACCAGGAATAGAATCATTGTGAAAATGAGTTTAGAGATAATATGGGTATCTAATATTTGTTTTCGAATGAACCTGTCACAGTGAGATCTATGGAAACACATATGGGTTCAGGGAAGGGATCCCTGGGTTCATCAGCTGTCAACGGACAAACTTTGTTAGAATGTCAACTAGGATGGGATGGTCAGGCCCCAGTTCTCCGAGTTGTGGTATTCCCTCCATTGAATCCACTCAGATCATAATCTAAATTTGATACTCTCTTCGCCAATTTGGCTTTAAGCAAACTTCATGGTGAATGCAAGGTGAATGGAAGAGTTCATCAAGCCATTTCTGGCCTCAAACCTTAATCGGGAAGAGGGGTACTCCACCAATAGGGGACAATTGCATCGCACCTGACCGTGAGGAACCTTGATTAAGAAACAGAGAAATTATACAACTGCTATGCTCATTTGGATTACACTACCTGATTTGAGTAAAATGAAGAATGATTCAAAAATATACTAAAATAGAGATCATCTCTCAAGTTTTATCTCCTAAGAATCTAGGACAATGAAATGCATGGTTTCCTAACCAGATTCACTATGAGAACTCAGAAGAGTTAAATGGAAGTGCTTATAAGCAGAGCATGACAAAATTGGAGCACCTACATTTGCAAAGTCATTATCTCTCGGTAATAAAATACAGGGTGTCATCTTGCCATGCTTACCATTAAAAAAAAAAAATTGCAGTCACATAGCAACCCATGTGTATCCATGAATGCAATAAGAAAGGGTCTAAATTGTTGGTTAATTGCAATGGATCTTTCTATTTTACTGAAGTACATGGGTCCAACTAGTGGAAAAAAGAAGAAAAGTAAATTGTATGGGATTGAGATTTAAGTCAGTGCCATCAGCTTTTAGTGAATACCTTGTGTCAGTTTCCGAGGAGGAAACAAAAAGAGTCAGGTTGTATGCTAAGCCAGTTTGCAAAGTAGTTTATCATCCTGCATATTATGTTTCAAGATGATTGAACAAAGAACCACGATGACAAACAGGCTAACCTTTAAATCTAGACCTTGGCATCCCCTGTCTGTATCTATAGAAAGCCAAAATGTTTAAGAGAATAATATAATATGCAGGATGATAAACTACTTCACAAACTGGCTTAGCATACAACCTGACTTCCTTCTGATTCCTCCACAAAAACTGGCACAAGGCATTCACTAACAACTGATGGCACCGACTCAAATCTGGACCTTAGCATCCCCAGTGTCCGTATCTATGGAAAGCCAAAACGTTTAAGAGAGCACATCATACAAACATTTACATCCTTTTGAGGAAGCCTTTCAAAACCAGGTTTTTCTTGGTTTTATGAAAATGTATACTACAAATTGCCACTATAAGGTTTGTAATGAAAATCATGTAAATGGACTATTACAAAACACTCACCTCATCCAGGTGCTCATCCAGGTGGCAGAATGCTCCATGATTACCACCAACTATAGTAGAGAAAATGGCATACCACTTTTGTGCATCCATGAAATATACCTAGACATGAAAACTTAAAATTAGCACTTTAAGATCATAAAATAGAGTAAAATGGTATGAGAAAGATTCTTCCAAACCGGGACAATTGGTGCCCATATGGTTATGACGACCCCAATATTATGTTGTACTGCAAGTTCACAAGTGACTTAATTGAAGCAGCTTAAATTAAGACAGAACAACCACAAATTCCAAATCTAACTAGAATTAAGAAAAATTTCATGCCATTCATAGTTTCCAACTCCCAAATTCATGATTGTCTTGGTTATATCTACAAAATAAAACAAAAAAACATAAGATAATGTGAACTGAGAATATTTAATACTATATGCACATGGTTTGTTTTAGCAGACAGTAAGAACCGATAATAAGGAAAGAAATTTAATGAAAAAGCCACGGGAAACCAATCCCCCTCCTAGCCTTCGTCGGTGCAGCCGATGCCGTCGTCGTCAACGATGAAGCCACGGGAGGCCTCCCAGCGGCAGCCAACAAGGGTGGCGTAGTCCTCCTCAGCTACGGTGTCATCAACAATGAAGCCACAAGAGTCCTCCTCCTAAACTTCGTCGGTGCAGCCGAGACCGTCGTCATCAACGATGAAGCCACAGGAGGCCTCCTTAAATCCCAAACCCCAAACCCTAAACCTTAATATTTAATATTCAATACTTTAGTACTAATAAATGGACACAAATTTTCATATTTAATACTATTTGATATATAATATTAATTTTTAATACTATTTACTATTTAATATTTAGTACTATTTATATTTAATACTATTTAATATTTCATATTAATATTTAATACTACTTAATATTTAATACTATTTAATATTTAATATTACTATTTCATATTAACATTTTATATTAAATATTTTATATTTAATATTAATATCAATATTAAATATTTAATACTATTTACTATTAAATATTTAGTAATATTTAATATTTAATACTATTAAATATTTAATTTAATATCAAATATTAAATGTTTAATACTATTAAATAATTATTTAATAGTATTGAATATTAATATTTATATTTAATATTAATATTAATATTCAATACTATTAAATAATTGATATTTAATATTAATATTTAATACTATTTAATATTAATATTTCATATTTAATATTAATATTTAATATTGAATATTAATATTTAATATTAATATTAAATATTTCATATTTAATATTAATATTAAATATTTCATATTTAATATTAATATTTATTATTAATATTTCATATTATTTAATATTTCATATTATTTAATATTTACTACTTAATATTTAATATTTCATACTATTTTTCATATTTAATATTCAATACTTTAGTAACTAATAAATGGACACATATTTTCAAAGCCAAAGAACAAGCAATAGTTCATCAATGAAAAATTGTTTAATTGACAGAGCAATGTACATATGAATGGTGTAACTAGGCTTGCCCATTCATTTTCTAGTATCTTGGGCTTCATTGAGCTTCATTGATGCAGACAATCATCAGTTTATTAGTATCTCAGATATCACAGGTTATTGTCATTTAATTATCTAACTTGGCCATTCACTAGCAAAAAAATGATCCCAAAATCAATAGCTGATAAGTTGTTAGTAAAAGAAGATTAAACTTAGGCATTTTCAGCAGGTATCATACAGGTATTCATAATACATCCAATTCATGAGAGCTTAAGGAATCTATTAAACTATAGAATGAAACTGGTGGCATATCAAGCAAGGCATGCCAACTTTTTTTAAATAAATTGGGAGAAAAGTGATTTGAAAGATTGAATAACAAATAAGACTATGCTCATGAACTACTTAATGGTAGTTCAGTTTGCTGAAATTTGTTAATCAACACTTCTTTGAACATTCAACTAAAGCTAGATTATGTATCTTATGATAGATATAGTATCCTTTGTATACATCATATAACATATGTCCTGCATGCTTCTTTTTTTTTTTTTGATATCTCATGATAGATTCAAGTTTGCATGCTTAATACCCATATAATTTCAGTGCCTTTAAATGCTAAACAGTGTGGCATATCCTAGTATGCAGAGAAAATTGCTAAATGTACATGTCCCAACAAACTTGTTCAACATGTCATGAGCAAGTAGGTTGTTATGGTTATGTCTACGGTTATGGTTATGATTATGCATGTAAGAAGAAAGGGGTGTGTGTGTGTTTTAATCAGTCATGTCACTATCATAACATATCCAAGAATACCTTCGAGTACCATAATGGAACCTACAAATAATGCTAGCACTATGCATTCATCAATTATTACAGAAACCTATAAGTACCACATATGGACAATTTAAGCAATCAGAAGTTCAGAACCATACATGGAGTACTAGTGCCCAATTATAAAGTGCATCATGGTCTTCTGGGTTTCCCTCAAAACAACATACCACTGCTTTGTTCTGGATTATTGCATGCACGGTTGGCATACTTGAAAGAATTTATAGTCTCTTCAGCATTAGAGTCAGCAGGGCTAATGCAGGCTATAACCAAATGGATATTAGAAAGCCACACTAATTCAAAACCAAAGAACACTTGTGAAACCTTTACTATAAATTCAACCCACTGCAGGTAATGCAACAAGTTTTCACACACCCTTTGCTAGTGCAATGAATTTTAAAGGAATATAGGGTCATAAAATGGTAAATAAAAAAATCATGCTGCAAAATTAAATCTTACATGAAATATTGGAGGCAAGGATTTAAATGCATTTAAGAGGGATAACACAATTTTCATACATCATACATTCCAAGGTCAAATCCTGGCAATACCTCCATATTAGTATTTAAGTAGCAACACAACCATAAAAAATCACGAATGGTGTTTACCATAAAAGAGACAGCATAAGTTAATATGACCTTTAATACACATGAATAATATTACAGATTCATTAATGACCGTGCATCAGAGATTCTATGAGAAATAAGCAGAACATAGTGAAGGTAGGGCATAATTGATTATATCTTGACACAAAATTTAAAGTATAATATTGAATGAAAACCTATTGGTAACTATATTCACCAATCAATGGCATATCCTGCATAATGTGCAAAGAGATACACTAGCAATTACCCTCATACCATCAAAAATTATAAAAAGAATGGGAAAAAGAAATTGAAGTTACTTGGCAGGCATCTATGTCGATCATGACTTGGCAATTTGAAATGAAGTATCAAAAAATGCAAGCAAATTCAACACCATGACATGCTAATGCCCAGTAACTTGACTATTAAATTGCAGCAAAAACAAAAGGAAAGTTAATCTCCTTACCTGCAAAAGGCAAGTTAGCTTGCTATCACGATATGGAACATGTCCCCCTTCTTTTCGCTTCTCATCACCTAATGCGCTAATCACATTACCAAGAGCTAGCAAGCCCTTGTTGATATGTTATTCCTGTATAAAAAGGTATATTGATTGCCTAAAAATCCTATTGGCTAATCTAAAATAAAAAAGTGCGCATGAATTGGAAAGAAATTGTAATCACCTTCTTTGAGTCACAACCCATCTGCTCCAATACGTTTTGCACGCTCAGAACCAACAAGATCCACTAGATGAAGCTTTGCAATTAATATATCATCACCAATGTCATTGCTTATCGCTCCATTACATAGGTTATTAGCGATTTTCTTTTGCTCCATGCATATTTGATTCACCACTTGTTTTTTTAGAGATTGTATATATAAGTTTAATGTAGAAGGTAGGAATATTAATTGCACATGCTGCAAGAATAACCTCGTTAGAAAAATTACATGCACAAGAGATTTCATGCCCACATGCACAATGCCTACCTTGAATCCAAAATGCATGAGACATATTTTACCATCACAATAAAAGAACAATTTGATCACAAATATAATTTACATTTTCCTTTTTCATATAGGTTATTACATTTTATGTGTCCCTAGAAACTCTTTAAGCATGCTATAACATAAATGAAATCAAAAGCTAAAGCTTTGATCAAGTTTAAAAGTCCAACACAAGGTTTTAAACATGAAACAAAAATGCAATGAGTGACACAGAGGGGGCAACAAGTGGCATCTAAACCATCGAGAACCAATTTTGGGTAGGCTGCCAATAGCTTACTTCCAGCAGTCATCTGGATTTCTGCTGCATTAAATGGCCAATCTAATCTTACAAGACATCCAGTGACCTTTTCATGTAGTCATGAAGAAAAGATAACTCTCGGCAGAATAGTTCACCACATGATGTCATTACATCATAATGAAGGAGAAAAATCATGTTCAGACTGAAACTGTCCGAGGTTGTTTCAAGAAAAGATCTAGCAGGTATTATTAAGAGCCCATTTATAGATTGTGGAAAACCACATAAGATTTTAAAAGCAGATGAGTGTTAATTTGTTAGAAACTAATTAGGGAATACATCATAGGAGCTTTTAATTATCTATCTATTTCACAATATTGCTGCAATTTCAAAAATTTGAAGATCAAGCACCAGCACCATATAACAATTATTGTGGATTTTTGCTGAAAATACTATCTCATTGACAGAATATGGATTCTCCCAAGTACTTTTTATTTTAACCTTTGCAATGAAATGTTCCACCAAAATATATCAACAGACAGCACCACATATTAACAGAAAAATGAGGGGAGAGAGATATGGATACCTTTATTGCAACTCTGAGGTATTCGCAGTTTTAAGTGTGTGAAAAGGACATTTGCAATGTCTGCAACTGTATAAAGTGAAAAAAACATGCCAACAAGTCTATAAGCTTCCTTCTCGAGTTCTTTTAGCTTTCTCATTAAAATTGTACAGACAATGATCACTCTAATGAACAGAGTGATACCTGAGGATCTTGATCTATACAACAAGAAGTAAAGAAAGAAAAGAAGGACCAATCACAGATGACAATAAAACAAGTATTTATATGGTTCGGAGAGGCAAGATGCTTTCATACGTCCACAAGTGGCAACAGTAGAACTTCACTAGATGTGGAGAAATTTACAAGAAGCTCACACCCTAACCCAGACTAACAAATCCCCTCGCTCGTTTAGAAAAAAAAACTCTCAATATCTCACCCCCAAGAACTCTCTCTGTTCTCTCTCTAGAGCTACATAGCTCTCATCGTGGGGAATCCCAAAATCAAAAAAAGAAAATGGTTGCTAGATCTCCTCTTGCTTCCGAGAACATGAACTCATGCATTTGGTCTTCTCCTAAACTCTCGTGTTCAAAGCATAAGATGCGTGGGAGGTGTTTCCATCGGTTGAGCAAGTGGGCTCCCTCCCAACATCCATGTAACTGCCATGCATGCGGTTTTGTAGGGAAGGTGAGACACCCATATAACAAAAATATGCCTTGCATGAAGACATGCCTCCATGTCAACACCTATGCCCCAAAGTTCCATATCTGCAACGACTTTAACCTATGATGTGTTCATAGAATTTATTGTTAATAGATAAATTCTAGTGATATGGACCTATGAATGTTTACCAACATTAATGATCAGCAAACAGTCACCCAGAGTAATTATAGGAAAGGATACCAGTGGATTCTCAATCCTAGGAAGCGCTTCAACCAGGCCCTCGGAAACAAGAAGCTTTGATAAAACAGAAAACAGAGCTCATACTTGGGCAGCCCGTCTACAACAACCATTATGTGCAGCCTTACACATTTGGTTTCTCCACCAACCATCCTGACTAGCAGCTGCTGCTGCCTCACTAGATAATCGTTTCTTGACAACCTAGCCCATATTTAAATTTATTATGAAAAAAGAAAAAAAATGGGTGATCATACAATGCACAGATCCTGAGTATACTTGTATGCTAATGTGACTAATTCACTAGTTGAGATGGCCATCCATATTTCATAATAAGCTAAGATCATGAAGAAACAATAAAAATTCATTTGATGACACTGCAGATATTATGCTTCAACATAGGATAGCAAGTTTAAATAAATAAATGTACCTTCTCAAGTTTTGAAGTGGATTTGCATTCCTCATCAGGCTGCAGGATCCATGCCACCAAGCATATGTGATATGAACTGCCAACACGCTCAAAGTCATTCAGCATTTTATGCCCCATACAGAGTGTTCCGAATCTCTGAATATAAATACAAGGATATTTGAGAAGCCGGTGTTGAAAATTATAGTATTTCAACAATATAAAAGGTTTTTTTTTTTTTTTCCCTTCAAAAATGAAAATTCCTTTTCTCTCCTCTTGAATTGGTACAAATGAAACATCTTTAGTCCCACATCGGATAATTTATTTTTCATACTCCTTTTTATATAGAATGTCATTCTTTTGAGTTGTTGAGTGATTCTAAGAGACGTTCTCTCGCGTATGCACGGTCGTATGTTTTTGGATACTGTATCATTGTTTTGATACATCGTCCTTCTTTTGGTTGGGTTTTTGGATACCGTATCATTGTTTTGATACATCGTCCTTCTTTTGGTTGGGATACGTCGTCGTCTATTTCTTTTGCACCGTTGGGATACGTCGTCGACCGTATCATCGTTTTGATACGTCGTCCTTCTTTTGGTTGGGATACGTCGTCGTCTATTTCTTTTGCACCGTTGGGATACGTCGTCTATCGTATCATCATTTTGATACGTCGTCTATCGTATCATCATTTTGATACGTCGTTTTATTTTTTCACCGTTGATTGATATAGTAGCGTTGGCGCTGAGTACGACGTTCCAATACGTAGCGTCCGCGTCCTTTCTCAAATTTTAAATACTTCCGAAAACGCGGTGGTATTAGATAGTGATTATTCCTCTTCCTTCTCCTTTCTCGCTACTCTCCTTCAGGAACGGACGGATCTCTCTCGGTTGTTCATCGGACTTCGATATTGGTGTGTGCACATCAGATTGAAGCCTTTTTGCTGTTGAATCCGAGAGGGTAGCTGTGTTGGGATCTTCTGCACCGAAACATTATCTCAGAGAGGCACAGATCTACAGTGCTGTGATCCACGTCTCAGTAACATATATCTGTCCAAATTCACTGCATCAAATTTCTAAATCGGGTACCATCTAATCCAAATTTTCCTTACAGTCGGGCCCTTCTTTGGGGCGGGGTCCTTCTTGGCGGCCACCTTTCTCCTCCTGGTCCGCTCCTTGTCGCCTTCTGTCAGCTCCTCGTCGGAGGACTCCAAGAAGCTGGGTTGGGACCAGTCCTTCTCGGCCTTCGTCGGTGTAGCCGAGGCCGTTGTCGTCGACGATGAAGCCACGGGAGGCCTCCCGGCGGTGCGACGAGGGCGGCGTAGTCCTCCTCAACGACGGTGCCATAGATGAGGGCCTCCATCTTCATCTGGAACCCGTCGCCGATCTCGGAGCGGCGGCCTCTGGAGCCGTGGAGAGCCTTGACGAGCTCCAGGGCGGCGGATCGGCCCATGCCGTCCGCCACTTTGACTTGGGTCCGGCGACCGGAGATGGTGGAATCCGCCATTCTCTCTCCGGAGATGGTGGAGCTGCAGAGACCCATCTCTCGCTCTCTTGCTAGATCGTTGGTGCCATAGATGAGGGCTTCCATCTTCATCTGGAACCCGTCGCCGATCTCGGAGCGGCGGCCGCTGGAGCCGCGGAGAGCCTTGACGCGCTCCAGGGCGGCGGATCGGGCCACGCCGTCCGCCACTTTGACTTGGGTCCGGGAGCCGGAGATGGTGGAATCCGCCATTCTCTCTCTGGAGATGGTGGAGCTGCGGAGACCCTTCTCTAGCTCTCTTGCTCGATCGTTGGCTCGGTCGTGCACAAAAAAGCCCACTACATCTTTGGTTTACGCGGGACAAGGTTTGATGTTTCGCGCCAAAAAGGCAGCGGGAGAGCCCCTGGGCTTTTTTTTTTTTTTTTTCATTATTTTACGAGGAATGTAAAATGCAACCAGGCATTGTTAACTCGACACGAATTAATTTGATTTTGGTCTAAGTCTAAAATTTAAAGGCTAAGATAGATTTGATTTCAGGATCTCGAGTTAAAAAATTACTTTGAATTTAGCTGTGGACAAATATTACTAGGACTTAAGTTAAAAATTAATTGAACTTCAAATAAACATGACTTATCCATTTTCTATCCTTACATGAGATGAGATGGTGAATTGGATCAAATATTTATCATTGAATGAAAGATAATGCTAAGCACTTTCTTCTTCTTTATTTTTCATGAACCAAATAAATTCTTAAATTTCATATACTGAGAGAGTGGAGTGATTGTAGGTCTTGTAAATTATGATTATCTAGAGGGGATCTATTCATATTTTAGCCACTTTTTTTAAAGTACTAGTTAGAATGATACTTTCTATGTTTTATGAGGAGTGAAAATTCATAAAGGATGTATGTTTTTAAACTTTCCATAAGATGATAATTAATAGCTATTTTTTATTTTCAAAAATATTTTTTAAGATCCATGACTAAAATTTTAGAAAATATCAATGAATGGTGATGGGGCCAGATTGCTAATGTGGCATGAGGCAGCTGACGTGACACGAGGTAGTTGACGTGGAGTCCCCATTAGACGCCACGACAAGCTTTCAATACGAGCGCCTTCGTCGAGCTGAGCTCCCCTGAAGCAACACCTCCGCCCGTCGAAGCCGAGCTCCGTCCTCTGCCAGGTCCGTTCCCGCAAGCCCGAAACACCTAGGCCAGAGCTGAGTCCGAGTCCTCACCCAAGACGGACCCCTCGGGATCGGGCCTCGTGGTCAGGAGTCGAGCTCAGCCTCCTCTGCCACGAGGCGTCCCTCCGAGCTCAAGTCCCCTGGGCTGGGCGGCACCATGGTGCCGAGCTCGCCTGGAGCCGGGCCCCATGGTCAGGAGTCAAGCTCAGCCTCCTCCGCCACGAGGCGCCCCTTCGCAGCCGAGCTCAGCCGTCTCCACCCTGCCGAGCAGCACCGAGGCGAGTCCACCGAAGGCGGGCCCTATCCTTCCAGCTCGGCCTTCGGTTCAAACCACCGCGCCAGCCGCCAAGGGAGCCATGCCTCCCCTCCAAGGATAATGACGATACTCCCAAGGGCCGTACGACAACACCAACCATGCCGCAATCAATGCCCACGGCCGTCACTCACTCTAGAAAGGAAGGAAAGCTCACATCAAGGCGCCATGCCCTCCGCCGATCCACCGTACAACCGGAGAAAAGATCCGATCGGAGAGCGCGGGTCCCAAGACCGGTGGCTCGCCGATCGAGGCCTTGTCAGGCTCCCAGGAGGGTGACAGGCAGAAGGAATATCAGAGATTTATGGAAGCTTCCTCAACTGTCAAAACAGGAGAGACGTCCCGTCTACATCACGGTACCTCATCGTACACGACAACGAGGGGAGATCCCAAAGCAAACCAAGGTAGAAAATCCTGCCAGAGTAAGCAAAAGAGGTATCTGCATCTGATCCAGTATCACTACATCCATAGCATACTTCTCAATTCAAGAACACCGGAGGAACCAGAGCAACACAAGGGAGGAAGGCCAGAGAGGGGGCAAAAGACCACCTCGGCCAACACCACTCACAGCTCGTCCTCATCTTCCACTCACACTATATTCACTCCTCCTAGCATGGAGCTCATCCAGAGGGGCTCGACCAGGAGGATCTGTTCCCCTGGATCATCACTGACTTGACCGTCGGAGTGCCCTCACCGGAATCCCCAGCCCGGGGTCACTGACATTGCTTCCTTACAAGTCCCGAGGTGCTAGAGGCGTTCCCAGGTGGGTGAACGCGCGACACCTGACTCCACTAGCAACTACGGGCCACGGCGATCTTGGCGGCAACAGATTGGCATGCCAGGTAGGGGGTCCGAACGACACTTGATCTAGTTCAGGCCCTATTCAGACGATCCATTAGGAGGATGGTGACCACTCGGGCAAGGGGAGCTTCTCCCAGCCATGCGGAGGCATCCCTCTCTCACGGGAACCCGCACGGCCCGGAGACGGAGCCACCTGCCCCATTTCAACCGCCCCCACTGGAGACCCAGCTGACCGCACTTGCCCAGTAGATGCATACTCTCACTGCAGCAGTGCGCCAGCTCCAGCATCAGCATCAGCATCGGTCCCTGGCTACCCACCAGCAGCCAGAGACCCCCGCGGCCCACGCCGCAGCACCCCGCGATAGCCTGCGTTCCTTCCATAGAAGGCCTTCGCAGTCACAGGCCGTTATAGACCCTCGGGGTACCCACCAAGCCCCGATGAAGCGACGGTGGGCCAGTTCTACTGACGAAGAAAGTTGCTCACCGTACCTTGACCCGGGGGCACCTAAACCCCACCAAGACCGGAAGGGCAAGGCTCCTCGCCGTGGGCGCCACGCGTCCGCGTCACCTTCACCACCCCCCTCAGCGAAGGGGTCCACAAACGAAGCCATCAGGCGCATGGCGGAGAAGCGCTTGAAGGAGCATGACCGCAAGCTGGCGGAGTTTGCTCGTCGGTTCGCCAACCTGCCCGGCTCCGCTAACAAGCCAGCGGGCTATGATGCCCGTCCCCCATTCTCCAAGGAGATCAAGGCGGAGCCAATTCCTCGCCGGTTCTGCATGCCGCAGGTGGATTCTTACGACGGGACCACCGACCCCCTGGACCACCTGGAAAGTTACCGGGCCCTCATGAGGGTCCAGGGGACTACTGACGCTCTCTTGTGTGTCGCCTTTCCTACTACCCTTCGGAAGGCTGCTCGAGTATGGTTCACCCGCCTCGAGCCGAAAAGCATCAATTCTTTTACCAAGCTGGGGCAGAAGTTCGTAACCCATTTTGACGCATGTCGGAAGGTGCCACATGAAGCAGACAGCCTTTTCTCCATCAGACAACAGGATCGTGAGCCGCTGCGGGACTACGTGACTTGCTTCAAAGCAGCTGCCTTGGAGATCTACAGCCTGGAAGAGCCAGTTGCAATGCTGGCTCTAAAACGAGGGCTCAGGACTTCCTGTCTGATCTACTCGCTTGACAATAAGCCCCCAAAGACCTACGCCGAGCTGCTATTCCGGGCCTAGAAGTACATCCACGCCGAGGAGGCGGATCGTACAAGGCGAGAGCTTTACGGGAAGCCACTGAGGGGGCCGGCACCCGTCGAGGTGCCTGGCGCGTGGAGGCTGGGACTGCCAGCTCAGAGCCCCCGACCAGCACCAAGGCCAAGGAACGCTCCCGTCCCTCCGGGTAACTTCACTCCCCTTCTCGCCCCTAGAACGAAGATCCTCATGGAGATCGAGAGCAAGACCTATCTGAGGCGTCCTGCGCCGTTGAAGCCATCCTTCACCTGGGATAAGATGAAGTACTGCCACTTCCACCGTGACCACGACCACGACACCAAGGAATGCCGCAATCTTAAGTGGGAGATCGAAGAGCTCATCAAGAGAGGCTACCTCGGAAAGTATGTGGGGAACAGAACTCGACCAGAGTCCCAGGCGCTCGTTGCTCTCCTGCCAGCTCCAGTCATCGACAATCACCCCACCGAGAAGCTGGTGGGCATGATCTCCTGGGGAGCTGAGTGCGCATCCAAGAGGACCTGGAGGGCAGGGAACTCTGAGAATGTACTCCCCTTTATGAGGGAAGGGGAAAATGGGAAGAAAATTGTAAATAATAATGTTGTGGTCGTTGAGATGACGATCGCAAAGCATCCTGTAAAGTGCATCATGGTAGATAGTGGAAGCTCCATGGATGTACTTTTCTACGATGCTTTCTCCCGGATGAAACTCTCCCCTACTCAGCTCAAGCCTGTATATACCCCCCTTGTTGGTTTCACGGGAGACTCTGCAAGGGTGGAGGGAGAAATCACTCTCCCGGTCACTGCCGGGACCCCACCTCGGCAGAGCACCATCATGATGATGTTCATGGTTGTCAGGCTTCCCTCACCTTACAACATGATTCTGGGCCGACCTGGGCTCAATCTTCTCGATGCCATCGTCTCCACCAAAAGACTGCTTGTGCAATTCTCAACCCCTAGCAGTGTGGGGGAGATGAGGGGAACGCCCCAGCCAGTGCAGCACTGCTTCCAAACCCTCCCCGGGGCTCGGGTGCCCGAGGAGGGCTCCAAGGTGGACGAGCTCGACCAGAGGGTTCAGGACCCCAGAGGAGGCTCGGCCGAGCACCTGCTTCCTTACCAGCTTGGGATCGACCAGACGAAGACCATGCAGATCAGAGCCCAGCTGCCCGAGGAGGAGAAAGCTCCGCTGTTGAAATTCTTGAGGGCGAACACGGACATGTTCGCTTGGACGGCAGCCGACATGCTAGATATTCCCCCTGAAGTCATCACCCACAAACTCAATATTGATCCGAGGTACATACCAGTTCGACAGAAGAAGAGAAGCTTCGTCCTAGAAAGGCAAGCGGCCATCAACGAGGAAGTTGAGAAACTCCTCACTGCCGGCTTTGTCCGGGAAGTACAATATCCGAGCTGGCTAGTGAATGTGATAATGGTGAAGAAGAATAATGGCAAGTGGAGGATCTGTGTAGACTACACCGACCTCAATAAGGCATGCCCGAAGGACAGTTTCCCTCTCCCGAGGATAGACCAATTGGTGGATGCCACCTCAGGACACAGGCTGCTCTCCTTTATGGATGCATTCTTCGGGTACAATCAGATCCGGATGCACCCAAAGGACGAGGAGCACGCCGCCTTCATCACTGACCAAGGGACATACTGCTACAGGGTGATGCCCTTTGGCCTGAAGAATGCTGGGGCCACGTACTAACATCTCATCAACAAAGTCTTCAAGGACCAGATTGGCAAGAATGTGCAAGTATAGGTGGACGACATGCTCGTCATGAGCAAACCGAGCTCGGACCACATTGCCGACCTCGCTGAAGCCTTTCACAGTCTTCGGAAGCACCAGATGAAGCTCAACCCAGCGAAGTGCGCCTTCGGGGTGGCGGTCAGGAAATTCCTTGGCTTCATGGTCACCCAGAGAGGCATCGAGGCGAATCCAAAGAAGGTCCAGGCAATCCTCGACATGGAGCACCTAACATCCAAGAAGCAGGTCCAACGCCCAATAGGAAGGATCACAGCCTTAAGCCGATCATCTCAAGGTCGACCGACCGCTACCTCCCTTTCTTCAAAGCGTTGCGCAAGATGCACGACTTCACCTGAATCGAGGAGTGCAAAGCAGCCTTTGAAGAGCTGAAGGAGTTCCTGACCTCCCCACCTCTACTGTCCATACCCGAAGAAGGAGAAGAGCTTCTGCTCTATCTGGTGGCTACACCAAGGGCCGTCAGCTTGGTCCTTATCCATACAGACCAGGACGGATCCCAGAAGCTGGTTACTACACCAGCAAAATACTCCATGACGCGGAGATCAGGTATACCCGCTATGAAAAACTCATTTTTGCACTAATTATGTATGTTAAGCGCCTCATGCCCTATTTCCAAGCGCATCCCATCGTGGTTGTGACTGATCAGCCGCTGAGGACCACGCTGAGCCACCCCGAGACTTCCGAAAGTTTGGCCAAGTGATCCCTGACGCTGAGCGAGTACGACATCGCATACCGGCCGAGGTCATCACAAAAGGCCCAAGTCCAAGCCGACTTCGTGATCGAGTGTACAAGGCTTCCCGAGGAACCAGAGCGGATGGTCTCGGAGAGCCAAGTTGAGCCCGGCCCACCTGGGGACCCTTGGGTCCTTCACGTGGACAGAGCCTCCAATTCTTGTGGGAGTGAAGCATGCCTCATCCTCGCCAATTCCGACAGAGTGGTGACGAAGTGTGCACTTCGCTTCAAGTTTCCCGCTACAAACAACCAAGCGGAGTATGAGACGCTCCTTGCGGGCCTGGAGGTGTCCCGCGAGCTGGGCGTACAGAATCTCAAGGCCTTCACCGACTCCCAACTGGTTACCGGACAAGTCTCCTGAGAGTACGATGCCCGAGATCCCTAGATGATGAAGTACCTGGAGAAGGTCCGTTCGAGCGCGGCAGGCTTCCGCTACTTCCGCGTTTCCCACATCCCCCATGGAGAAAACGCCCATGCGGATGCACTGTCGAGGCTTGCAACCCTACCAAACTCATCCCTGGGGCGCGCCTACGTCGAGTATCTCGAGAATCCAAGCTACGAAAGACCCGAGGAGGTGTAATAAGTAGCCCCCGAGCCGAGCTGGATGGACAAATACGTCAAGTACATCCAGGATGGCCTACTACCGGAAGACCACAAAGAAGCTGGCCTCATCAGAAGGAAGGCCACCCGCTTTGTCTTGATGGATAGCCAGCTCTACCACCGATCTTATTCCTACCCCCTCCTGAAGTGTCTCAGGCCCACGGAGGCAGCCTTCATGCTCCAGAAGATACACGAGAGTCTGTGTGGGAATCATGTAGGAGGGAGGACTCTAGCATACAAGGCCCTTCGCTATGGATACTTTTGGGAAACGATGTGGGAGGACGCCGCCGACTTCGTCAAGAAGTGTGACAAGTGCCAGAACCATTCCCACATTTAGCGCCTATCGGCTGCACCATCTCCCAGCTGTCATCTCCTTGGCCTTTCACACAATGGGGGATGGACATCTTGGGACCATTCCCCACCACACCTGGACAGTGGAAGTTTCTACTAGTGGCAATCGACTACTCCACCAAATGGGTAGAAGCAGAGCCTCTAGCTCGGATCACAGAAGCCAATGTCCGGCAATTCTTTTGGAAGTTCGTCATCTGCCACTTCGGACTCCCTAATTGCATCATCACCGATAATGGGCGATAATTCGACAACCGAAAATTCTAAGGATTCTGTGCCGAGCACGGGATCCAGCATCGCTTCACCTTGGTTGCTGATCCACAGACCAACGGTGAAGCCGAGGTGACAAATCGAACCATTCTCCAAGGACTCCGCACCAGGTTGGATCAGGCGAAGGGCAGGTGGGCAGAAGAACTTCCCAGTGTCCTGTGGGCCTGCCACACAACGCCCAGACGGCAACGGGCGAAACCTCCTTCAACCTTGTCTTTGGATCTGAAGCGGTGATCCCAATCGAGCTCGACGTGCCCACACTCCGGGTGCAGCAGTACAACGAGGCCCAGAATTCGGCACGTCTCCTACTCAACCTCGATCTCCTTGAAGAGACAAGAGACAAAGCCTGGCTCCGGATGGTGGCCTATCAGCAATGAGTCGCCCGATATTACAATGCATGGGTGAAGCAAAAGGCTTTCCGACCTGGCGACCTGGTGCTGCGCCGGGCAGAAGCGTCCCAGCCCCGGGAGTGCGGCAAACTCTTCCCGAACTGGGAGGGCCCTTACAAAGTGGCCGAGGCCTTGTCACAGGGGGCCTACTACCTAGATGACTTGGATGGCGCCAGGTTCTCCCGGACCTGGAACGCCTGTAATTTGAGAAGATACTATCAGTAATGTAAGTATTCCCTCTATGAGAAATAAAGATTCCTTTATGCAACACGATTTATCCATCTTGCAGGAAACTCAAGCCGCGAGCCTAGCTCCTCGGCACCAAAGCCCGGAGAAAAGTCCTCCGGCACGAAGACCTGGGAAGCCCCCAAGCACCGGCGAGCCTAGCTCCTCGGCAACAAAGCCCGGAGAAAAGTCCTCCAGCATGAAGACCTGGGAAGCCCCCAGGCACCGACGAGCTTAGCTCCCCGGCATCAAAGACCGAATAACCTCCGGCACCAACGAGCCCGGCTCCCCGGCAAAGGACCTGGGAAGCCCCCAGGCACTTAAGCCTCGAGCCCAGCTCCTCGATAACCAAACTGACGCGTCTTCGAGCCCAGCTCCAAGGCGCCATCTCAAGTCATCAAAGTCCCCGAGCCCAGCTCCGGGATGCCAATCCAAGACCGGAGCTCAGATCTCCGGCCAAGGGAATCTCCTCAGCTATCATCGTCTTCGAGCCCAACTCCAAGGCGCCATCTCAAGTCATCAAAATCCTCGAGCCCAGCTCCAGGACGCCAACCCAAGACCGGAGCTCGGATCTCCGGCCAAGGGAATCTCCTCAGCTATCATCATCTTCAAGCCCAGCTCCAAGGCGCCATCTCAAGTCATCGAAGTCCCCGAGCCCAGCTCTAGGACGCCAACCCAAGACCGGAGCTCAGATCTCCGGCCAAGGGAATCTCCTCATCTATCATCGTCTTTGAGCCCAGCTCTCCAACAAGCCAACTGCAAGCCTAGCTCCTCGGCACCGAAGCCTAGAGAAAAGTCCTCCGACACGAAGACCTGGGAAGCCCCCAGGAACCGACAAGCCTAGCTCCTCGGCAACAAAGCCCGGACAAAAGTTCTCCGACATAAAGACCTAGGAAGCCCCCAGGCACCGGCGAGCCTAGCTCCTCGGCAACAAAGCTCGAAGAAAAGTCCTCTGGCACGAAGACCTGGGAAGCCCCCAGGCATCGGCGAGCCTAGCTCCCTGGCATCAAAGACCGGATGACCCTCCGGCACCGGCGAGCCCAGCTCCCCAGCAAAGGACCTGGGAAGCCCCCAGGCACTCAACATCCCCGAGCCCAGCTCCAGGATGCCTGCTCAAGATCGGAGCTCAGATCTCCGGCCAAGGGCACCTCCGAGCTATGTAGCTCGCCATCATCAACGTCCACGAGCCCAGCTCTAGGATACCAACCCAAGATCGGAGCTTCGACCTCCGGTCAAGGGAACCTTTGAACCAAGCAACCCTCAATCTCAAACATCTCCGAGCCCAACTCCAGGATGCCAAGAGACCACCAAGCAACTCTCAATCTCAAATGTCTCCGAGCCCAGCACCAAAGCCCTCGAGCCCGGAGATCAACTCTCCGCTCGACCCGTCCTTGAGTCCGAACACGAGACTCGAGCCTTCATAAGATGAGCGCTTCCAAGCCCAGCTCCGAAGCCCTCGAGCCCAGAGATCAGCTCTCCGCTCGACCCGTCCTCGAGTCCGAACGCGAGACTCGAGCCTTCATAAGATGAGCGCTTTCGAGCCCAGCTTCGAAGCCCTCGAGCTAGAAGATCAGCTCTCTGCTCGACCCGTCCTCGAGTCCAAACGCGAGACTTGAGCCTTCACAAGATGAGCACTTCCGAGCCCAGCTCCGAAGCCCTCGAGCATGGAGATCAGCTCTTCGCTCTACCTATCCTCGAGTCCGAACGCGAGACTCGAGCCTTTACAAGGAGAACGCTTCCGAGCCCAGCTCTGAAGCCCGTGAGCTCGGAGATCAGCTCTCCGCTCGACCTGTCCTCGAGTCCAAACACGAGACTCGAGCCCTTTTCAAGATGAAGCACCCTTCTTCAAAAAAAAAAACAAAACAAGGACAACAACATTCACATAAGGAGGAGCGGAGAAGTTGCTGACCAAAAGGATTTTTCATTAAATTGGAAAAGCATTACATTACTTCCCGGGCCCTGACATGCCGGATGGCCCGGTCCAAAAGAAAGAAAAAACATGACAAAAAAGAAGAAGAAAACCCTGCAAAGTGGGAGCCCATTCTACTGTGCCTGCTCCTTCCCCGGACGCTGCGCAGCAACAACCTCTCCCTCCTCCGCCTCTGCAGCTGGAGCGATTTCAGGTGCGGCCCCCGTCGAAGGGGTCGGCTCGACCGTTGCTATCGTCGGAGGTGGCTCGGTCACCTCAACCTGTGGCCCTGGCTCAGCCACCGACGTCGGCTCGACGTGCCCAGGCACCGACGAACCCACCTCCTGGAGAGGTCCGGCCTGAGTGGCCTCCTTCTCTGCTGCAGCTACTGCCGGGGCCGGGGCCTTCTTCCCAAGAGGTCGGAGCGTGGCCAGCCGCTCCTCGGATAGCATCCCCCACAACTGGGAGATGCAGTATGAATATCCCTTCGCGAAGGAGTCCGTCACTGTCTCTTTGAAGTCCTTGAGGTACGCCGGAGAGGCTTTGAAGGCAGCCACCGCACCCGCAACGTCCCTCCTCGCGCCCTCCACTTTGCTCCTAGCTTCGACTGCTAAGCCTTTGGCGTGCTCGGCCTGGAGGATCGCCGCTGCCATTCCCTTCTCGGTGACCTCGGTGGCATGGCTGGCGGCAACGGCCTTCTTCTTGGCCTCAGCGGCCCTCTTCTTCGCGGCCGCCACCTTCCTCTTTGACTCGGGCCGGAGCTCCTTCAACCGGGCCCTCTTTGATTCGAGCTCGCTTTCGAGCTCCTTCTTTGTCCTGACGGCGTCGACAGCCTCGACCGCTAGGCTCTTGATTCTAAGGTTGGCCTCCTGGGCGTCCTTGCTCTTCTCTCTCGCCTCAGCCCGTAGAGATTCGAGCTCAATCAGCCGCTCCTTCTCCCCTTTGGCCCAATTCCGATAGAAGTCCCGGATGAGGAGAAGCTCTATGCCTTGCTGCATCAAAGAAGGGGTGTCAGCTGTCAGGTAAAAAGAAAAAGAAGTGATCTGGGAAAGCAAAGGCAAGCGAAGGACTTACGGCGTAGAGGTTGGCGAATGTCGAGCCGACGGTGTCGCCCAAAAGCCTCCCGCTTCCATCTCGCTTGTCGCAGGACTGGATGGAGAAGTCCATCATCCACTCTGCGAGGTTGGGGTCCTTCACCAGACTGATGTTTGGCCCCAGCCTGAATGGGACCCTCCGGTAGTCTCTGTCTCTCGTCCCTGCCTGCTCGAACCCTTCGACAACGGAGGGCGTCTTCATGGCCAGCTGCGAGCTCGGCACCGCCTCGGGCAGCGACGGGGGCACCGGCCTCGCTTCCCTTGACCTCCCTTCCTCCTCGAGCACAACGACTTCAGGGGGAGGGACCTTCGGCCTGGTGACAGCGACCGTCGACCTGGCCCTGGTGACCACCTCGGGCTTAAGCACGGGACCCTGATCTCGCTGCCCCGAGGTCGCCTGGACGGGCTCGACCGCCCTCTTCCACCTCCGCTCGGCGACCGGTGCATCTACCGCGGCCTGCACCGGCAGCGAGCCTTCATCAACGCGAGCCCGCTTTGGAGCGGGCCCGCCGGCCTCGGCAGCTTGCTCTCGCTCCTCGGAGAAGGACAACAGCTCATCCATCGAGAACTTCATATCTGCACCACAAGAGACAAGGTCAGCCCTGAGTAAAAAAAAATAGAAAAAAGAAAAAAGAGAAAGAAAAATAAATCAGAAACGAGAGAGAGGTGGTCAAGTCGAACTCACCCGACTCCCGCGCCGATCTGACCCCGACCTCGCGAAGATTCTGCTCCGACAACAAGACCTCTAGTGATGGGATCTCGGCCGATCTGAGCAGGTCATACATGTCGAGGTCGGCAGCTTCGACCGAGGAGTTCCTATTCGGAGATCGATCTGGGTCACTCCAAACCCAGTCAATCCCCTCTACTGAGGCGAAAAAGAACCTACTCTTCCATCCTTTGATGGAAGAGGGGAGTACAAATCTAATGCCCTGAGGGTGGGAAGAAAGGGACCACCACCCGTCCTCGGTAGGGTGACGTTTCAAGGTGAAGAAGGCCCTGAATAAGGAAAAACGGGCAACAATCCCGTAGAAGTGGCACAGAACGATGAAGCAAAATATTGTCCTGAAGGCGTTGGGGACCAACTGGGCAGGAACAAGTCGGTAGTTGGCCAAGAAAGAAAGGAAGAAGGGATAGACAATAAATTGAAGGCCCCTGGTGAAGGTCTCCTCGTAGAAGGCGATTCGTCGAGGGCCACTGGAGGTAACCCGCTCCCCAGGATGAGGGACGGAAAGTCGGATGGACTCGGGGATGCCATAAGCTTCCCAGATAGACATGAGGTCTTCAGCGGTAATCATCGAAGTGATCCCTCTGGGACCCATTGACCGAAAAAGTTCAGGCTCAAGAAGGGAAGCAGAAGCAGAAGTAGAAGCAGGAGGAAGAGCCAAGCGGGGAGAAGGAGAAGACCTAGGTTCCTTGATGGCCAAAGGATCTTGAGAGGGCATGTTAGACATTAGAATAATAAAAATTAATCCAACTTTATTTTATTAAAATTGATACTTTTTGTGATACTTTGCAGGAATTGACTCCATAAACATGTAGATCTTGATTTTAGGAGTCCAACGAGGCAAACGGAATGTAATTCGGACTTCAAACGTGCCCGAAATGGATTTTAGAAGATTTAAGCATGGATTTCAGAGCTGCACGATTTTCGGAGCATTGCCTTAAAATTTTTAATGGCTCACGGTGGACCGGCTCAATGGTCCACCGCATGAGCTGCTGGTCCACGGCAGCCATTGTTGCCGGTCCACGGGCGGAGCCATGGACCACCGTGCTCCGATCGTGCCAAAATTTGTCGGAGAGCTTCTCCCGGCACCGCCGAAGCCGCCGGCAACCTTCCCGCCGGTCGAAGAGCTCCTGTTCGGCTGGAAAAATGGCCGGAACCTGCTGCCACCGCCCACAGCGCATCCGCCCATGCCCTTCCGCCGTCCGCCTTCGCCGTCGCATGTCCGCGCGAGCCACGCCGCCTAGCCGCGCTCTCCGCCGTGCTCACCGCCCACAGCGCGTCCGTCCGCTGCCCGTCCGAAGCCGTCGCCGCCCCTGCGCCACGTCCGTGAGCCATCACCACCAAAGCCGCCCCTCCGCCGTCTGTCCGCGCGCCGCGCCTCTCCGCCGTCTGTCCGCGCGCCGCGCCTCTCCGCCCGCTGTCGTGCCCAGTCAAAGCCACAACGCCTCCACGGCCACGCCGCCCGCAGCACCATCTGTCCATGGCCTTCTCCGCCTCCGCCCCTTCGCCGCGAGCAACCAGCACCGCCGGCGCCGCCCAAGTCCGCAAGCACGTCCGCCCAGCCGCAGCGTCTTCGCTGCGTCCGTCTGCACGCCGCACGTCTCCGCCGGCCATGTCTCCGCTCTCCGCTGCCAGCCGAAGTCCGTCCGCAAGCCACGCAGCCGCCCGTCTGCCCGTGCAAAGCCACGCTGTCCGCTGCTGCCTCCTCTCCGTCGCCGTTCGCGAGCAACCCCCAGCCGCGTGTCCGCATCCGCCAGCGAGCAGCGTCTGCCCAGCTGCTTGTCACCGTCATTCAGACCGGGATGTCCGAAAATAAGGAAGCATCAGAACGAGAAGAGATGTCGGACGACGCTGGATGGACGCGGAATTGTGCGATAGAATTTCTGAGTTTGATTTTTGAGATGGGGATGATCGTAAAAAAATCAGATAAGGAGATCGGATTGAGATGAGGAAATCACCGCGCTTTCCACACGGACCCGACACGGTATTTGTCATCTATAAATACCTCGATGATTCTCTTCTGCGGAGAAGGAGAAGAATTTTTGGGGAGGTTCCACCTGCTGTCCGTAGTTCCACCTGTTGCTGTGACAGAGAGTCAGAGTCGGATAAAAAGGGAGAAAGGGACCCTTGTTCCCTTGCTTTTATTTTATTTTCTCTGTACCCCAATCTTTTATGGAATAAATATTTATTTTCTTTATATTAATCCATGTTTGTTTACTTTTATTTTAGTAATGCTGGAGTCATGTTGGATTAGCGTTTAAGGTAAGTCGTAGTGAATTAATTTTGACTGACCTATACCTAAGGGACGGGCCGTGATCCGCGGGTACGGGCCGTACTCTTGAGATAGGTCATATCTGAATTATTTTCACAAATTTATTATTTGCATCTTCTTTTTTTTTTTTTGCATTAGTTTTAGTTTATTTTAAATCAAAAGAAAATCCTTTTTCAAGATAACCCCAAAGTCTCTGTGGGATCGACCCTTACTCCCACTATTCTACCCTTTAGAGTAGTGGAATTAAGGTTCTAAATCGGTGCATTACGACACGCATCAGGGCCTCCTACTAAATTCATACCGCGCCGCCTCCATTTCCTCTTCAGAGGAAGAAGGAATCCTCGGCCGGGAAGGTCCAGCCTCGGCTTGGCACGAAGGACGAAAGTTTGGACCAAAGCGATCCATGGAAGAAGAGGAGAAAAAAAGGAAAAGACGATGAATGAGGACCTACGGCAACCCCTAGTCGACAAGGAAGGAGAAAAAAGAGAGGGCTAACCTGCTAAGATCCTAAGCGGATGATGATGACCGGAGTGAAGGAAGAAGATGACTGCTGTACTATGCTGGGTGTGCAAAGTTTGAACGAGGGTAAGTTTCGAAAAGACTTACCCCTCATTCCTAAACTACCTATGCCCGACCGTACCTTTGCGACCCCCCAGAAGGCGCCCGCCGCGTGTCAACCATCCTTGGGCCAGCGCGCCCATCCGACCGCGGTCGCTCCGACTTCCGCGCCCGCCTCAACGACTCCCCCTATGTGGCCACGTGGCATCCTCCCACAGGCTCGTAAGACCGCAAAGCGAGGCACCACCGATTTTGGCCATCATTGTGCCAGATTTCCCCACCTTTCCATGTCAGCGCCATAATTACGTCCTTTGTCCCAGGCACCACGCGCCAATGGGCCTCAGGCGTGGGTGGCAAATGATGGGGCCAGATCGCTGATGTGGCACGGGGTAGTTGACGTGGCACGAGGTAGCTGACGTGGAGCCCCCATCAGATGCCATGACAAGCTTTCAACACGAGCGCCTTCGCCGGGCTGAGCTCCCCTGAAGCAACACCTCCGCCCGCCGAACCCGAGCTCCGTCCTCCACCAGGTCCGTTCCTGCAAGCCCGGAACACCTAGGCCGGAGCCGAATCCGAGTCCCCACCCAAGGCGAACCCCTCGGGATCGGGCCCCATGGTCAGGAGTCGAGCTCAGCCTCCTCCGCCACGAGGTGCCCCTCCGAGCTCAGGTCCCCTGGGCTGCGCGGCACCCTGGTGCCGAGCTTGCTTGGAGCCGGGCCCCGTGGTCAGGAGTCGAGCTCAGCCTCCTCCGCCACGAGGTGCCCCTCCGCAACTGAGCTCGGCCCGTCTCCACCCTGTCGAGCAGCACCGAGGCGAGTCCACTGAAGGCGGGCCCTACCCTTCCAGCTCGGCCTTCAGTTCAAACCACCGTGCCAGCCGCCAAGGGAGCCATGCCTCCTCTCCGAGGACAGTGACGATACTCCCGAGGGCCGTAAATCAATGCCCACGGCCGTCACTCATTCCAGAAAGGAAGGAAAGCTCACATCAAGGCGCCATGCCCTCCGCCGATCCATCGTACAACCAGAGAAAAGACCCGACCGGAGAGCGCGGGTCCCAAGACTGGCAGCCCGCCGATCAAGGCCTTGTTAGGCTCCCAGGAGGGTGATAGGCAGAAGGAATGTCAGAGATTTATGGAAGCTTCCTCAACTGTCAAAATAGGAGAGACGTCCCGTCTACATCACGGTACCTCACCGTACACGATAGCGGGGGGAGATCCCAAAGCAAACCAAGGTAGAAAATCTCGCCAGAGTAAGCAAAAGAGGTATCTGCATCTGATCCAGTATCACTACATCCATAGCATACTTCTCAATTCAAGAACACCGGAGGAACCAGAGCAACACAAGGGAGGAAGGCCAAAGAGGGAGGGCAAGAGCACCTCGGCCAACACCACTTCCAGCTCGTCCTCATCTTCCACTCACACTATATTCACTCTTCCTAGCGTGGAGCTCATCTAGAGAGGCTCGACCAGGAGGATCCGTTCTCCCGAATCATCACTGACTTGACCGTCGGAGTGCCCCTGTCGGAATCCCCGGCCTGGATTGCTGACATTGCTTCCTTGCAGGTCCCGAGGTGCTAGAGACATTCTCAGGCGGGCGGACGTGTGACACCCGACTCCACCAGCATCTACGGACCACGGCGATCTTGGCAAAAATAAATGGCTAAGATAAAATATTAAATAATAATATTATTCTAATTTTTATATTAATATAATATAATATTTTTATTGTTATAATATTTTTATTAATATTCATATGGTATTTACATTAATATTTATATTAATATAATATTATAGTTAATATTATATTAGATCTATGATAAATTTATTATATTAAAGTATTAATAATATAGTAATATGATAAATTATTATGATCTAATATTATATTCTAATATAATAATATTATATTCTAATATAATAATATTATATTAATATTAATATTAATATATTATTTTTATTTATATAAATTTGGGAGCAATATATGATCCTATATTTATTAAAAATATAATAGATATTTTACATAATTTTTTTCAATAAAGTAAATGTTCAACCAAACATAAACCTCTTTGTAATTAGTTATTTTTCCATAATCAATCAAACATGTAAAAATTTTATTCTCAAAAAGTTACTTTATGAGATGAAAAGTTTTTCTTCTGAACCAAACAAGTCCTGAATGACTTCGATTTAAAACTAGGAGCACCAGGTGCAAAGAAACTTCCACAACAACCCTGATTCCAATCTAACTCCTGGTGATCGACAGGACTTCCAGCATCGGTGTGGCATGCCAAACAACGAACCCCTCCATGACCCTTCGAAGCAGCCTTCCTCTTCTCTCCGATCAACTTAGCATCATTTCGCAACAATGCTGAAATAGAGCCCGAGCCATTGGTGCATGGGCTTTAGATGATTGGGCCTACCTTGGAGGGCTTCTAGCCTGCTTGAGCTTCAACCCACCTGCATGAACCATATAAAAGTCCACGAGGCTTGGGCTCAATTCACAGCTCAATTCCATTCTATTAGTCAAACCCAACTCAAAAAGTAATAGGAAGCGTTTCCCGGGCTCGATCGATTTAACTCGGTCTGACTTGGCTTCCTTTTCCTTCTCCAATGATCGTCGGTGAGCATACTTCATTGGCTTTTGCCACATTCTCCGGTGATTGCCAATGAGCATGCTTCGTTGGCTTTTGCCACCTTTCAGAGTCTAGTGGCAAGCCAAAAGAGATTTCACAAAGGGCAAGCGAGCTCAGTTGAGAGGGAGTGGAGCTCGGACTGGAAGAATCCAGATTGGACCTATCCCCCTTAGATTCATTGAAACCCTAGTGAGATGAGGTTGATAGATTCGCAATGTTGCCACCCAGGGTCTAAGAAACGGTCGACTTGAAGCCGTCGATGCCTCCGTCGATGGTAAACCACCTTCATCCACCATCATCCCTCCCTCAATAAGCATAGGGTTAGCACAAAAGTTCTCCAAGTGCAAGGATCGTCCCCCCGGCCTCCCCTCCTCTTGGAATAGTTGACAATCATCGAGGATATGCCTTAGTCGATCGCATTTGTAGCATATAGATGGCATGTTCTTATAGACAACAGGCTATCAGAAGACACTCTATTTTGGCCCAAATCAAGGCCCCCGATTTAAGAGGTTCCAAAGAATCAAGCTCCACCCTTATCTTTACAAAGCCTGTATTCCGGTATTTGGTTGTGAAATCATCGAATGCCACCAGATTCTCGCCTTCGATACTATTTCCATTAGCAAATCCGACTACTAGAACTTTATCGATAGCCCAAGCAAGTGCACCCAAATCGTCCAAGCAAGCGGACCCATATCATCACTTGGTGCACCACCTTTGAGCCAAGGATGAAGTTTAATACCCACAACTCCACCGCCACTAGCTAGTCGGCAATGAACCAGGGACCACCTCTGAGAACTTCTTCACATTTCTCCTTTGTCTAAAAATGGATAAAACAGTGATCCTTGACTGGAGCAAAGGCCTCCAAATCTAATTGGATATTATCCCGGATTGAGTTCTTTTGCCACCCATTATGAGGGGACTCGCTAGTTACCGGAAACTTCCACGATGCCGCCATATTCTTTCCCGGAAACTTGCGTATTTTTGTAAAATAAAATTTGAAATTTTTCTTCCTTCTCCGGTAAAATCCAATACTCCATCCACCATAGTTACCTCAACAAATCCTGAATAACCCTGGCCCAAGTTTCCTTGCCTTTCTCCTGCTGCAACGAGGACTGCTTGCCCTCGCTCAACCCTTCTCCCTTCTCCCTTCTCAGCCATCGCAACAGCGAAGACCAGCAAGTGTTCAACGCCCGAGTAATTATACATTTTTTGATATAATTAGATGACCGCACCCAGGCGCCCCACGAGTTTGGTTCTCTTTTAGCAACTGTTTAACCGCTCATTTCGCTACGTAGTCTAGTGCCCGCCTACGCACCAAACCAAAGCAAGCTCGCAGGCTGGCTGGCCGGCTCTTTCTTTCTTTTCACGTGCTCGTTCTTGCTTCGGTCACCGACAGACACCGTCTCCACTCCCCTTGAACGGCTCTCCTTCGTCCTACCGCACTACGTGGAAGACACGTATGGAACATCAGATTGGTGGAGCCCTCGCGCTACTGTACACTGACCATTTTCTTCTTCGTCTCTGGTCCCCAGGTTGGGTCCGCTCTGGTCACACAAACATGGGAGGGACAACATTTTTTTTTTTAATGGAAGGGACAGAACAATTTGAGAGCTCGTCCTGCCTCAGGCCAGGCAGGCTGGTGGACAGTCTCCGGGATTTTAGCGGATCTGAATCGATGAGATCGGTCATCGGCCCAAAGCAATCAATCTCCAAAGAATAACCTCTCCAAGAACGACATAACGTATGCTCTTCATTACTGCACATAAACTTGGGAGATTAAAGGGTAGCAGATATCTTGACGGGGTTCAGCAACATTAAAAAGAGATTTCAAATATTTTTCCAAATATAAATCAAACGGAGAAGAAAATCGACCTGGGTAGAGATGTTAAAGAGAAATCATATTCTCCCACTCTCCATTCTCGCGGCATCACCATACAATAACTACATTAATTAATTACGAAAAGAAAGGAAATAAAAGAAAGGAAGAACTTTAAAAAACGAAAACGTGAAAAAGAAAAAAAATTTTTTAAAAAATTCCACTGCCATGCATAGAATGGGGAATTCTACTTTGCTGTCTCCTGTAAAGTAAATTACATGGCGACCTCGGTGATGGTGCTGTTGGCGCAGAAGCTGTCGCGGCTGGCGGGGTTGCCGCCGGGGATGAGGAAGTGGGCCAGCTGGGTGCCGTTGGCGACGAGATTCTCGTTGCAGAGGAACTCCTCGCTGCACACCCGCTCCACCTCGCGCTCGTAGTCGTGGACCAGCACGTCGGTGGGCCCCGGGCCGGCGGAGCGGGCCATGACCGCTGCCGTGAAGATGGCGGACATCCGCCCCGGGGAGGTGGGGGCGTAGCCGCGGGGTCCGTCCACGAGGATGACGTCCCAGGGAATGTCGTAGAGGGCGTTGGGGAGGTCGTTGAGGGCAAGACGGCAGTCGGAGAAGAGGAGGTTCTGGACGGGGCGGCAGTCTCCCCGGCGGCTGTGGCGGGCGGCGGCGATGAGGTCGGGCATTTCTTGGACCTTGGTGGTGTAGGCGATGTCGTAGGCCTCGAGACCCCGCAGGCGGCCCTCGAGGTGGGCGATGTAGTACTCGTTCTCGTCGAGAAAGACAGTGCGGCCGCCGTGGTTGAGGGCGCGCCAGAGAGGGGTCTCGTGGCCGAGGCCAAAGACGAGGAAGTTGCAGGGAGCGCGGCGGCGGAGCACGGCGGCGATGGTGCGGAGGTCGGCATCTCCCATCTTGCCGCTGGAATTGGAGGCAGCGGCGTAGTTGACGAGGGCGTCAAAGACGGGGTCGGGGAGACGGGAGTTGTGTCGGAAGGAGGAAGAGGCACGGCCAAATTGTTTAGCGAAGGAGGAATTAGAGGAGAGGCCGGGGTCTCGGGGCGTGGTGGTGGTGGTGAGGAAGGCGAGGAGCGTGGCGAAGCTGAAGAAGGAGGCGAACGCAATGAGCCAGAGACGGTGATGAGAACCCAGGAGATACAAGATAGGCGCCGCCGCGGATCCACCACCGCCGCTTCCTCCTCCGGCTCCTGCCTGCTTGGAGGACTGCAGGGCGTTGCTGATTCCCTTCATCTATTTTTGCGCTGCTCTGATTTACTCTGCTCTGATCTGCGCTTTTTGCGCTGCTCTGATTTACTCTGCTCTGATCTGCGCTTTTTGCGCTGCTCTCCTCTTATTTGATCCGCGCTTGCGCTGTTCCCCGGTAAATTAATTAGGGAGAAGGCGAGTGAGAGACGAAGAAAAATCAGAGAGAAAGGGATTTCTTCTGGGCTTTTTTTTTTTTTGCCCGTCCCGAGAGGGAAGGTAGAGTTGGGGAGGGTGCCAGTAAGAGTTGCGGAATTCCCCCATACCCAGATCCGTCCCATATTTGCGCTCTCCGTCGTTATCAATATTATTGATATATCAATTATTTTTTAAGAAAGTTATGATTAATTTGGTATAAAAATAAATTTATATTAGTTAATTATGTTTGATTTAAATAATGTAAAAAATACGTAAAAAAATTGATGAACCTAATATTTTTTTTCAGAAAGAAGATAAAATAATTATTATAAAAAAATATTTAATTAATTTTGGAACGGTAGTGATTTATATTTAACAAAAATATCATTAATTGATTATGAATTTTATGTAATATAACGAAGGTAAGAAATAAACAAAATTATGAGCAACGTACATTAAAAAAATATAAAATGAGATGCTAATAATAATAAAAATATCGAAAAGGACACAGCTTAAAAAATAAAAAAATATATACAATTATTAAATTTATTTATATATATATTTAAATTTATTTAATAAAAATATTAAATTATCAAGATATAAAATGATAATATGTAATGAATTATATAATTATAATTATTATATAAAAATTAATTAGCAATGATAAGAATATCTTGATATTAAAATATTATTTTATATTGATGAATGTATTTTTAAATTTATTCATATTAAAATGCAGGTTTAAGGCTAATCAAATGTAGTAATACTTTTCTGATAATATTTTTTAAAATAGTATTTCTATCAATCAAATATAATAAAAAATTTATAATTATTTTTTAAAATAAATAATATTTGGAAATTGTCGTAATAAATAATTATTACGTCCATATGGCCTGGCAGCTTGTAAAGGAAGGGAGAGGTTTTACCAAAACAAAAACCGGGGGGGGGGGGGGGGGGGGCGGGTGGGGGTTGGGCGCTGGGGGCGTGGAGGTGAAGGGTGAGTTGTCAGAATAAGGCGTATTAAGTAAGTTAAATAAAGGATGCAATCCGTGTCCATTTCCCGGTTGGCGGATTCTTTCAGTTTCTTTGGTCCGTGCCTGAAGGCGGGGCATTGAGAGGTCCCTGTAACGGAAAGTTAAATAAAGCAGCAAAGGTTTGGTGGACGGGGACAGGGTTAGGAGGAGTGGGGCAAAAAGATTTATCAGATAAGATGTAAACATCAAATTCTAAATAAATAATCCCGGGCCGGACGAATTAGATGGAAAGTGGCTGTCTGTATGGGCACATGGTGCCAGATGAATTAGCTGGGATGTGGCTATCAAATTACCAATCTAACCCGCTAGCTATTGAAAGAGAACATTTTGTAAATTCTGGGGAAGATGATCCAGACGGAAGCACCCTAGAACCAATTGGCTCCCGTTCGGAAGTTTCCGTTTCCTGTCTATGTATAGAGACTCATAGATTGCATGTCTGGGTCGGTTTCTTAGTAGGGCTGAAGATCATGTGAAGTTGAGAAGGTCTCCGGCCTTCTTCCTGCGTGCAGTGCTTGGTCATTCGGCAGAATTAGTGGTTGACTTATTAGCTCTGCAAGAATATTATTACCTCACCGAGGGAACCATTTCATGAATTATTGCGCGCTGTAGACATTATACAGTTGTATTGCCTGGGGTCGTCTGGATGCTATGAACGGCAACAGTCGTGGCAACGGTTGCTGGAATTTTGAGAGACCTTCGTCAGCAAGGGCACAGGTTTTAGATATAGAAAGGTCATTATTAGAATTCAAGCTGATCAAGGAAACAAGTCATGAGAAAGTGGATGAGCTCGGATAGAATGATCACTGCAGGCTCTAGATAATATCGGAACTTATAAAAAGTTCCGGACTGGTTTTCGAGTGAGTATCCGTGACACTCAAGTCAACTTGACCCCGAAAATAGGGAAGAGAGCTGAGAGAATGCGAGCGAAGGAATAGGTTGCATGCCCGTACATGTGATCCTCCTATCATTATTTATAAAGGGAGAGAGCTCACTGTCCCGGTTGGCTATTTTTGGGGATTATGCATGGATCATGACAGATATCATGCGTATAGGATGTGAAGGGGACTGGCAATTTCTACTTTTGGGGTCTAGCACCCCCGCCATTTTTGTCATTGATGCTGAGCTAGACTCGAGGTGCAGATAAAGAGCCGAGGTCCATTGATCACCTTGGTTCGGTCAAGGTCCTGCAAAGAGATTGTCCAGATAATGCCCTTAAAAGAGTTTAGTTGTAACCATCCCATAATACTTGCCCTCCAACTCTCAAGCCCGAAGAACACGCAAAGAGCATAGTTCAAGTTGGGTCCGATCTCTTTCACAATTATTGCACTTCAAAGTTTAGGTTCCGAGCAATTGGAGGCATCCACATGTTGACATGGCAATGGCCAATTCTAGATTAATCTCTTAATCTGGGTCATTGGGAGGTCGAATGTGGTCCTGGATTAGCCAACCACAAGTCACTACTCAGCGCATATCAGCATGGGGTAAACCAAGAGTCATGAGATCGGGACCGTCTGCCCTCGGCCTTATCTCTATAAATAGGTCCCCCTTCCATCATTTTCACCATTCTGATTGCTGGGGTAAGAAGGTCGTAGGTGGTTTCCAGTCTCCAACATCCTATCCAACCATTGCCTAGAGTTGTAGCCAACCTCCGAGGTCTTCCACAAGGCCGCGTTCTAGTTGCTCGGCCCTTTTCCCTTCTTAGGTTAGCCTTCTCCCATTTTATATTTTGAGATGAGTGAGTTTAGCTCGTTGACAAGTGATTGGACTTCTAACCAAGATCCCTCCTGTTGCAGCGTCTTCTCCCAGACCGGGCTCAGTCGGCTATGCTGGAGCACTCATTTTCTGGTACCTGCAACAAGGTCCCCAATGACCGGTGGTGCACCGGCGGGGACACTCCGATGCTTAAGTTAGCGGGAGCTTAAAGGCAACATAATGGAGGAACCGAAGGGAGAAGAGAGTACCTAGTCCCTGAAACAAGATCCCCTGGTCACCTTATATAGGTGTAAAATACTGCCAAATTCTGTTAAGGGACAGGTGGAGAATGCCCGATTTATCCATAGGAGAATCAGGATGATAGCCAGGTGGCACCGAATCGCGGCCATGAGGTGGTGTCCGTTGTAACAGTATTCTGGTACTAGCTGGAAAGGGCTTATGGAGCTTTCGAGTTATTTCCGGAGTGAGAATGAGTTGGTCGGACCTAATAGAGGTGGGTCGTCCAACAAGAGAGAATGTCCGTCAAGCTTTCAGGGGGAGCAGACCAGTCGGACCTCAACGGAAGTGGGTCATTTGGACCTCTACTTCAGTGGATCGGCCGTCGGACTTTCGGTATAGGGTTTAAAGTTTAGGGTTTAGGGTTTAGGATTTTCGGGTTTTTGGGTTTCGGGTTTTCGGGTTTCGGGTTTCGGGTTTTAGGATTTCGGGTTTTAGGGTTTAGGATTTAGGGTTTAGGGTTTAGGGTTTAGGTTTTAGGGTTTAGGGTTTAGGGTTTTAGGGTTTAGGTTTTAGGGTTTTAGGGTTTTAGGGCTCAGGGTTTAGGTTTTAGGGCTCAGGGTTTAGGTTTTAGGGTATTAGTGTTTAGGTTTAGGGTATGGGTTAGGGTTTTAGGGTTTAGGGTATGGGTTAGGGTTTAGGTTTTAGGGTTAGGGTTTAGGGTTTAGGGCTTTAGGGTTTAGGTTTTAGGGTTTAGGGTTTAGGGGTTTAGGGTTTAGGGTTTGGTGTTTTAGGATTTGGGGTTTGGGGTTTGGGTTTTGGGGGTTGGGGTTTGGGTTTTGGGATTTAGGGTTTGGGGTTTTGGGTTTGGGGTTTTGGGTTTTGGGGGTTGGGGTTTGGGGTTTCGGGTTTGGGGTTTCGGGTTTAGGGGTTTAGAGTTTAGGGTTTAGGGGTTAGGGTCTAGGGTTTTTAGGGTCTAGGGTCTAGGGTTTTTAGGGTCTAGGGTTTTTAGGGTTTTAGGGTCTAGGGTCTAGGGTCTAGGTTTTAGGGTTTTAGGGTTTTAGGGTTTTAGGGTTTAGGATATAGGGTTTAGGGTTTAGGATTTCGGTTTCAGTTTTAGGGTCTAGGGTCTAGGGTCTAGGGTGTTAGGGTGTTAGGGTCTAGGGTCTAGGGTCTAGGTTTTGGGTTTTGGGTTTTGGGTTTTGGGGTTTGGGTTTTGGGGTTTGGGGTTTGGAGGTTTAGGTTTAGGGTTTAGGGTTTAGGTTTAAGGTTTTAGGGTTTAGGGTTTTAGGTTTAGGGTTTTAGGGTTTAGGGTTTAGGATTAGGGTTAGGGTTTAGGGTTTAGGTTTTAGGGTTTAGGGTTTAGGGTTTTAGGGTTTAGGGTTTAGGGTTTAGGGTTTAGGGTTTTAGGGTTTAGGGTTTAGGGTTTAGGGTTTAGGGGTTAGGGTTTAGGGGTTCGGGTTATGGGTTTATGGTTCAGGGTTGAGGGTTCAGGGTTCAGGGTTAGGGGTTCAGGTTTAGGGTTTTGGGTTAGGGGTTAGGGTTTAGGGTTTAGTGGTTTAGGGTTTAGGATTTAGGGTTTAGGGTTTTTAGGGTTTAGGATTTACGGTTTTAGGGTTTTGGGTTTAGGGGTTAGGGTTTAGGGTTTTTAGGGTTTAGGGTTTAGGGTTTAGGTTTTAGGGTTTAGGTTTTAGGTTTTAGGGTTTTAGGGTTTAGGGTTTTAGGGTTTGGGGTTTGGGGTTTGGGATTTTGGGGTTTGGGATTTTGGATTTGGGGTTTGGGGTTTTAGGGTTTAGGATTTAGGGGTTTAGGGTTTTGGGATTTAGGGTTTAGGGGTTTAGGGGTTTGGGTTTGGGGTTTGGGATTTCGGGTTTGGGGTTTCGGGTTTAAGGGTTTCGGGTTTCGGGTTCGGGGTTCGGGGTCGAGGTTTCGGGGTTCGGGGTTCGGGGTTCGAGGTTCGGGTTCGGGGTTTTGGGGGGTTGGTTTTAGGGTTTAGGGTTTTAGGGTTTTAGGGTTTTAGGTTTAGGTTTGAGGGTTAGGGTTTAGGGTTTAGGGGTTTAGGGTTTTAGGGTTTAGGGTTTTAGGGTTTAGGTTTTAGGGTTTGTTAGGGTTAGGGTTTAGGGTTTAGGGTTTAGGGTTTAGGGTTTTAGGGTTTAGGGTTTAGGGTTAGGGTTAGGGTTTAGGGTTTAGGGTTTAGGGTTTAAGGTTTAGGGTTTAGGGTTTAAGTTAGGGTTTAGGGTTTAGGGTTT